>CM074496.1:25158498-25748327 GCA_037389245.1 Oryzias sinensis | reverse complement strand
CTTGTTGCTTTTTGCTGCTTCATGGTATTATCCCCCTTCCCCTCCTACTATCACCCTCCTTCCCCCCATCTCTCTAACGTCCCTCTCTCTTCTTCCCCTCTTTCCTTTTCCGTCCGGTCCAACACCAAAGATCTTCAAACATGTTTGAAATTAATAAAGTTTGGCCTCAATTACAAAAGGGGTTTATTCAGACATACCTTTGGTTTGTCTGAAGATTAATAACCCCTCTTGTTAAAGTAAAATATGTCCAACACAAGAGGCCCTCAGCTCTCATCTGTCTGCCCAGCTGTTGGACAGGACAAGTTAAAAAAAAAAATAAAAAAAAAATAAAAAAAAAAATAAAAAAAAAAAAAAAAAAAAAAAAAAAAGGTTTATGCAAAAAAGTATGTTTTTTTTTTTTTTTTTTTTTTGGCCAAACAAAGAGAAACTAGTTTTGATGAAAGCATTTCATGGAAAAAAAAAAAGGTACCGTGCTCTTCTGCTCTGCCATATTCATTTAACTCCATTTCATTTTTTTAACACACACAAAAAAATAGTTAAAAGTCCCTCCCTTCTCTTTTGGAGAATGATTTAAGCAGCTCCAGCAGCTCAAACAGCATGGAATTCAAGGGTCAGCAGCCAGAGGCTCTGCTATCTATGCAGCTTGTCATGCATGGTGTTGGGTACATGGGAGATATTTCACAGGCGAATAAATACTCAAACCCAGATACAAAGCATTTCCCTGGAGGCCTCTGTGAAGAGTGTGGAAATAAAGGGAAGGCAGTGAAAGAATTCCCCCAGCCGCTTTCCCCAACATTTCGGTGTCAATAATCGATAAAAAGCGGGGTTGAGCCTCACCAGGTACCTGATGCAGTTCTGCTTGGTTGACTTCCAATTGCGATGCCATGACAGTAACCTACATATTGATGTACACGCAGAAACACAAGTAAATACTTAAATGCAATGTGATACGGTCTGCAAAGTAAAATATACTGTATGTATGCATTCATTTATGTACTTTTTACTCATGTTCCAAACCAGGAAAAATTCATCGTTTTTTGCTCCCCGCTGTATTTTTATGAACACTTTTTCCCCGTCATCTCTCACTTTTATTCTGTCGTTATATTGTCAGCGACAACTTTTTTCACTCCTCTCTCTCTATCTCAGACAAGCGGCAGATGAGATGGGGTCGCCGTGATTTGTTTCACCCTTCACCCTGCTGACGGAGTTGCTTTGATTTGTAATGCGCTCCGACCCTCTGTCCCTGCAATGGAGCATGTTTGATTTGTGACCCGCTCTGTCTCGCCGGCATTGTGTGTTTGATTTGTGGCGCTTTGCGGCCCTTCTGCTCCGCAGCAGAGGTTAAGAAGGGTCAGGCATAAACACGTTACTCGGGGTCCTACAGTGTCTAAGCCACTCTTTTTTTTCCTGCGGAAGATCTACTCAATTTGCATGCTGTGCTTCAGCGGCTGACATTTGGATGACAAACTAACATTGCTTGGCGTCACAGTCCCATCCATGAATTAGATTTACTCTGCTTATAAAAAAAGAGCGACCACTAAATGCCATACCTCTCTAAGACAGAGGATGTGTGCATGTGTGTATGTACAGATTCTGGTGATTGTCTTCTGCAAGATCGTTCCATCTCCCACATGTCTATGTAAGAAAATGAAGATGCCAATCTCTTATTCATCCCTCTCTGACAGTTCTCCCCCGTTCTCAGGTCTTTTCGGTCCAAACAGACTTGTAAGCATCTATTTGCTTCTAATACCACCATCATTTACCAATAACATTCATTCCCCGTGACCTTTAAAGAGAAAAAGACAGAGGTGATCAATCTAGAAGAGACAGTGATGACTTAGAGAGAGAAGAGTAAGATTGGTGTTTTCGTATGTAGTTGATAACATTTAGTACCCGTCACTATAAGCAACTCTGCATACTGAAGAGATATTAGTTTTTCCACCTATAGAAAAACTTGTTCCTTTACCACTTTTGTTACTGGGATCAGATGGAAAAAGTTTGTCTTTTCTTTTATCAAGTGGGAGACGGTTGGGGGATCTTTAGTTTAAATCCACAGTCTTTAGATGCTAAAAATGGGACCATCCTTCTTGATAATCCACATCAAAAGTTAGATTGGGAGGGTTAAACACAGAGAACAAGCTTTACACACGCAGGTTTTTTCTGGGAAAATGGCACCAAAAAGTAAGGGACTCTCTTTTTGAAGTTATGGGAGAAATGAAGAGCTTAGTCACAACTGCCCCAATGAGTGAATATTGGCTGCTGGAGGTGAAAAATGGACAAACCTCTTCGGGGCACGCAGATGTCCTGGGCAAAATATCATGGTTGAAGACTGCTTAGTGATCCTGTATAGCAAAAATGTTTATGCACTTTCTCTCTGTGGGCCTGTTGTGAGAGACAAGACATTGGCAAGACTTAGGGTGTATTCAGACTGGACACATTTGGTCCTCTTAAAGTTCGTATCCCCCGATAATTCGGAACAAGTTTTTAGTCTGAATACACCCAATCCCTGGTCCGGAACCAGGAACTGCTCTTAGACCCATCATGGTCTTGGTTTTCAATAGGACTGAGCCTCAGGTCACTCTGAGATTCCTCCGTCCAAAAACAATCCGTCCTCGGAGCAAAACAACTGAACCAAAACGACCACCGAAGCCAGTCGTCATATGATGTGAACACAGTAGGAATGTAGCAACAGATGACCCATGGACAAATATAAAGCAACAACTGTCATGTTGTCAATGAGGAAAAAAGGGCCCAGCTGCTTATTTGTTAGAACATTTATTTTAACACAGCGGAAACGCTTCTTCCATGCATTTCTGTGTCTTGTTATGCAACACGCGCCCGACAGGCACTGCTCAGACGTAATCCCTAAAGCTTCCTCTCTACCTCTGCACCAAAACTGTCTCCGTTATGGTAGGTTCCATTTTTAACAAACCTTAAGGAAATTGGAAGACGCATTTAAGATGCGCCTTGAACCAGCTGGTCCTCTCCATGACCCTCCACGGGCCCGAACAACCCAAAAAGCATCTATACAAGTCAAACACCACTAGATAGTATTTCCATTAAAAAGCCTAACATGTTTAGGCTTCTATTTTCAGGTTGAGCATTGCATTCTGTGTCTTGTGCATCTTAGCGGCATCTCAGAAAGTCCTGTTAGTTTTATGCAACTTTCAAAAACCTGATATCATGTGTCAGACTGTAGACGTCCAGTAAAAATTACATATTCAGTTGACCAGAAAGGCTGCTTGGGTGTTGCAGCAGTTTATTCCATGTTTTGAAAAGAGGTGTGGAGAGGAAAGTGAGACACTTTCTCTTTTATATGCTTCTGTGAGAGAAAGGGTAATGGTCCTTCTGGCCAGAACATTATACATTTCATAAGAAGCTCAAGAGCTAAATTCCTGTGAAGTCCTCTTAGGGCGGCGCACTTCATGTGTGCTTAGCATTGTAATAACAGCAACAGCAGCCAGCGCAGAAATGGCTTGTATTGAGTATACTGAAGAGGAGAACTGTGGGTTTGAAACACAGAAAGACAACATTTTCTTGTTTTTTGAGGCAAATGCAGAGAAACGAAAGAAAGCAAACCTGGAGGTCTTTTGGATCCAAGTTTGGCTTCTGTCTTGCTCTACATTCATCTTTTGTTCTTTACCTAGAACTACATTAAACGTCAGACTAATAACACAACGGTTCTGCAGATGAGACTCGAAGCTAAACCACAATGATGTGTGAGGTGTCTCACATTCAGCTGCTCACATCACGTCTCACAGGACGTATTATTTCTTGCAGAGCTTGAGCCAGCGTAAACTGTGCAGGCTTACTTTTTAGCCACAAGATCTGGGGTGTGTGCAGATATTAATTAACCCCCTTCTATGCTAAAAGATTCAGGAGATACATGTGAGGCCATCTGTCCAACTGCTACAGTTTTACTGAAATTAGGTCAAGCACGCACAAACAAAACTCTGCAACATGACAGAATTAAGGGTTTGACGTGGCCCAGTCAGAGTCCAACCAGACTGGACAGACTTGATCTGTGCTGTGGAGGAAAGTCGCACTACACTATTTGGTTGTATGCTTTTTTTTTTCAATCAAATAAAAGCTGTAACTGTCTTTTTTTGTAGAAGTACAGCAGTTTCATGTCACTATCCCTCCACTGATTGCCTCAGCACAACCCAGTTATCGTAACTGTGTTGACTTTCCGGGACCATTTAATATTGAACTGTGAGTTGAGACTCGAGTTAGAGTAAAAAAAAAAATGGCACGAGAGCATCTCTGAGTCACAGAAATATAAATCCATTATGAAGGAACCCCCGCAAACCTCGAAAACATCAACATTTAAATTTAAATAGCTATCAACATCATGTAAACACCTATGGATATTTGTATAGGCTGTTGTACAGTAACACACATTTTGGCTTTTGGAATTTGTTCCATGAATCACTCCCAGTTCTACAAGGATTTTTCACATGGACTTGTACTTTGTTGAGATATCGATTACAATTGACCAGTCAATCACAAAAGAAGTGTGGGTGGATTGCGGGCCATCCCTAAAAAATAAGCATCCTCACATAATCGAACATCCTCTGATACATATGTCCCTGCACATGCGCGTTCAACTCAACTGAGCGCTATGCTACGCTGGCAGATCTGGAGTTTTTCTTTCTCCTAAACCTCAGAATGTTGTGTGCGTTCAGCATCAGACCTCTAATCGTGGATGTAGCGACCAATGTTGTGCCTTATTTTTTCCTTGATTGACCCATTGGTGATCCGCTTAAAACGCACTTCCAACAGAATGCACACAGAACGTTGCTATTGTAGGCACCCTGGGACACAACTATGAACACACGGGTCCAATTCCACAACAAGTTGAGGGGGAAAAAATGACGGAGGAACTTTTTATTATGTTGTAATCTCACATATTCTCACATGTAGCAATTAAATTAAAAATAACTAACTGCTACTCTTTAACATCTGCTTATAAGAATGAGTCTGTATTTAAGTAAATAAAATAGGATTTTTTGTATTACAAATATATGATTTTTATACATGGTGTTATTTGATAAACAAAAGTAGCTTGCATGTCCCAAAAGTGAAGTCATTGCTGCAATATAGGATAGCAAAGGTGGTTCCTGTCATTGTGAAAACAGGCAGCAATTGCCTTTTTTGTTGGAAGGTTTCTCTGATGTGTTCAAGGTCATCATGGCCTTACGGTAAAACCAAAACTGTATTGGTGTGATACATACACCAACATTTACATTTTTAGAATTAAAGATACCTAGCCATATAGATTTGGTGTCAAAATCATCATGTAACCTTAGTCACATTAAAAATATTGAATTCAACAAAAAAAAATCAAAATAAATGTTTAGCTTAAACAGTAAAAATGCCATTTTTTGAATGAATCTCAAATTTTCTCAACACAGGCAAAATTGATTTTGTCAGCTGTCACTGTTACATTAATATACTTACATTAATAATAGTTAACTCAAAGCATTCTTGTTTGTATTTTCCTCTGTACAGAAGAATGTCACTGTCCTGTTTGTCCATCTGCCATTTTCATGACAAAACAACCATCAGATGGTGTTTTTCCTGTCACGCCCAGTGCAAACACTTCACTGGAGGGTTGACATCACAAAGAAAACGCACAGCGTGTCGCGTTGACCTCAACCCATCTGTGACAATTCGGTTGCACTCTCCTCTCCAAGTCTGGATGCATATGTTGGTGAGTTGTTTTGGTGTTGGCGGTCACCAGATATAGTTCCTCATTAGCATCCCAAGAATCCTGCAGCAATGCCATTACAAAGTGTGCCCAGCCAGTATGGATTTTTCTCTGAATTCCTGCAGCTACCGAGGAAAGACACCCTCTGGAGAAAATAAACTGGCTTCACTTTAAGAGACACAATGTCACACATATACACACAGAAACTGTACATGCAAGAATAATTAGCAGGTGTGTACAGAGGGCACTGGGCAGGAAGAGAGACAGGAAAAAAGCTTGACTGAGGGAGAAAAAGGGGGCTGGAGAGTTAATTGGTGCACCTGCCTGCAGGAGAAGAGACAGCTCTATCCTCACAGACAGGGACACATGCAAACATGGAAGTCCATGAAAACTCCGCCTACTCTCTGCTTATTTGACTGTTCGAAACAAAGTGCTGCCAGCACACTTAAACGTGACAGCATAAAGCTAATTTCAGTTGAATATTTGTGCACTTCCTGAACTGTTTGTCTTCAAATGTGCCACCTTCTATTAGGTTGTCACACTCAACCTGAGAATGGAGCATTTATCCATAAATATTTTAAAAAATTAAAAAATAAATGAAAAAAACCAAACACTGGTTGTACAACAGCTGGTTTCATTAAAACAAAATGTATAATTTCCACATGCAAAATGTAATATCAATCAAGAAAATACATTAGTTGACTTTCCTTTAACCCTTTAACATTAGAAATGTTGCTGGCAACATCACACTTTTGACATACTGTAAATCATTTATGCAATCAACATGATTTAGCTGATTCTGTCCTGAAAAAAGCAGCTTTTCACATCGACTTTATTCATGTGAACTGTTGCATATCAGCATTTTCTCCACTTCAAAATCCGCTGGAATTACGTTGATACCATAAAAGGTTGAAGAGTTACGTCAAAAGGAACATGAACACTGGAGCTGAAGCTAAAAGGTTAAAGCAATGTATTGCATTTGAGTTAAAGACGATCAATCGTTAAAATCTGATTTTAATCAGTTTCAATGAATAAATATATAAATAATAAAATAAAACTTATGAATCAAATTTAATATTGACCCCCTGATTTGCTTCAGAAATGTGTGAGTCATGAAGTTTAAACGTCCTGAAAATGCAAAGATTTCATTTTTTAGTTTCGGTGGGTCAATAACTGAAGACATTAAAAAAAAGTTATTTAGCCTTTTTACTTTCTTTTTGTGGAGGTGCACGTGTCTAAGTTTGTATTCACTCTTATACAGCGTTTTCAGATTTAAATGCTATAAGAAGGTGTATTTGAAATGTAGTTGGAAATAAATCATGTGGGGAAAAAGTTTTGCTCTCAGGATGCAAACAGATTTTTTATTGCTACTTATTCTTCTTCGTCACTGTGTCTTTTTCCACAAAGTAGTTTTTCAGTGCTCTTGCAGAATTATTTTAAGGGAAAATTTCAACAAAATGTGACACATGATGTCGAATTCCAGACATTCGTTTCACTGTTTGTGTAACAAACAGATGTGGCTAAAGACAAACGCAAAATGTTTGTGCACTTGTGTGTACAGCATGTGCACAGGAGTGGATGTCAGCTCAAAGAATTGCTCTAGCTGCCAGCAGGAGTGCAGTGTGGTTCCAGGACCCTGCTAAAATCTGCCAGCCTGCTGGCCAAGTGTGTTCTCACACAACAAACACACAAACCTTAAAATACAATAAAACATCCATTTGTATTGAGCTGTGTCCAAAGTGACCCCCCCCGTGGGTGCATGTCCTCACATATCTGTCTGCACTATTGTCTATGTCCATCACTGGTTTAATATTTTGTTTATGCGAGAGCAAAGCAACTGTTCATGCTGAATGATCAGCATCACACACTCTACACGCCCAGGCTTTCCGTCTTAAAAATAAAGTCGGAGGACTCTGAGAAGTTTTCAGGAACAGCCTGATCCAAAGTGTCTGTCTTCACAGCAAAAGTTGGCTGTGGAAAAAACGTGGAGAACGCAGTTGGCCATCAACTGCAGGTTTCATTTTTGGCTCAGAAAACTAGAAATATATCCTTCTCTACTTTTGTCCCTTTTTTTAGGGTTGTGTATCTTTTTTTCTCACATGATTCGATAGTCATCATAATACATGTTCCACCAATCAATACATAAATTCAACTAATCTTGTGGCGATACGATACAGTCCAATTCTTTTACCTTAATTGATGAAAAGAACACTTTTCTTAATGCTTTTTTATTTTAAGCAACCAAAACAATGGCCTTGACATAACAGCTTCAAACATAAAAACCTGCCATTTTGTGTCTTTTAGACTGTTTTGTTCTTTGCATTTACAAAAAAAGGAAATTACTTACAGAAAAAAAGGGTTATTGTAAGTTTAGTGCAGACAACAAAAATCCCTTGCTGTGTCTCTCCCTCAACTAATTGTTATCGGCTATACTTGGTAGAAGCAAGCCTGTAATTAAACGACTTTTAGCTTCTATCTCACATCCGTAGAAATGCAGACAGTAGAGTCACAACAAGAAAAGTTAGCCAGAAACCCAATTTTTTGTTTGTTTTATTTTATTGATTGATTTTTTTTTTTTTTAAAGAAAATGGAATAAAAAACTAATGATGATCTCTTATATCAGGTTTTGTCCATGCAGCAATCATTTCCCATTCTTAATGTAGATTTTTTGTGTTTTTCTAATATTTCTACATTCTTAAAGGTTTAATTTTATGTAACAGCAACAGTGGACTCTCATTCCAGTTAAATAAACCTTTCATGAGCTAAATTACAAAGCCTTGGGGAAAAAAGAATAGTTTAAAATAAAATTGGTCTGCTATGGAAGAATCATCAACCTTCTTCTTTGGTGAAATACCTAATGTGTTCATTGGATATTTCTGTACAAAATGTCCTTTAGTATTGAGACTGGAGAGAAGCAGCTGTCATAAGAATATATATATTTTTTTTTTTATCATCTGGTAGGTTTTGCAGTTTAGATTTAGTCTCTGCCATCATTTATAGCCTAAAACTAAAATAGAATTTTCAGACATAAATGCCAACTTTTTAAAATCTTTTTACATATGATCACTAAGGTTGCTTTATACTTTCCATAAAATTGCAAAATAACAGGAAAATATAAGATGGAATTATTTTTTAAGTCTGGGGAGTTTAGCTGCTGAAAATGCAAACAATTGAAATGTTTTCTGGAATTATGCTCCATTCCTTTGATAAATTAGTATCTAGTATGAATCTGGAAGATGACAAATCTTTCTATGTGTGTGTTTGTGCAGGTGTGAAGGTTTCAGTGTCCCTGCATGTGTTTTTGTGTTTGTGACTCGTGGTTTGTGAAGCAAAGATCTATTGTCTCCTCTGTAAAATTTATATGCAGCCAATATATCTTATGCTGGGGTTGCGTGTGCATTTGTGAGACAGCCTGCAGGACTGGGCTATCCTGCAGATGGAATCGGTTACCTGCAGACAGGCAGCTTCTCTAAGTGAAATAAAGTGGGGATACAAATTGGCCGTGTGTTCTTTGACCACAAAATTCACAGAGGTCATTGCGGTCTTGCAAGATTTAACAAGCATTTTCTTGACTTAGGAGAACAGCACTGCTCGACAATTTAATCAGCCCTTAAGGAGAGGCTGGGAATTGTTTTGCACTTTATTCTTGATGGATTAAACTTTTAAAGATGAATGTCTGTCCATTAAAACTAAATAATCTTCATAAAAGATGGAGGATAAAGTCCATCAACATCTGGGTGAGAAGGAGGCGTGTTTTTCATTAAATAGATTAATCACAGGGCTGTGAAACTTTTTTGCCCAAAATCCACTTCAAGTGGATGAAGACCATCCTGTCTTTGCTAGGTTTATCCACAAATTTGTCAAACAAATCACAAATACTTTAAATGTTCACAAACTTTGAGTCTGGCAAAAAGTGAGTACATTAATCCACAAAATGATGACATCACAGCCGCATAAACTTTAACCTCCAATGATATCAAGTTATTCTTCTATTGGAGATGTGACCTTTTTTCCCATGTGACGCCTGGCAGCCCCAAACACATAGATACACCTTTGGCCTTCGGGTATCAATTATGGTTTTTGTTTTTAGGTTTTGAAAAGAGAAAAAAAAAAAAAAAAACTTTTAGATACAATAAACTCTCACCAATGTAAGGTACATCACTTTTAGATACCAGTCCCCTATTTGGAAGTTTTGGTATGGTCCCCTTTTAAAAAGTTTTTTAGCAGCAGTGGTTATCAGTAGTTTTACTCTTTTTTTCAAGCTTATGATATTTGGTTATTTTATTGTTTTTATACTTTTATGTCATTGTTTTAATCCCTGCATTTTGTTCTTCAATCCTTAAATCATTTGTGTGTTTCGTGTTTATTGTGGCAAATGAACCTTGAGTCTGTAATAAAGTTTTTTTATTTTCAAACCATGTGATGATGGGGGGCTCGCCCTCATCACTGGCAAAGCAGTGGACATACCAATGTAACATTTACTACAATAATGCATCGGCCTGATCTGAATACAATTATATTTCAGAGTTGGTCATTTTCAAAATGGTGTGGGCGGAGTTTATGAAAAGTGACAATAGCCAAAGCAATCCAGAGATTTCCTTCTGGGTATCCTCATGTCAAGAAAGACCAGACAGAGCAGCAGGTTACAGCAGAGGGACGACTACCTGAGGCGCAGCAAAGAGGAGCTATGCCTTTGGCAGGGCAGATCCTAGGAGGGCATGGAGGGGGGTGGCGAATGGCAAGGTCCATCCAATGCTGTGTTTTCATGCGACATAAATGAAGATGAGCTTTTCTTTAAGATTTTTTTCCTTCATATGAATAATTTTTTGGCATACAAATAATGCTGATTTTTCGTGGATTTAAACAAGGGGTGGAGAACAAGTTTGATACCAAGAGCTGAATTTTTTCACTGTGAGAGTCAAAGAGCAACACCACACACTGACCTGCCAAGACGTAGACACACAAACACGCAATTAAAGCCGTATTATTTTCCATAAAACACTCCTCTCCCTAACAACAAAACAGCAAGTATTGTACTTGTGTTTATTTCAAAGTAAAGTGTCCACCCATTAATACACACATCAAATGCGGCTTAGCCAGAGTTTACAGAGTTAACCCTGGAGGTCAGATACCCCCTCCACACACACAGACACACTCTCTCTATCTCACTCTTTTCTCTGCCTCTCTCTGACAACTACTCAGTGATGTGCATTGAGGTTGATGGCTGGCGATTCTGAATCTGAAGTCCGATTTACGATATAAAAACTGAATATTTCACCGTTCTTCCAACAGCATTTAACTGGTAATTCATTGTATTTCAATGTTCCTCTTTCAATGACCCTTAAACCAACAAATATCAAACATCTGGACAGAGCATCCATCTGGTGTCTAAGTCATTCATATTCACTATAAACACATTCAATACATTACATTTTAGTTGTGTGCAGCATACATTTAATTTTGCCCTTTAGCAAAAATGTAAAAAAAAAAAACTAATGATTGACTTTTTGCATGAAAAACTGATAATTTATGGAATACTAAAATCTTCACACAAGCATGCTCAGTCAGGTGTTTTTTCCAAACTACATTGCAGAATTTTTTTACCTTCCTGGAGTGATGTGATGCTGATCTCAGTGGGATTTCTGGGATTCCTCTTGTTTCTAGTGATCCTCTGGAGATGAGGTTTTTATTTAGTTGTAGCCCCTCTGATCAGTCCCTTTATGTGAATGTCGGTCAGAACGGACCGATGCCTTGATTTCACGTGTTTCAAGGTTATAAACAGGGACTGGCAGACATATAGTGAGGAGAACATCAGCTGCAGCTTGAGAGCAGCTCTTTTACACACGGGTATTTTTCCGTTGGCTCAATTCTCCAAAACGTAACAGGGGCTTCTTTCAAAAGAGATTTCAGCTCAATCATCTTCTTTCCGCTCGCTGCCTCATCAGTGACAAGTGGAGATCTCAGTGTCTGCATTAAAGGACTGATGAGAAAAGTGATGTGCGGTCATTTCTGCTGCAGCTCCTCAAACTGCAAAGTAAAGTTTCAGTCCAGTTGCGCAAGCAGCGTGACGTTCTGCGCTTTATTCAATTGGATTGCAGCCTTCTGCTGTGAGCTCCGCAAAGAAGGAAAGTGGGATGATGGCCGTTTTGAATGTGCACTTTGTTTGAAAAGCTTCAACTTGTTGATAAAGGAAACAATTTGTGTCAGATCAGGAAGAGATTTTCATTTTCTCCGTGATGCGTTTTGTTCTTTTCTGCCATGAACTATTTTACTGCTTCCAAAAGCTCATAATAATAAACATAGTGACTTACCATTCCGTTCAGTGAAAAAGTAAGAATTCTTTCACAAACGTTCTGTGTTTATCTTTATACTCTGAATTTTTGCCATTTTGACCATGAGGTTACGGTCTGCACGCACATCAAATCTTTAGTTTTATTCTTCCGGTATTGGGCGTAACCCACACAAATGATTGGCATCACTTATGTATCGGGAGCAGCATCAAACACACACACTGCCAAATTACTTTTATTATTCTTTATTTTTAATACCCTCTGAGGGATTTGAGTGTGGTTTAAGAGGGAAATAACTATGAAATGAAAATATGATGAGACGCATGCTCATTGCTGCGTGTTCGCCACCCCTGTTCTAATGCATCCAATTGTAGACGACTAGATCCATGTCGGACCTTGTTTTCCTCGTCTGAGCTGGAATCTGGCTCTAAACTGTGCAGCTGGATTACTTTAATATTGCTCACCCTTGTTGTTCCATCAGTAATGCTATCTTGGGGTTGTGAGGGACTGTAAGCCAGCAGGAGATGGTTTGAACAAAGGGATGATGGGAAATGGGGTAAGCCTACTCTGCACCAACAGTCCTACCTGCAACTTAGAAGCAAATTTCTTATGAACTGCTGCCGCTCTAAGGAAACTGCCAACGACACAGTTGTTTTTAGTGTGGCTAAAAAGGACATTCAAAATTGAAAAAAAAAATTATTCTGGCTAAGGCTCTGTTGTTAACAAGTTAACCATAGTCGCCTGTAATGAGTGTGTCTCTGTCTCTCACCGTCTTAAGAGCATGTTCTTGGTTACACACTTAGCACGTTGTTTAAAACCAAAGGAGGACTTCCGTGATTCCATCTATGAACACAAAAAAATTGGGATCAAACCACTCTAAACTGCTTTTGTTTCCAACTCTGTCTTGTCAGACTGTCCAGATGTCCAGGACCTGGACTGTTATGCATGTCAACAGGATAAAAGATTTGCTTTGTTATACTAAGATGACAGAAGGGACTATTAATAGCAGTGGATCAGATTTGAATACACAGGGTTCTTCAAAAAGCATGAAGGGAAGAGGTCCCAGCAGGCACAGTTTCATCATAATCCAGCTGCACCGCAGCAGCTGCTGCTGATCAGTGCTTGCATTCAGGCAGAGGGCTCCCTCTGCATCAGGCACATTAAGCTAGCAGGAAATTAGAGACTAAACAAGGATCAGTTCTGATATTAAACTGCTTGATCATAGTTTAAGAACAACTTAGCAATGCGTTTCTAAACTATTCAAGAAATAGTGCGATCAGCCATTGAAAATGTCCCAGCGGGACCTGAAGGTCTGCAGAGGTGTGACAATATGTTGGTTTGATTTCTGTGAACTTTGCTCTTTCCTCCTGGTCTTGTCTGAACCAAACGTTGTTTTGATGATCATCTCTGTTTCAGTTGTAAAAACTCCCATGAATCCTGGAGCAAAGCAAACAATGGAACTTTGTTGTGCCTTGAAATGAGACTGCCCTTACGGGTGGATTCAGGCTGTCCGTGGGTGTAAAATGGACAAACCTGTACAGGGCCAGCAGGTGGCCCGCACACAAGTGACAGGTCGTAGTGAACACTTATACAACAACCAAGTTGAAGTGATAGAGAAGTAGGTTAGACACAGGCATGTCGTACAGATTTTTTTTGTGCTTTCTCCAGCCCCCAAAATCTACTAAAGGAACCTATAAGTGCTGTTCGAATGATAAGCGTCTACTCCTTACGTGCCCCTTGAAAATATGTCTCATGCTTTACAAACAACTAGGGTGTGGCATAAATACTTTATACAAGTGTTCAACTTTCAAATACTACACAATGCACTTATCACATGCACGACATCAGATGTTCTATTTTCAACAAGCTTTAAGGGTACACCTGCGCTCCCATTGAGATGCACCTTGAATCAGCCACTTCTCTCTATGACCCCCCCCCCCCGAACAACCCATAGCAGTTGAATGGGTTGACCCCTGTACAGGGAGGGGCATGTGACCATGCTTTTCTTACAACTGAACTCTGCTACAGTCATGCCAATGTGAAAGTATATGAACAATGAAGCAAGTAGAAGCTTTTTGTAAACCAAAGAGTAAAAAGGACCTTCTAAAAAGTCAAAAAATGTAACTGGACTCATTAGTGAATGTATAGGACAGAGGTAACTATGCACACAGGTACCTGCAGAACTAGCCACTTTTCTTCTTCAAGTTTGTTTATCTCCTGTAATCACTTCTGCCCTTAGATACACCTTGATGTATGTGGTACAGTGGAACGTAACTACACGACATCCAATCTGCATAAGAAACATTGCTGTGAACGCAACAAGACAAACTTGCATCAAATAAACCAAATGTTTGCTGCAAGAAATAGTTTTCCATTTTATGAAACCCCATCATCTTTCCTTGCTATGGTAAGTGATTTTACTCTGCTCCGTCTTCATTTTTTCCTAATTTTCTTGAGCTTTTTGCGTTTTTTTGGGAAAAACAAACATCTCGCATTGCTGGAGTGAATTGCATTTATCGTGGAAGATAACACTTAAGTCGTGTTTGCTGCCATCTAGCACAGCATAAAAACGTTTTCCAGCTTCTGTAACCGAGTTCAGTATAGTTGTGTGGAGTTTGCCACAGACTAGCAATACCATGCAGGTTTCAGAATATTTTTCATTCATATAGTGGTTTCATTCATTGGTTTGTTGGTTTTGTTTGTCATGTGTATTCTAGTATATAGTATACAGTATAAACAAATAATAACAAAAGAGAATAGGCAAAAGCATCCTTAATGTCCATCAGTTTAACACACCAAATAGATAAAATAAAAAACAATCCTTCACAAATGGATACAAGTCAATCAAGCCCTCTTACATCATTTATACATTTACGTTTTAAAGTATTTTAAAGCCTAATGGTTATTTAAACATACATTACTTCTTTCATCATGTGAAGTAGTGCTGTTTACCCTCATATCCACTAGTCATTTCAGTAATATTACCTTTTTAGTTTTTCACCTCCACTGTTTTTTTATTTTACAAGCTGGACAAATGGGCCTTTTTGGATTTCTATTGCTGTGCTTCACCAACGATTTATGCCCAAACAGCAGCTGGCTGGGCGTTAAAAAGACATTAGATTTTTTCTACAAATGCTTGTAAGCAGTGTTTGAGTGGGAAAAAAAAAGCTCTTTTACTTTTTTATCCACCCAAATTTTATTCTCACTGTACACTCTCTGCTAGACTCCTGTTTGGTTTTGAGATCTTTCACTCTTTATTGTCTTAAAAAAAGGCAATTAATTTCTCTTTACAGTTTATTTTTTGTTTGGACCTCTGTCAGACGGCTCCATTTTTAAATGTAGTCAGTTCCTGTGAACACGGTACATGGGACTCCAGTTTTAGTTTGAAACATGCATGTGTGAGTCACTGTCTAAGAAGTTTCTCTTCTCCTCCACATGCATTGTTTCCGCATCACTCTATTGTGTGTGCAAGCTTCCATCTTCTGACATGGAACATGATTGCTCTTAATGACTTCTTGTACCTTCTTGCGGTTCCTCTGTCAAACATGTTGCAGCTTTTCCCTCAGGTTTCTGATCTTTTTACGACTTTTTTTTTTTTACTGTCCACACTTCTTTTGAAGCCAAAGTGTGACATGCCATTTTATAGCGACAAGCGTTGCCGGTGTGCTCGGCTACCTCTATTGCTTCAAAATGAAATAACACAGATAACATTTTCATATCCAGACATTTTTTGTTTAAAAAAAACTCTTTTTCTAATGCTGCACTAATAAAAACTTTGAAAAATGAAGCTGGACATTGATTTTGTGAACATAAAACTATGAGGCTCCAAAATGGGCATAACATTTTACAGTTTTCTGCAGTAAAGTTCACCTTTTATTACTTTGGTTTAAGCCTTTTGCCTTAAACCCACTGAGACTTTTCCATGAAAACATATTGTAATATTAGAAATAGACAGCTGGCTTTTTGACCCTTCAATATGCAGTAATTGTAAAGTAGGATGAACTAAATGAATAGTGGTAATTTATTCTTTAAATGAAGGATTTATTTTAATAAAAATAAGACAACACTTTATCTTTACTTTATTTTTAAATTATATTTATCTTTTCTAATCTATTGTGTGTTCTTGTGTGTTTTTGTATCTTATTGCCTTATAAACTTGATGCTGGTGGACCACTGGTAATGTAATTTGCCCTTTGCAATTTGAATAAATTCTTTGAAACTTGAAACATGATCTTGCAAATCACATCCGCAATGTTACACTCGAACTATCTTTTGTCCCATTTTTAAAGCATTCCCAGTGGTCTTCTAAATATGAATATGCTGTTTTAGCCAAAATCTAGCCTGCCTTGTTTGTTATGACACAGTTTGTGCAGAGCGGCAGTAGTTCATAAAAAGGTTGCCTCTGAGCTGTGGGCCCATTTTGTTCTTCTGCAGGTTGGAACAACAGTCTTCTGCAACGTTTTTACTCCAAACACACAATTGTTTTTTTTGTGACCAGAAGATTTCAATCCATTTCTCTTTCAATGCAACAATGTTTGAAATAATATGAAGGCTAACATCAGGATTTCTTTTATGAGAATTGAAATTTGCTACAGCACATGGGTGTTGAACACTCATCTCTCGCAAACCTAAGCGTGAGCAGACCCAGGGTGCGCGCAGTGGAGCAGTGAGACCTGCCCATTTCAGTTGGAGCCAACATTAATGTCTGTAACATTTAATTGTGTGTGTGTGTGTGTGGGGACACACACCCCTTGAAGACCAACATTTACACCTAACAATAATCATAAGTTTATGATTCTGCCCCCCTCTTTCTATGACCTTTATAATCATTCTTTTTTTTTTGCCATTACATTTGAAAAAGCGTGTTGATACTTACAAACTACATTTGGCGGGTCACAAGCTCCCTGCTCCGCTCCATTCGGATGCATCCACTTGCAGACAAGTAGATCCATGTACGTATGTTTTCCTCAACAGAGCTGGAATCTGGATCAAAACTGTACATCTGGATAGCTCCGATGTTGCTCGCCATTTTTGCTGCTCTGGGAATGTTAGGTTGGGGGTGTGAGGGATGGCAAGGGAGATTGTGAACAAAGGGATGATGGGAAATGAAGGATTGGCTCACTCCGCACCAACTGTCGCTTCCATAGCTCAGGGGCAGATTTCCAACTACTGGTGCTCTGCAGCAGCGGTGTTCTAGAAAACAAGAGGTGTTTGGATTTTGGCTAAAAACTGCATCATAGTTAAAAGACCACAGAGAAGATTTTTACAACAGATCAAAAACTTATCAAAGTGGGTCTTTGAGCTTAAAAAAAAGAAACATGACTTGAAATGATCAGTGGTGACAGCCGTTTGTCCTGTTGCTCACTTTACCTTTGTGATTTCTTTTGAAGACAAAAACAGAACAAAGTATGAAAAAACAAATCTGCAGGTTAAGTTAGATCTTGAGGAAATTAGGAAAGTTTGCTCTGCATGAACTAGAAAAACTATGTGTCCAAAAATGTGTGACCTTCATAATGAAAAGAAATCATTTCTTCTGTCAAGAATCACAATTTTCAAGTTGTTTTTTTTGTTTTTTTATTCAGTAATGGACACGTATGAACTGTATTGCTGAGTGGGTTTGTAACTACTGAATAAACAGAACAAAGTTAGGAAAATACATTCCAGAAAAACTACAAAGAGGGCTTGTTTGCAGGATGAAACTCTTTAAAGCTGTACAGCATCAAACCCCTTTTCTCTTTCCCTGACGTACACACTTGTACACTATCGTTCTTTTAAAGGATAATGGCTCCTTGAAAACGCATTTAGACTCAGGGGCAAATTTTTACAAAAGCTTCCCACTCTGGTACACAGACAGGGAAATTGACACACACACACACACAGTCGTGAATGTTTCAGCTGCCTGACCTGCAGCTATTTCCAGCACTAAATGGACTCTTGGGTTCCAAACAAAAGAGCCTGTACCATGGCGTGTACCTAATTAAACTGTGCGTGAGCATGTGTTGATGGGTTCCAGCTCTCGGTACACTCACACCGTAGCACTGGCGGTTCTGCTTTTCAGTTCATCGCTCACCTGGCATGGTGAGAAGTGAACGGTAAAATAGTCTTCTGCTTCTTAATGGGTCACGCTTTTATTCTTTTTATTCTGCCATGAAACTTTTAAGAAGCATTCTGAGGTGAGGACGTTTTTCTTTCTACGTCCCGTCCCGTCACGTCACGTCTGACTTCCTTAACCACAGGGCTAATACTCTCCCCAACCAGCTCCTATCATGAGTTGGGACTGCCTGATCCGTCGAGGAGACAGAAGGAAGTCATGCCTTTGAATAGAAGTGTGTGCATTTGTGCGGTTAAAGCTGGAATAGGGGGGGCGAAAAACAACTTGAGCTGCGGCGCTGGAGTCCCTCCTGTGATGCCAGCTTATAATTTGAATTGTTGCACCAGGACAGCGGCGTGCATGAATGAGCAAAAGCAATCACACACAAGGTGTTTTTCACTGCTGTTTAAACATAATCTCTTCATCTTTAAGGGTTTATTGTAGTAACCTAATAAAAACACACACACACACACACACACATTCTGTCTTGGAAGAGACATATTGTCACATCAAAACAGCGCACGTCTCTGCTAAATTAACTAGATGCAGTGGATCAGTGCGACTCTCCGCGTGTTACTGCCAAAGGTGGTGCATTTGCAGCCATTCTCACTGTGTTTGCATGTTTGAAGTTGTTCCTCGTCCCACTGGAGCTTCTGTTTACAACACAAAAACCCCAGATTAGGTGCTGATGCTTTGCCTAATTTATTCTTCTCCCCTTGGCTGATAATTATGAAAAATCACAATGACAACTTCTGCTTGTTGACAATTATATTCAGCATAGATACTCGTTAGATTTGCAACACTTCAAACATGAAGGTAAGGTACCCCCAGACCTCAGAGAAGGTGGGAGTTTTGAAAAGCTGCAGCAAAAGGTACAGTTTTACTGTTAGGTTTGACAGATTACATGTAAAGCTCAACTAATTATTCAATTTCAGACTAATTTTTGGATTATTTTGTAGATAATTTAAAAAATTTACAATTTCACACAAAATTTCACTTTTTTGAGCTAAACTAATAAACTACATTCCTATTTATCCACACTGCCACCGTTTGGAACAACACCCTTCGAGTTTCTAATTAACTCTTTGTTTTAATTACAGAAATTATACTTTTTCAGGAATGGATTTTGTGATTTTCAAACTACTTATCAAGGACTTTTTTTTTGATCAGGCAGTGTTTCCTGATCCTTGTCCTCAAGGATCTCTTTCCTTTTATCGAATATCCGAGTTATGCCGTATAGACACATGCACCCATACAGGTATTTGGGTTGTTTGGGCCCATAGAGGGTCGTAGAGACGGGCGCCTGCATCTTAAGGGACATCATAAAAATGAACTGCACCATTGTTGTGGGTGTAGTAGGAGTATCATGAAGCATTTGTATGGATAATGTAAGTTACAGGCACTGATAATGTGCAGGTTATGCTGTCAGTGTCCTTATGCCACACTAATCATTAGTGGGTACTGCCTCCTTACTGACCCCACCTAAATGCAGTGGGGTGGGGTGTACATGATAAGCAAGAACCTTGTAGGAAGCCCATGGAATGCCCACACAAACTACAGTTTGTCTGATTTCCTAATTTCAAACTGCAGTCAAGGAGCGTGCACTTACCACTTGGACAGCAATAACGGACCTGTTGCGCAATGCACAGGATTTGGTGGATAAATAAAAAATCTGTACGACACGCCAGCATCTCTCACTTTGATACGGTGGAGGCATGCTGCAAGGCAGTTACTGAGGAGATGACGGCTAAGAAGTTACTCTGATAAGTGTTTATGACATACTGTTTAGATTGTCAGGAAAACAGAAGCAATCTGGATGTCGATAAAGGCTGTTTTAATGAGCCTGCATACATCCGACCACATTTTAATAAGTTGCTGTGCCTCATTGTTGCTCCACTACTCTGTTTACATCACGTAAAGCCGGGTTATGGTGGCTGTTTTGGTTCAGTTGTCCCTCTAAGAGGATGGAATCTATTTAGACTGAGGAAACTTGGAGTGAACTGAAGCTCAGTCTTCAGATGGGTCATAAAGCGGTTCCTGGTCCCAAAACAGGGTCTGCTTGGTTGTATTCAGGCTGAAAATTTGTTCCGGCCTATCGGGACAAAGTAACTCTAATTCACTTAAAGCGGACCAAATGTATCCAGTCTGAATACATCCTGAGTGTTCCCTACGACCCGTCATCCCTAGGATGCCTGTAGAAAAAATGTGTATGAACAATTTTGCTCTACGGACTCATTGAGCGCTCTAGAATCTGAAAATCTCTTGCAGTGTCCCTTGTGCGCCCCGTAAGATTGCCCATTTTTAGCTCGCAGACAGTCTGCATCTACCTGTGAGAGTAGTTGTGTCTAAGGCATTAGCTTAACAACTCTACAGACACATTCTTATTATATAATATGATGATGTCAGCAGGGTTTTATAAAAGAATGTGCTGATCCAGAAATTCAACTCAAACTCTTACCATTATGCAAATTTGCCTTTCAGCCCTAATCACAAAAATCTAAACCAATTCGACTTAATTCTTCCCTCTGACTTACATTCAGATCATAATTACAGTTATTTAGTATTTCTGAAGGCATTTAGACTTTTTGATGTGGTTCCTCAATGAATATTTTTTGTTTTTTGTGTAAAAACTTAATTTAAATTTAGATTTCATAGAAGTTCCCCCTCAAATGCTTTCCAAAGTAGTTAGGTATGGATGATAATGTAAATGTGTGTTGAGCTTTCAGTTGTGGAACCCTGCATGGGTCAGTCAGTGGTTATATATATACTATGCCTTAATATTGTAAAATAAAGATACAGTTGAAAAAATGGACAGAATGCTAAAAGAAGGAATGATTTCCAATGTAACAATAAAACAACTTGAAAAATAATCAAGTCTTTTGATAATATTCACACTATTGGGGATCATTGTGCACTTGTGTGGTGTTAAACACTTCTGTTTTCATTCATGCTCTCTTTTCATTGCTTTCAAATTTGCATGTTTATTGCTTTTTCTTTCTCTGATGGTTTATAGCTCTTATCGTTTTTTCTACTTTGGCAGATCAATAAAGGCTAATTGCAACAGAGCACTAGACAATTAGGCTCTGCTTGTGCAAAATTAGGACATCAAATCTGCTACCTTGGCATGTGCCTGAGTGAGTGAGAGGTTTGCACATCTGATGTTTGCACATCTTTGGATTGTAAAACTACAGACTCATGAAATAAACATGAGACACTTTTTCTTTTTCAGGCATATTTTCCATATTCTACTTTTAAAATTGAACAATTTAAAGTCTTATTTCTTCTTTTAGCTTTTGCCCCAACTATACAAAAACTTTGATTACCAGAGAAAAAGCATCTACAGATGAGATTCACTAAACTCACCTCAAATTTACCAAGTAACTGTACGTGTAGAGCTAAATTCAGCATACAGTAGCCCCATACAACATTTATTTCATGAATTCAGATGTAAAAACAATTTAATAAATCATAAAATTGAATTGTATGCCTCCTGTTACAGGCTTCAAAGTTACTCAGAAAAAACAAAATAATTAAATTTTTTGGTGGGCCATATTAAGTTAAAGAGTCTCAGAATACAAACTCACCAACTTAATGGTGTAGTGGTGTGGTGTCCACCCTGAGACTACTAGGTCGTGAGTTCATATCCACGATCAACTAATTAATACCAAAGGGTTTAAAATTGGGACTCAATACCTCCCTGACTGATTCCAGTGACTATATATGAGAAACGGACTGAGTGACCCCTCCCCTCTTAGCATTCCAAACAGGAAATAGCCAATGGTTTCAATAAGTCAAAATCCCATAGACTTCTATTAAGAAATAAACAGGGATTACTTAGTCATATTTGTCCGAATAACCATTCTTGCTCAACTAGCTGTTTTTAGCATTGTCAATCCCATTTTTTCATGATATGTCTTTAGTGCAAGTTACTGGAGTTATAAACTGACCAATCAGATGCCTCAATAAATTTATGTGATGCCCACTAGCCCCCATGTTGACCATTTTAAATATTTGACAGATTTTGTGTAGCTCGCTTTGAAGGGATTAGGGGTGTGGACTTCCTTCAGCTAATTCCTGATTGGCAAGAGTGGTTGGCATGGTAACTTGGACTCTAGAAACAATCACTTCTTACCAATGTTGTCTGGCTCCAACATGTAGCGACTGAGCAAACCTCATTTGGTTGAAACCATTTTTTATGAGTGATGTCACACTCGCACAGTCCAGTTCTCAGAATACAGTCAATGGTTGACGTTCAGTATTAAGAGTTTGGATTGGGAGGTTAAACCACCATTTGGTTGGCAGCTGTGTCTGCAGCTCCCCCAGGTGATGGGCCAAATGCAGAGAACAAATTTTACACAGTCAGTGTGACAACTTTCACTTGTTTTTTTTTTATTTGAGGCAACAACAAAAATTACAATGTCATATTGAAACCATAAACATGGCTGGTGTCGTCTTCTGTCAGCACTTTCTGTGTCACTTTTATTGAACAATTAACTTAAAGCTTAATGTTTTTGTTGTGTGAAATTCTTTTTTGAAACAACATGGCATCTTAACGGAGTTTGGATAAGGATGGAGATGAATTAAATTGCTCCCTGAGGATACGCTATTCATCTCATCTTAATCTAACAAGATGCTGGAGAGATTTACAGAAAAATGTAATGATTTGAGTTAACATGGCAGAGTTCAGACTAGATTTTTCTCTTTTTAAGACATTCTCTTCGTACCGTTTTTGGCTGCTGCCTTTACCCTCAGTTCTTGTCACCACTTTTTTTCTTAAAAGAACTGCAGTATGTGCCAAATGATTGCAGCCTTTATTGTAAAATATTTTGATTAAATTGTTTCTAATTTCAGTCAAAAGTTAAAGAATAATAATCTTTCTACAGATATTTCATCCAAACAAGAAGTGTCCCTATTTTGGTGTTTGATAGTAGGGGTCCCACTTTTTTTTTCTTTTTTACATATTCCTTTTATATCTACTGTTGTTGACCTGAAATCAGGTGTACTGCACCAATGACAAACAGCAAGAGGAAAAGAAGACTAGAAAATCAGCAGGACACTGTCTGCATTTGATTCAGACTGTAAAGTATACATGCATACTGTTGTGCCCAGAATCTATTGAGGTTTTAAGCTTTTTTAGTATGTTTTATCCATCATTGTTGATTGAGGTGTGGAAACCTGGTTACTACTGTGCAGATCTGTACACCCATTTCTCAGGTCTGCATGCAAACACACCCACCTTTTACAGGTGTGATGTCACATTAAATCACAGCTGACTCAGCCATCGTGTCCCAACACACCTAAAAAGCTGAGCTCCTAGAAAATGTACCATTCTGACCTGAAGTGACCTGCTTCGATCAATGGCAATGTGGCTTTAGTATGTGTGTGTGCGGGTGTGTGCGTCTGTGTGTGTGTTTCTCTAGGAATTGGTTCGATTAGGAAAGTGTGTAGTTAAGCCACATTAGTCTGATGCCACTATAGAGGGCTGGGAGGACAGATGAACACACAGATAAACATGCGCATGCAGGCATATGCGAGCGCACGCACACACACACACACTGAATGACATGACAAGCAGGCAAACAGCAACAACTCTCCTTAACTGCACCTTGACTAAATGCAGACATTTAAACACCCACACTCAGCAGTAATCGGATTATGACTTGAATATCGTTTATGCTGCTAGAAGTCCTGATTCGAGCTTCAGGTCAAATTGTTTTAACATTCTGAGTTTGCAAACAAAGACTGCCCTTCAGTTACAGTAATATGTTGGATAGAGACAAAAATAATTAGGCCTGCATGATCTTTTCTAAGATAGTTTCTGCAGAGCAACAGGAGTTCATTCAAAATGTGCCCCCGTGTGCAGAGCAACCTTGCCCCCCAACTCTCATGACTAAGCGCTCTCTGTCTTTGCGCTTTCACACCAGCTTACAGCCCCTGACATCCCCAACCTAACATTACTGGCATTTGCAGTGGCTGTTTTTTTAACTGCTCCTGATTTACAACGATTTAGTTTGAATAAAGAAATACTCAGTAAGGCAATTTTAAGCTTAATTTTCTTAATGCATGTCCTCCAACACCAGAAAAATGCCACAAGATCACGTTAAAAACACCAAAAACACAATTACCATGGATGTGCCTCTTCACAACAAAAACAGTTAAGTGATTTATACGCGTTCTATTGAGAGGTTCCAATTTTTTAAAAATTAAAGATAAGAACTCAAAAAATTTAGTTTAGTACATAAAAAACACAGTTTTAGAACATCAAAAAGTGAACGACAGTAGGGTTTTACTTGACAGAAGTTGACTCTTAACCCTTCTTTTTTTTATCATCTAAAAGAACAGTTGCCTCTATAAACACAAATAAACACAATCCTGAGGACACTTGTGTTCTTTAAAGCCTTGGTAGCCATTTGATTTCTTTGTAAATGACTTCATGCTTACTCGCTGGGCAACATGCAACTCCTAAGATGTAGTTCTCTGTTCAGCTTTATTTTCTGAAAACCAGGAGGTTAAAGTCAGGAGTGCAGCCAATATCTGGCACTCTGTGCTACAGGTGCTTTGCTGTCTCTTCAGTCTCACTCTCAACGAGCCCCTCGGCTCCTTAATAACAGAGCTGTAATACGGGGACACAGCCTAGAAAATGAATTTGATTTTCTGCATGTGTGTTGGCGTGCCTGTCCTTGTGTATACATGTGCACACTGACAGGACAGGAGTCCGTGGATCTACAGAGAGATTGTCTGCAGTCACATTTCAGGGAGTATTTCTTCTATGGGTCGCCTAAAAACCTCCAATTCAGACGTCTCACTGTGCATCAGTGCTCAGTCTGGAACACAGACGTCCAGCAGATCAGGGAGCTCTGGGAATCCCGGTCAGAATCTTCCAGTCGCCAATATTTACTGGAACTTGTACAAAAAAAAAACTATCAAAATCAATAGTTTAGAATAGGAAAGTTAGAAAAAAAGTGTCTGGATTTTCACAATTTATGGTCAACATGATAAAAAAAAAAATTCTTGACCATGCAAAAATTGGAATTGATATGTGAGTAATTGAAAAGTGGTATGTCTTGTTTAAGTTCAGCAAAGTGGATGAATTAGAGAAACATCAATACAGAAAAGGTCGACAGCAAGAAAATCGATCCTGCTGTGACTGGACTTCAAAATCTTCAGAAATAAGTTCCAATGTTTTTCAAAATAAAAGAGGATAACACAAAGCTATACCTGTCGTTTTGCTGCCCTTGTGCTTCTTAGCCTGAAGTAGGTTAACGAAAATATTAAAAATTTAAAACAGCTGGGCGATCTATTGTGTTACATAGAACTTGCTCAAACTGTAAAGTGTTCTTGGCATCAACACAGCAGCTGCAATGAGATCATGGTGCATGAAATAACACTGTAATGCGACCTAAAGGGATTCACTGCAAAATCCCACCTTTTTATCAAACATCTAATGTTTCTGTTTGGAGTAAAAATGTGTTTTGTTGCTAAAAAGCATTCAAATCTGAGGGGTGGGGGGATTCAACCAAATTCTGACCACAGAAAGCGTGTTCTACATTTCTGTCTCCCTTCAGAGTTTGACCACACATGATCAGGCACTCCAGCCAGCACTGCCAGGGAAGCATGCAGAGCTCATCGAGGCACAGGGGTGGCAAAGAGAAACAAGTCAAGAAAGAGAAAAAGAAAGCAGCAGGAGGCTTCTGAACTGCACTGCACATCTCTGCACTCACATTACTTCATAACCAGAGGAAGCCTCGGGCAAACCAGTCACTGTCTAATATTCAATTTCAGCAAGAGAGGGGGAAAGATTCATTTTGGACGCTTTTATTTCGTTTAAAACGGCCATCTTGTTTCAGAAAGATCAAATTAAACCACAGTTTACATGTGTATTTTCCTGTCGTCATACTGATTGCAGAATGACCTTGACATGGTTTAACGAATCCAGGAGAACATTAACACAATAAACCTTTAGTCAATTTGGAATCAATAGTCTACATATTCCTGTAAACTTGAAAGTGAATGAAATTCTAAAAATAAGGGTTCTAACATTTGTATTGCCATGTAAGGAATGTATTATTTAAAGACATAAAAAGTGAAGGGCGTTCTCAATTTTTCACTGAAACACTGTTGGACGGTCAGAATCAAATGCTTTTGGATGGTGGGCCCTGAAGTGAAACACAATAACATACCCCTTGTGCCATCTTAGATGACCCCACCCTTACATTGACGTGTTCTCCCTACCATGACAAAGGTGGATAAAGGTGGAAAGATTTCATGTAATCCATGGACACCAGTGAAGATCACAAATCATTGAAGTAAAAAGGTTCAGCGCACTGTCTAGTGGGTCTAGATGACCCAACTCCCAATGTTAAAGTGCTTAGGATAGCACAAGAGATACTAAAGGGTTTGGATTTTTAAGATATTTTCTTAGTATTGAATGGTCATTGTGATGTATTGAGTGATTTGTCAATGGGATTTGCTCTTTAGGGTAACTAGGATGGGTTTTCTTGAAGCTCAAATTGAAAACAAAGTTTTACCATTAGTGACAAAGCAGCTTCTAATTAGTAATTGGGATGAATTTAGTGATTAAATCAAATTGATTTTAAGAATTTGACTTAAAATGTACTAAATTTTAAATTTCCCTCAAGACAGATTTATTTATTTTTTCGCCACTTGTTGAGGAGGTTTGTGTTCCTAAAAGTGTCTCTCTGATACTTGCAGATTTTAACTGGACTTCTAGAAGCTACAACGTTGCCTCATTTACATTCAGGGTCTTTAGGCTAAGGAGACTGTAATAGACAGTGATGGTATATATTACGGGTCTGCTGCTTTTCATTATGCAGCTAATGATTCCCTGTCAACTTCTATTGAGACGGAGCGCAGGGGAAAAGAGAGTGGGCGAGCAAAGCCAAAGACACTGAAGGAAAAGAAAAAGGCGCCACCAGGGCAAATGCCTCTAAATCCCGCCGCCGTGCCTTCCAAGAGGAATTTGATTTCAAATCAACACGGTAATAGAATAAAACAATGATGACATAGGGGGATGGCAAAATGGGATGAACACTAAGATGTTGCATAACCAAAATGTGTGAAAGCGATGGCATTTGAAGCACACCTATTTTTGAAGCTGCCTTTTTGGAGACAAATATGGTTTAGTCAATATGTGAGACAGAAATGATTAAGTGAAGAGGAGCATCTTTGCCATTTAAAGCTTCCCTAAAACACAAAAACACTCAAGCATCTGCTTAAAGGAAAAGGGGTTGTGGATTTTTCCTCCAAATAGTTGACAGCATGAAAAAAGGAGTCGATGAAAACAGTTAAATATGTCGGGATTGATTTGGATATCCATAAAAACCAAGTGAGAGTAGAGCCACAAAAGGAGAGCCAGCTGGAAGCATCTTCATCACACTGACAGCATGCTAACAACTTAGAAAAATCTTCCTCTGCACTCATGACCATCTCTATAGACACTGTTGAGCAACAGCAGAAACAGTCTATCCCCTGTTCCTGGATACAGCGAGCTTCCCCGCCATAAAAAAAAGCTCTCAGCCACTCCAACATGCAGCACTGTGCTAAACTGGATCACTAAATGACCCAAAGCAAAAGATGCAGATGCAGCTGGACTGCTTTCTGACGGTTTCCGTCGGTTCATTGGCGTCGTGGAGGAAAGATAAAAAAAAAAGGTTTTTGATTTTACTGTTCAACAGAAGGAATCTTTATATATAAGGACCACACAATCAGCCTTGTAAACTGCAGTGACTTGTGCCCTAGTCACATGCACCTGTATGGGGGGTTTGGGGTTGTCCGGGCGTGTGGAGGGTCACAGAGATCAGATCTTATGGTGTGAGCAGGTGTGTTTTGCAGCTCCCTTGAAACTCGTGCTCTATTGAAAAAGGATAATGCAAGTTATGCACACTTATGACAGAGCGCAGAGCACTTGACCAGTGCTAACGGGCTTGTTGAGCTGATCGCAGGGTTCGGGGGCATTAAAAATATGACAAATCCGTACACTGTGCCTACGTCACCCTTATGTGTTATATGGGGGGTTCGCTATGACCCATCATTCACAGAAAAACGTGTAAACTGACAGCAAGTGTCTCTTGCCTTTTGTCTCAATCACAGAATAGTCTACATTATTACCTGCATGCTTGGTTTGCATTTTTGTTTGCAACAGCCTTGTTGTGACAAATGCCTAAAGTGTTGAGATATCCAGCATAAGAGTGCGACTACAATCAGTTGTACAGCTCAAGATGAATTGCTTAAACAAATAAGCTAAGAAAAAATATCCTTTTCTAATCCTAAATTAAAGAACAATAAATTGGAAAAAAAAAAGCACATTTAGGATGTTTAGAGTGGAAAAACTGTGGTTTTGTATCCCAAGCCTGGGTGGGAATAGTGGTTGATCTTGTGTGCACAACTGAGTTTGCCTTGACAGAAGGATGAAAGCTGCATCCTCATCACACTCTGTATAATCATTTTAGGCTGAAATCCATCTGCTGAGTGTTCAGACTTTCCTCTAAGCGTGTGGAGCAATATCCACCATGTGACGGCACAAGATCAGCAAAGTGACAAATCCCATTGAAAAATGATGCACCGAGCTCTTGTTCAGCTGTTGCAGCCATCCCATACGGCGATGTGTTCAATGCCCCACAGTAGGTAAATGTAACCAGCTCTGAAAACTTTTAGGTTAAGTTTATGATATTAGAAAAACCAGGTTTTTGAAACTAATCCACTTTATCTTTTTTTAGAAGGCTTTACAGAGTCTATGGTGTTTTATAAAGCTGGATTAGTCGATTCCCACAAATAGAAATCTGAATGGGATACCATCAGCAATTCTATTTCATATTTATGGTTGTTTCTAAAGAAACTCAGATAAAGCAAACATGCGGTTTCATATATTTGTCACAACTGCGTGTTAAATAAAGCAGATACTAAATTGAACTGCATTGGTGGTATTTTTAAACATTACTGTAAATAAACAGTTGTAAAGGATTATCATGATCAAAGCAGGCGTCTAAGCTGCAGCTCCACTACAACAAATTCTAAACTGAATGACATTAGATTCTGTGAGTATCTTTCTTGCGACACTTTTGCTTTTTTCATTTCTAGATTTTGGTAACCAGTACATACGTTTACTGGGATTAAAAAGAGAAATATAAGAAGTTGCTGCAAAATCTTTAGTAACAGAGTAAATGGCTTTTCAGTGTCTGAGTCTCTGGGGGCTGGACAGAGAGAAGAAAGAGTGAGAAGGAAGTGACACTGATGAACCCTCTCTCTGACCTTGCATGGGAGTGTGTTTGTGTGCATGCCGGTGTGTGTTTACTGTGCATGCAACAGCAGAGGGAGGGGTGTTGGAGTGAGGGGGCAGCAGATTGGCTCCATGGGGAGCCTGAATGGACGGCTGCACAAGTGGGACTTAGTGTGTGAAAAAAGCGCTAAAACATTTGAATGAAGGACAATTAAAGGATAGTGTGTCAGGTTTTTTCTTCAGTGTTAGTCTGCGCTTTTGTGTGGTTGTGCATTGACATAATTACCAGTGAAGAAAGTGGGCTTTATGATTGTGGATAATTGTGTGAACTGGTGTGTGCATCTGGAATATTTTCTCAGGAAATCTAACTTTTGACCACAAAATGCCAAGAATCTCTCTTTTAGAGCCAGAGCAGAGCTATATGTGCATTGTCCACACCTGCCATATTCAGTCATTTGAAATAATATAATTATCATACTCTGGTAGAAACAGCCTTAAATTGAAGAGTCAAAGACATGCAAAAAGCATAATTTATGAGAACTTTAAACTGAAAAAAAACAGACAAACATGAACATGTCGTTTTTCTTGTTCTCTTACTCTGGGTTCGGTATCGCTGCTAATGAAATTGGATTCGAATTTACATGTGGATTCCATTTGTGATTGGGTGTCAGTTCATCTATTTTTTAACATTTACATTCACTCTGCTGGTGATAGAAGCACTTTTAGTTTTCCTATTGATATAAACTGAATGGTAAATTAACACGTAGTTTTAGACTTAATCGAAATGGAATGTGGTCTCCTGATTAGGAGCCTGTTGTTTCAAATACATGCCCTAGGAGAAAACTGCATATCATGAACGGATTACTACATTTTACTGCCGTAGAGTGTAGTGGAATATTGCAGCAAAACAGTTCTGTAGGGTTAGCAAGATATTCGCAGGCCCGGATATCGGGGCTCAAAAAAAACGTGTAAACTGACAGCAAGTGTCTCTTGCCTTTTGTCTCAATGCAAACAATGACCTACAAAAGGCATTTCAAAAGAAAGAAAAAAAATGGGTTTTAGTTTCTTTTTAATGAGAACAGCGCTCTCCTGCTGCTGACTGCAGTGTGACTGCTGTGAGGTGAAGGATCCCGGAAAAGGTGATTTATAGAAGAAAAAAAAATCTCTCAAATTAAACAAAATAATGTTACATTGATGTGAGTTAGTCATGAAAACTCATCACCAAATTCATGCTACAACAACAATTATGGGATATATATATATATATATTTTTTTTTTTTTTCAATGGAGCTCCGATTCACATTTGATCAAAAATGTATTGCCTTACTGTTTTACTGCAACACATATTTTTGGACAAAATCACATCTATTCTTTAAGAATTTTTCATGCATACATGGATAATAATTATTCAAATAAGACAGTTCTAAAGGTTTTGAAAATTCCTCACGGGACTATTTATGCCAATTTTTATTAAGTTATAGTTAAAAAAAAATTCTAGTTAATAGTTGCAGTATTGTACTTAATTGTTGAAGCTACTTAACAGAAGTGTTTTGTTTATGTGTTAAATGAAAAAAAAAAGAATAGGCACCAGACTGGATGAGTTTATAACACTTTTTTCATTTTATTTAAATGTTTTATAAATCTGGACTAAAATCAAATGACTTGGAATCGAATCAGTGACAAAAACTTCTAATTGGACGTCCCTAGTAATTACTGCTGCCCTCAAAAACTAAAAGCAGGTATTTGGCCCAAAAGAAATAGGAGAAAGAACTTCATAAGGAAAATTGATGAATAGTTTATAATAAAAATAAATAGATAAAATTTTGATCAAATCCATTTACAATGGGTAAAAGATTGCGTAAGAAGAAAGGCTTAATGAGAGGTTTTTAATACAAACTCATGTTTATATGCGTGTGTATACACACACACTTTTGAGAAGCCACCAAACATTTGTACTTCCTCACATCATGGCCATTTCCTCGATTCATTTTCAACAACTCCACTAATCTTCTTCCTCTCATGCCTCCCAGACTCAGAGCTTCTTTCCCTCCCCTCTGGTGTCCTCCTGTCCCCTCCTCTGATCTGCTCTCCTGGCTCCAGCCCAGCTAAATTACCAGTTTTAGAGAGCAATGTTGACAGAGTGCAGAACTTAATTACACACTGGCTGACAGCAAGGGCCGCATGTTAGATTTTCCTCTCCTCTCTGCCTCTCCACCATTCTCTCTTTGTATCCTCCGTTTGCCATCTTGTGTTTGACCCTCGTTTTGTCTCTCTTCACCTTGTCCACGACCATTCTCTGATAAACCACTCCTCACCCTGATGTGCCTGAACATTTGCTTGTGGGTCTACCTGAAGATGTGTTCATTTCATTTAGAAATCAGATTTTTTTTTTTTTAAAAGACAAAATTCATGATTAGAAATGGAAGCAAATGCAATTTTTCTCACACTCTGTAAACGGCTTGTTGGTTGGTCAGGGGTTCAAATCCAGGGCCTTCAAGTCATTGTGTCAACCTGACATCGCCCACAACTTGAAAACTTTTGAAAGGCTTTAGGCATAGGGGTTAGCAAAAAACAAAAAAACATAAAAAAGAAAGAAAAATTGCAATCACTGTTAAACAAATTCTGACAGAATCTCAGCTATCATTATTTGTTTATCACAGTTTATCACATGCAACTTTCACAACACATCTTAGCTTTTCATAAATGTAAGTCCTTGACTTATAATTTCTTTTCCTTTAGATCCAGTTTGCATCTTTACCATATTCATGATGAATAATTCATCAGGTCAACATTGTGTTCAAAAACATGCTCCAAACCTCTGAAATCCTGATTGTACATCCTTACAGCAGTAAACTGTTTAATTGTGATCTTTATATGCAGCATAGATTGCTATATGCTTGTTAAGTACCATGCATTTAGAAATAAACATCAAAGTAGACTGAATGTATGCAAGATGCGTAGATCAAACTCAACTCAAACCATCAGAAATGTGTAGAAAATGCATTTGCACGCTCGGTCCGTCCTCACAGATCTGCAGTGTTTGTCTGCAGCTGCATGTTTGATCTGCGCCTGTGATTGTGCATTTAGTAAGTAAGTAAGTAAGTTTTATTTATATAGCGCCTTTCACAGATAAAATCACAAAGCGCTGAACAATAAACAATATACAACCCAGTAAAAGCAGAAAAACAATCAATTAAATATAATGTGAGCAAAACTAAATTGAAGAAAAATAAACATAAAATAAAAGTAACAATAAAACCAGTCAGCTAAAAGCATTTTTGAATAAAAGTGTCTTCAGTTGACTTTTAAAAGAATCGACGGTGTCGGCCACACGAAGGGACAGAGGGAGGGCATTCCAGAGTCTGGGGGCTATTCCCTGGAATGACCGGTCACCTCTGGTTTTGTACTTTGTCTTAAAAATCTTTAAAAGATTTTGATCTGAGGATCGGAGGGCACGGCTGGAAGCGTAGGGACAGAGCAAGTCTGATAAGTATTTTGGGGTCTGTCCATTTAAAGCTCTATAGGTTAAAACTAGAATTTTAAAATCAATACGCCACTTGATTGGGAGCCAGTGCAAGGAGGATAAAATGGGGGTAATGTGTGCCCTTTTGTCAGATCCTGTTAAAAGCCTTGCAGCAGTGTTTTGAACTAACTGAAGACGGTTAAGAACAGATTTATTAAAACAAGTAAAAAGAGAATTACAATAATCTAAACGAGAAGAAATAAAAGCATGGATAACCATCTCTAAGACTGAGTTAGATAAGAACGCCCGCAATTTTGCTATGTTACGTAAATGATAAAAACAGTTTCTAATTAAAAGGCTGGAATGATGGTCCAAAGACATTGACTGGTCAAACCATACACCAAGATTTCTGATACAGGGCTGTACAGAGGAGCTCAAAGAACCAAGATGCCGGGAAATTATTGGGATTTTGTTTTCTGGGGCAACTATTAGTGTTTCTGTCTTTTCTGAGTTTAGCTGAAGACTGTTGCTCGTGAGCCAAGATTTAACACAAGCAAGGCAATCTAGTAATTCTGTAAGTTTGTGGAGTTCTGTGTCATTGAAAGAGCAGTACAGCTGAATATCATCGGCATAGAAATGGTATGACACATTTTTAAAGTTATTCAAAAGCTTTCCAAGAGGGTAGATGTACATTAAAAACAAAAGAGGTCCTAAAACAGATCCCTGGGGCACACCATGTAGGAGTGGAGCGGTATCAGAAAGCATGCCATTTATGTAGACAGAGAATGTTCTATTAGTCAGGTAGGAGGTAAACCACTTTAAAACAAACCCAGCAATACCAAACTCATGTTCTAATCTGTCCAACAGTATTTTATGATCAACAGTGTCAAATGCAGAGGATAAGTCCAAAAGAACCAAAACTGTATACTTTCCAGAGTCAGCAGCCATCTGTATATCATTTGAAACTTTAAGTAAAGTGGTCTCCGTGGAATGCATCTTTCTAAAACCAGATTGGTATTTATCGAAGAGTTCATAGTTACTTAAAAAAGATGTTAACTGTTCTGCCACTATCTTCTCCAAAACTTTTGAGAGTATAGGTAATTTTGAAATTGGCCTATAATTGGAGGGTTGTGATGGATCCAGGTTGGGCTTTTTTAAGATGGGACTTATTGCTGCCTGTTTAAGGAAGTTTGGGACAGTACCAGTGGAAAGAGACAGATTAATAATTTTAACAAGAAATGGGGCAATAAGGTCGATAACTTTAAAAAACATAGATGATGGCAATATATCTAGGGGACATGAGGATGGCTTCATCTTTTTTGATACGACCATGATATTGTCTATTGAGATGGCAGAAAAGTTAGTCCAGGAGTAGTTTAAAGAGGCTACAATAGTGGTATTCTCATTGGATGATTTTAGGTTTAATTTGAGCTCATTCACCTTATTTACAAAATATTGTAAAAATCTATTGCAATCGTCAGTGGTGTAAACAGGTACAGGTGGAGCTGAGGGTGAAACAATGTTTTGAATGGTATCAAAGACAACTTTGGGATTTCTCTTGTTCATATGTACTAGGTCAGAAAAATACTTAGATCTGGCGAGCTTAATCATATTATTTAATGTCCCAGTCATCTCCTTTAAATGCAGTCTATGTACTTCCAGGTTAGTGGACTTCCACAAGCGTTCTACCTGGCGACATGTTCTTCTGAAAGCAGCAATCTCTTCATTTAACCAGGGATGAGGAGAGTTAGAAGATGTTTTAGTTTTAAGCTTCATGGGTGTCACTATATCCAAAACAGTCAGGCAATGACCATTAAAATGATTGATAAGGATTTCTACATTGTCACAATAATCAATAAGATTAAGATGAAACAGTTTTGAAAACTGTTCAACAACAGTGTGATTTATAATACGCCTTTGAGATACCACTTTATGGGAGTTATTGGACACATGGCTGGATATGTTAAAATAAACACAGAAATGGTCAGTCGCATGAACATCCACCACATTCAGAGACTGTATATCTAGGCCAATGGAAAAAACAAGATCTAAGGTGTGACCTTTGTTGTGTGTGGGACTAGAAACATGTTGCTTTAGGCTAAAAGAATCAGTGAGTGTTAAAAATTCAGAAGCTACTTTACAAGATGGGTCATCAACATGCAAATTAAAATCACCAACAATTAAAACTTTTTCAAATTTGATAAGAATAGATAAAAATTCAGAAAATTCATTTAAAAATTCTCTAGCAGACCCAGGGGGACGATAGACTAAAATACAATAAAAGTAGTCTAAATTTCCAACCTTAGTCATTTGGAGCTCAAATGAGTTGAAATGATCCGGCTTCATTTGCCTGCAATGGAAGGAATTACGGTGGATGAGCGCAAGGCCTCCTCCACGCCGTTCAACCCGAGGTGTTCCAAAAACAGAGCAGTCAGGGGGACATAGTTCATTTAAATGGAAGTAGTCCTGCTCCTGCTGCCAAGTCTCTGTGATGGCCATGAAGTCAAGATTTTCAGATGTGAACAGGTCACCCAGATAATGAGCTTTGTTCGAGATTGAGCGTGCATTTAAAAGAGCAAACCGTGTTTGTTCTTTGCAAGGGACTGAAGGTTTGTGCTGTTCAGTGGTGCCACATAGCGAATCCTGAGTACTATCCACAGTAATGGTTTGCAGGGGGAGGCTGATGAGGCAGGGAAGAGAGGATCCTCTGGAAATAGGCTGGTATTGAAAGCGAGGCCTGATGATGACAGGGATCTTTTCAGAAGGGGGGGAGCTGCTGACACATTTGGAGGGTGGAGTTGATTGTCAATCATAAAGTTTGTAGGACTGAACAGCATAAATTATGTTTGCTGTTAAAAATTTAGTTCCCAGATGGTTTATATGGAGACCATCACGTTGGTAGAAGGAACAGCGATCCCAAAAAAGATTGAAATTGTCAATAAAACCAAAATTGTAGCAGAGGGAAGAGTGTTTAAGCCAGTTGGTGAGCGCTAAAATCCTGCTAAACCTCTCTGCTCCATGGCCTAGTGTGGGGAGAGGGCTGGAAATAAAAACTGATTTCCCACAAGAGACTAAAAATGTAAACAAATCCAAAAAATCCAACTTTGTCAGCTCTGACTGACTGTGTGAAGTGTCATTGGTTCCTATATGGATGATAATTCTGGTTATTGTAGGAGGTGCAGTTTGTAAGAGTCCAGGAAGTTTATCCAGTAAGGTGGGCACTGTAGCACCAGGAAAGCAATGCGTGGTTGCATTAAAAAATCTACAACGCCTAATAATTGAGTCTCCTACCAAGAGTGTTGTTGGGGCAAACAAAGGTTGTGGATCGGAAAATGGATGCTGCTGAGAGATAGGTGCAGGTGAGGCAAAAGGTGGGGGAACACACTGGGCTAGAGCCGGGGCGGATGGATGATGGCTCAATGCCAAACTGGGAGAAGGAGAGCTATCAGCGGCCGAAACACCCACAACATGCAAGCTCCGCGCCGTGCAGGTGTCCGAAGAACCTCCTGGGAAGGAGGAGCCAGCGCGATCCCCACTGCCGCCAGATCTGGCCGCCGAAGTAAGCGGGCCCGTCGCCGCAGGAGGACAAGCGGGAGTTGGCGATACACCTGTCGCAGGGGGGGACGCCGCCAACCCTGGGCCCGACGCCCCGATCGCAACCGCAGGTGAAGAGCCCGCATTATTGGATCCCGAGATGACATGGACTTCGTTCTGCCCGCGGCGGGTGTCAGGGCGTCGACTCACTGCGTCTCTCAGGAGCTGTCGGCGTTTAGCGGAAGATGGGCCTCCAGATGCCGGGTGGCCTTCTTTCTCAGTCCGAGAAGCGACAGGGCGAGGGTTTTTCCCGCGGAGTGGAGGAGCCGCTTTCAGGACGTCATCAGATGTTGGACCTGACAGGACGTTGAAACGGTTGGAAAGAACGAGGTCATCGCGGTCCAAGGCTTTCTTCCTGCGGCACACCACCTCAGTCCAAAGCGGTTTAGGTGTGGAGCTCAAGGAAGGCCGCGGCGAGATGTCAGGGTCCCAGTGAACTGTATCTTCCAGGGCCGCTTTCAGTGAGACAATATGCATGGACTGTTGATGCGCTATGTCCAGCAGAGAGTTCAACAGATCATTTTTCGACCTCAACTCATCAGAGAGTTTCTGGATATCCTTTTTGAGGTAAGTGATCTGTGTATCAGTATTTTCTGAAACTGTCAAGGGAGACACAGACACAGTGGCAGTAGCAGCAGCTACTGTGGCTGTGGCAGTAGCAGCAGCAGCCATCTTATATATAGGTCGACATGCATTCAGTATCTCAGGCGTTTTTTTGGTTAGCATTATTCAAAGATTCCACTGCAAATGTAATCTACCTTTTTATTAATGCAAAAACCCAAATATGAGTATTGTTAAATACTTCAGATACTTACCTCAGCATAAAGAAATGGGAAAAAACCCAGCTTTGTTATTGTATTTTTGTTTTAAGGGACCCTTTTCCTTTCTTAACTTAGAGGAGAGATGTGTGTGTGGTTGTGTTGGAGGAGGACAGGCTAGAACAGTCAATAACTGAGCTCAAAGCCAAAGCAAATGAGGGCAAAGATGCAGAGATTCAAAAAAGCAAAGGAAGGAATGTTTACATAAAAAAGGAAATATTTTAAAACAGAAATTTTGATGCAATTTCAAGAATATTTTTGTCGATGCAACATTGGAAAGGATATTCATGTGTGCCCTAATCTTTCAGCTTACTCTGCGTGTATATTAAAGGGTAATTAAAAGGGAATGCTTATATTCTCGCTCTCCTGGGTCTCCTGTCAGAATTCATTACACACGCAGGAACTTCAAGTGCTAAAAGGATTTGATTCAGTTTACTTTGAAAAGAGCCGATTCCGAGCAAACGTCAGATTTTTTTTTCAACTGTTTTAAAAATATGCTGGAATCAGTGAGAGCAGCAGAAACACTCCATAATCACGTTCAGTGTGATGTTTGTTTCTTTAAATTGACTTCTGCAGCCGATTCCTTTGCAACTACACACCAATAACGACAGGAATGTGGGTAAACCAATGAGTGGGAATTAAAAGGTTTAGCTGGGTAACTTATTGAAAAAAAATCATTGAGGAGGTTGATCTTTGCTTTGCAGCTTACCACAGATTCAGAGGTTGTTAGCTCTGTTGTATCAACTTCTCTTCAACACTGCTGTGACCTCCAGCTTGTTGACACCATTAGAACTTTGCTAATTTGTTTTTAAGGTCTTATGTTTTACCTTTTATCGTGCAAGAAAAAAAAAACATGGCTTGTCGTAAATGCTTTGGTTTTTCCTTTGGATTTCTCCTTGCAGGAGTTGCTACAACTTCAGTTTTAAGGCATTTCTCTTTCCTGCCCCATCTCTCTGCATTTACCGGACTTGGGACAAGCAGACAAAAACACTGCAGAGTGCCCCCAGGTGGTCACAGTGACTCACTTACGAAGGGGTTACTGCTGGATTCCTGGTAATTCAAGGAGGTCTCCAATCCAAAACTGGCCAGGCCAAACACTGTTCTGAGATTAATTAATGGGTCAAGGGCAGAACGGCCATTTATAATATTTATAATGTTCTCTGGTTTATAAGGCAAGTTTGTGTTTGCCCCTGCTTTTATCTGCTGCCATTTGTATGTGCTATAAATACATCCTAGCACATGGTTGTGTGTGTGTGAAAAAAGCAAAAAAGAGAGTGAAGCAGTGTCAGACTTTATCAATATTTGACTGCAGACCTGGAGAATGAATGAATCTTTAATATGACCTTGAAGCTCAACGACGACATGGAGACAAGAGGGACACGTGTGTGGGGTTTGTCCACATGGAGGGCTTTACATAGAGAATAGTCTGAAATGTTTAATGCTCAGATTTAAGGAAATTACTTTTAAAATTCAGGGGGGAAAAAAGGTTGATACAATGACACTTCTGGACTCTTAAAGGATATTTTGGCCTCTGCAGATATCAGTTGAGCATCAATTGTTCTCTCATTCCCCTGGAGAAAACAAATTGCCTCAAACAGCTGACTAGTTCATTTATTTAACAGTTCTCATGATAAATAGAAAGAAAAACGAGGCAGAGTTTGGATTAAAGGACCATTTGGTCAAAAGCAGAGTAAACAGACATTTGGGGTAACAGCAGTAGGGCTGATCCCAGACACTCCTGTACTGTGTCCGGCTGGAACCTTCTTTGTTACATTTTCTAAGAAAGCTCCATCACAGTGAGGAAGGTTACAAGCATTTAAATGTGGAATAATCAGGACTACACACTGAGAGAGTACTGAAGTCTTAGTCACAACTGCCCTTACGGATGGATACGGGCTTTCTGCGATTAAAAAAATGGATAAACCTTAACAGGTCACATAGGTGGCTAGAACAAAATTTTAAGATTGTAGACCGTTCGGTGAGCCAGCAGTGCAAAAAAGTTCATGCACATCGTTTTCTACAGCCCTGCTCCAATTGGCAGGATTTAGCAAACACATAAAACACCACTTAAGGAGAAAATAAGGGTGAAGTAGACACGTTGTTCCTCTCTTTCAATTTTCTACCCCCACCCCCCAAAAAAAGCCTGTGCATGGAGCACCGATAATGCTATTAGAAATCAGACAGAGTGCAGCCTGTGTGGGAATTCTACTGGTATCATATAAACACAATGTGCATGCAGCATTTGCACACAGACAATTAGGAGCCACTACATAGACCTTACTAACTACAGCAAGGGTGGGCAAACTACGGCCCGGGGTCCACATGTGGCCCGTTGAACTATTTAATCTTGCCCGCCAAACTGGAATACACGATTTTGATAATCCTGGTAATGCTTTAACTTTTCTGTAATTCTGGTGTCTCCCCATAGATGAACATATACAAATACAGTCATCTTTGTTTGTGTGCAGAAAGTTACTCTGCATTCCTGTGGTGTTGGAAGATTTGCTTTTTTTCCTGACTTTTACATGTTTTTTCTGGTCACTCCTCCACCACATGAACTCAGCTTTTGTCTAAGTTTGCATTTTTCTCCTTAGCGACATCAACCCATTGGCACTAAAATGAGAAAACAAGCCACAGTTTTACTTGTGATTCAAAATCATTTTTAGTTTTCACCCAGATCCCATGTTATTTGGTTTTCTTATGAGGTGGATTACTGAAACACACCATGTATTTGCTCCTGGTCTGGCCCTGTTGTCAGATTTTAGAACCCTGAGTCCCACCAGTCAAAAAGTTGGCCCAACCCTGGACTAGAATGTGACAAAGTCACCGTTCGACAGCGTCACTGGTACTGCAAGACACTTCCCTTAAACCTTGTGCTATCTTAGATGACCCCACCCTTCCATTGACGTGTTCTCCCTACCATGACAAAGGTGGATAAAGGTGGACAGGATTTCATGTAATCCATGGACACCAGTGAAGATCACAAATCATTGAAGAAAAAAGGTTCAGAGCACTGTCTAGTGGGTCTAGATGACCCAACTCCCAATGTTAAAGTGCCTAGGATAGCACAAGGGTTAAGATAGCTGCTCTTGTCCATCCCAATGGACACCAGGCAAGGAAAACCCAAAAACCTGCAACACCCATGCGGGTCAACCCCCCCTACGAGTGCATGTGAGTAAAGCAGATGTAGAAGCTGTGTAGGAGCAATTATCTATCCCAATAAACCTGAAAAAAAAAAATCAGGTTTTAGTCCACCCCCCTTCACCTGTTGGGTTTTAACACCTTAATGGCAGCAGATATTAGGCCAGGTCACAGTTTTTAGTGCCTCGTCCAGCACGTACCATACCTGCTTGGCATCTCATAACTAATCCCCTGGTGACTGCTGCTGAGTTCTAAGTTGGGTTAAATAAAAAGCCAGTGTGGTTTATCTGGGTAACAGTGACAATAAGCTGGCCCTTAAAAAGCTACCCTTCATTTCTGCTTCTCATTAGTCTTTGGGACTGAACCAGCTGTCAGGTTGTGATGCTGTTTCCCTTTTTTTAATCACAGAACAATGTGTCAAGCAGTGGAATGAGTCCACACAAAAAGCCTCTGGAGGTAAAATAACTAAAACATTTCTCATTCTAGTCACTAATCGTTTTAACCAAATTTTTAAAAAGCTGGGGTTTGTGAAAGAAAACAAAAAGAAAAAAAAAACGCCAAAAATTTGTTAACCGGCCTTTTAGAAAAATGAGCTGTGCAGCTGAATCTTTTGGCTGCCTCGTTTATCATGCCAAGCAAACCCAAGTGTCTTCCTGATTCTCTGCACCTGTTTTACAACAATAAGAGCTCATAACTAATAAATGGCTCTCACCCCCAGCTCCATTTTTCGTCGTCTTTTTGCTGTCAAGAATGGTTAATAAGTTGTTTGCTTTTAGACTTCGGTGCGACGAAGTGGAGCCAAAGCAATCTGAAAAAGGTTGGGTTGATTTTCTAAATATATAAAATGAGAAAATGTCGAGATGAAGATGTTTTGGCAAACATACAGTTCTTTTACCAGCCAATGTTGGGAATACCTTCCCATCAAATCATTGAGTTTAGGATTTTTATCTTAATGAAGGAGATTTCCACCAAACCTTTTATGTAGAAGCTGGTGCAGCACTTGGTTATAGACATGTCTGTTAAAATATTGTTTGTTAAACAAGGGTCGCCTTCAAAAGCTTAAATAAAAGCTGCAGAGCCAATAGAGCAAATTAATGAGTCACTGGTGCTTAACACACTTAAACTTATGTTTAAGGTTGTCTGCATCAAACAGAAAGACACACAGACACCATCCAATGTTTTTCCATATTTTCTATTTGCTATGAAATGTCTTAGTGGTTTGGTCTGGCTCACTTTCCTCCCGCTCACAGCAGCAGACAGTACCCCCTTCCACCCACTCAGAAAACTCCTGCGTGAAAACATATAATCACAAAAAACGACTTTCAATTCAGAGAAAGCATCAAACTAATTTGATTGGTGATTTGATTTTCAAGAATTGTTTATTTTGGTCAATTGTGTAATAGTTAGGTTTTTGCTACAAAGACCTTCCACTAAGTGGTAAATGGTGTATACTTGTAGAGCGCTTTTCTACCTTCCTTGAAGGCCCAAAGCGCTTTACAGTCACACACCCATTCACCCAGTCACACACATTCATACACTGATGGCAGCTCTGCTGTTGAACACTTGCACCAACCTTCCAACCGAGGCAAGGTGGGGTTCAGTGTCTTGCCCAAGGACACTTCGACACATGGGGGGGCAAGGTGGGAATCGAACCTACAATCTTACGATTGGAGGTCAACCGCCCTACCACTGCACCACGGCCACCCCTAAATGCAATATATCAAATAAATTTTCATAAATGGCAGCAGTGCCAAAAATTTGTTTGATAGGCTAAAATGTTTATCCTCGACGAAAACAAAAAAAAAACTCAAACTTTGGAGGGAAATGTCCAAGGACACAAAAAAAGCAACAAATGAGACAAACACAAAACAACTCTGGCCTCTTTGATTCATTCACGCCCCCAAAAATACACAAATTTCCATGAGTATTTATTTTTATCCTACTGTGGGTTTTTAATTTCAATTACTTTTTCAGATATTATCAAGGGGGGAAAAAAACACTCTGACTTAGTGTGTTCTGAATTATAATATAATGTTTTAGTTTTTGTCATTTTTGGGGTTTTGTTTTATTATTTTTTCATTTATCGATTGCCACAAACATTCATACAGGGGGATGCGTTTTATTTTGCATGGTTGTAAAATTCTTTGGGAAACATTTTTTGTGTTGTTAAATTTTAGTGAATGCTGGATCGGCTTCAAGTTGACCAGAAGTATTGTTTTTGAATGTATTTATTTAAAGCATTATTATGGCATAAAAGGTTAGAAAAAATTTGAATGTTTTCTCCTCATTTTTCCTGCTTAGTTTAACATTCACAGATTATTTTACAGGTTGAATATAAAAGGGTTATATTGGTTGGAACTGGGTGGGTGGAGCGACGAATTAGGGGAGGGAGGGGTGATGATTTTTTGTGAATCTCCTGTTTTTTTTTTAGTTATATTGTTTTGTTTTTCCCTATCCCCATTTATTTTAAACAATTTTTTTACGAGTATTTTATTTGTTTTTACCTAAAGTGCTTTGTGCTTCGACTATATCCCTGTGAAATGTGATTGACCGTTGTTTTAGAGTTGCACAAAGTTGCATAAAGTCCATCTGCCTTCTGCTTCCACACAACTTTAAAAACATTTCAGCAACTGAAGCTCACCTGCACTTTTAGGTATTCTTTCAATAAAAAGGAGAGGAAAGTGAGTAATTTCAAAGCACCAACCTACAATTATGCAGTTTTGAAATGAGAAGGAAACCTTTAGAGGCCATTGTCTATTTATCCGTTTCATCTCAGTGGATCAAGCAATCATAAACATCAGCATTATTTCCCTGTACCCATTCGGGGACATCACAAGCTCCTACAATCTAACACTATAGATTCTTACTCCACAAGGGGCGTCTGGGTTCCATAATTGGCTGCAGCCTTATTAAAGGAGAGATAAAACGGAATCAACTGTCCAACAACAAGTTCTCCAGACCTCTTTCTGCTCAGCCACTCTTCCAGCTAGAGCTCTCCTCACAATAACCAGAAGAGAAATGTATCATGAACTGTGATTCGAATCAGAAACATTTGCCTAAGAAGGCATCCATACTTGGATCCCAGTCTGGTTTGAATAGCAGGACAATTCAAGAGTGACTCTGGTTCCAAATCTACCATTAATAGACATGTTTACCCTGAGATGAACAACAGTACCATTTAGGTCATGATATTGCTGCAAAAACTGAAATCAAAATGAGATAAAATACCTTTAAACAAGCATATACTGTATTTTCCGGACTATAAGTCGTCCTTTTTTTCATAGTTTGGCAAGGGGTGCGACTTATACTCCGCAGCGACTTATATTAGAAATAAATTGAAATAAATACATTGTTAACCCTCCTGTTATGTTCATTTGTGAGGAACAGAGATGATGTTCCTGGGTCAATTTGATGTATGAGGTATGTGTTAAGAGTATGTTAAGTGACTCAGAGAATCAGCAAACCTTTTTTTACAGTAAGATCTTGAAGACTAACAACATAATATTCTATTTTCCAATGATTTCATAGATTCAGAAATGCAATAAAAATGACAACTGTTTCTACAAATACAGGATGAAAACAGAGTATTAGTTGGCCAATGAAGCTTCATGAAAGGAATACATAAATAAGTATGAGAAAGAATTACTGTGAAATTATGAGACAAACAGTCTGCTATGATTGTGTCATATGAGGTTGTGAAAGTTATTAGTTCTTGGTCTCAGATTTTGTCAAATAAATTTCCCGTCAAAATGCGACTTATCTGTGTTTTTTTCTATTTCATAATGCATTTTTGGGCTGGGGCGACTTATACTCCGCAGCGACTTATAGTCCGGAAAATACGGTACATGCTTTTTTTAATGATAAGAATTCTTCTCACTTAGTAGCTTTTATGCTAGAAAGTTTTCCTTATTTTGAGAGTTGTGTTATTTAATTGTCTCAATAAGATATTAAAGCTTGTTACTGAGATTTTGTTGCCTATTATGAGTGAAAAGACACTTGAAACTAGAATCTTAATAATGACAAAGAATGGAACTCTAAGATTTCCTGTAGATTAAAATAGTTGGAATGTATTTGTTAGGCTCCGATACATGCAGCCTTAGAAGCAGAACAGCTTTTTTCCCCTCTTATGTGACATGATAATGTGTAAATTTGCTGTGTGTGTCCTTTGCTGTGTGGTTGTACACATGCAGGAGGAAGCGTATGTGCGAGAGGGTGTGTTCTGCCTGAATGTCTGTGGGATGTGTGAACGTGTTGGTATGGATGCGCACAAATGTGCCAGTAAGGCTTCCAGGCATTATCGTGAGCACTGGCGTGCCTTTGCAGCAACTGTCGAGCTCATTAGCACTTTCAATAAAATGGGTTAATCGAGACAACAGCTCTGCCTGTGTGTAAAAGTAGTTACTTCAACACCATTAACTACATTGTGACTTTTTCCTGAACAGTTCGCTCCGTCTGCGCTGTGGAGGAAGCAGAACCTGACAGGGTTTCAGTGGAAGATGAAGTAGTAAAGTCTGAATCCATGACACAGTAGTGTTTAAACTGATTCAGTGTTTGTTTTCTGAGAAACAATTACTTATTTGGATGCCGTGAAGAGAAAGTAAACAGAAAAAAACAAGGTTTTTCCAGACACTCGAACCACATGTCACATCCTACAGCTTTCAGGAGTTAAGAGCAGAAGAACCATCCATTCATCTGTCATCTCCCACTTGCTCAGGGTTTGGGTCATGAGGCCAGCAGGGATGCCAAGACTTCCATCTCCCCAGCCACCTCCTCCTCCTCCTCCGCCAGCTTCTCTGGAAAGATACCAAGGCATTCCTTGGACAGCCAAGAGACGAAATCTGTCCAACATGTCTTGGATCTGCCATGCAGCCCACAACCCATAAGCGTAGTTGGGGCTATGAATAAAGATTGATCCATCGGTCAATGCTCCATCCATCCTTCATCTGTGTGTTTAACAAAAATGTGGGGAACTGTTCTTCTGTAAGCAGAAGGAATTATATACAAGGCAGGAAACAAACAGAAAATCTTAAAAAACATATTTTAGGAACACTAGTGCTCTGAGTTATTTACATTTTTTAATGTAATTTTGTGCAACTGAAAGAATTAATGAATTGTTCAGCAAGAAGGTTTAAAGTTTCTCCAAAGGGTTTTAAATACATTTTCTTTACCATGATAAAGTCACATTTTATATTATCTAAAAAAAACTGCATCAAAATTAGGCCAAAAGATTTATTTTTAGCATTTCAAAAGAGAAAATTCAATGAAGTAATAGGGAAATCCAGCTAAATACAATGATTTACAGCCTGATTAAGCAGCATTTAAGAACAATAAAAATGGGAGTATTTACTTTATACTGGGTGTGGGATCAAACTACAAATGAGTGACAGCTAATAAAAAAAAAATCTGACACGATTCAGAGGACCACAACTGTTAAATACACTTGAACATGGTTGCACTGCAGGGTTCAAGTTATCATCAATTCTCTCCACACCAATGACCTAACCTGAAGTTTATGACTCAAAGAGGAAAGAATTTGCTAATGGGAATTAGCTACTGGTTGTTTTTCTAAACAAGTTTCCCTTTGGTAAATTTAGCAGTTCAGGTTGGATGACCCCGAGTCGAGGCTTTAGCCGTGCTGCTGCGAGGGTCACAGCTGGGGGTCATCTCGTACTTTCTCTTTTCTGTAGTCCATCACCCAAGCTAAATAAGGACCACATGTATCCCCAAGGAAGTTTTGTTTTTCAGATGCCCAAATGCCAACAAAAAACAAAAACAAAAAAAAACAGTCAAATCAGATGGTAATTTCAACAGTTTAAGTTCATTTGAGAAATCGAAAAATCAGAACTTCTTTTTTTTATTAGTGGCGTGATGTGAGCAACATTTTTCTGTAACAGCAAATACTTAATATATTTACAAATATAGAAAATGCTAATACTGCCACAGCCAATTCAACTTTAGCTAGAGAGGAGGAATGCATCTTGTGGGTTTTTACTCTCATTTCTTTGTGAATGTTTGAGATTCATCCCTTAAAGTGTCACTCTGATCCTCTTTTCATAGATTTTAAGTGTCCCCATTGGTCTTTTAATTTTTCAATTAAAAAAACGGTGTCGTTTTCAGGACATAATTTCTACTGAGCAGCAGGAGTTGGTGCACTGCGATTCATGTTTGTCCCTCTTTTCTCTCCCCCTCCGGGTGAGTGGGAGTTCTTCCAGATTCCAGTTGGCTCATCCGTGCTCCTGTACCTGACCTTGTACCTCGTCTCTGGCTCGCCTCTACTACTTCTCCTACACCTGGCTGTGGATCCTGTCTCCAGCTCGGCTCGTGCCCCCGACTGTCACCCCAACTCCGTCTGGATGAAGCTCATCTGCTGGACTTTAAATATGTAGTTGTAGGGTTTGATAAGTTATTTCTTCTCTATGAGTTCTGGTTAATCGCCTGTCCGTCCTGGGGGAGGATCCCTCACTCCCTGAAACGTTTTTTCTGATTTCTTTGCAAATGTTTGAAATGCACTCCTTAAATATTTACATATAGACTAATTTTTACTAATAGATCAGCTTAAATCCATATGAAGAGCAGTAGAAAAGTAGCAAACAACAGGCTATCCCAAAGGGACTCATCTAAATTAAAGCTCCTCTGAGATGTGGGTATTTTTTTGTCCTTGACAACAGCAGACATTGCTGAAGTTTCAAATTAGTTTCATGAAAGATAAATGCGTTCAGAAAATGTTTACGTAGTTGTCATCTAATGTAACAAAACCCGCATTTACATACTTTTTTGTTTGATTGGGTCATTTTGGGAGAAATATTTTAGAGCAAGTTAAAAGAGGTACCACAAGGATGAGACATACATGAATGAATGAATAAATGTGATTTTCTTTTGGGGGGGGGGATAAATCTTCTTGTCATCAAAAATCAAAGCTGCTCAAGTGTCACTGAACTAGTGCTGAACCCAAACAGCCTGAGGGCAAACACACAAACAGATGCCTGACCTCTGAGGCAGAGAAAGCAGGGAGGAATTCCCTGAAAGGGTCAGACAGTCAAGCATTTCCATCCCTTTTCCACCTTTAGAATTACAAAAAAATGAAAGCGTACATGTCCTAATGGGACTAAACCTCACCTTGTGGGGTCTGTTCACATTCCCACCCTGCTCTCTGCTGCACACCACCACAATTTGTCAGCTGATGCTGCAACAGATGCTGCATCAAAGCAACTCGTCAGAGTAAAAGAGAAAATGGTATTTACGATACATATGGTGTCCAGCTTCACACACACAAGCCGAGTCAGATCTAACAGTCTATCTTTGGCTCGCCCACACAAATGTCCGCTTGGCTCTGCTCTGATCACATAATTGCTGTGTACACACCTCTCCCACACAGACACACAAAGGGCACATCCAAAGAGCAGGATATATATTTATATTTACTATACAAGAACGCCTTCAAGCTCACTACTATCACTATTCCTACGTAGAAGCAATAGTTTCACACATGCAAGCATGCCTGTCAATACACAAGAGTACAGACAAAATACTTCCAGCAGCTCACCCACACACTCGGAGCACAATGGAGGGCGAGCGTGCCAGAGACACAAACAAAGACAAAAAGATGAAAGTGGGCAAAGAGTGATCGCCGTGATCACTCCAAATTCCCCAACCCTTAGAAAACAACTCTGCGCTTCCTCTTTCCTTCAGGTCAAAAACGGACAGTGAAAGTTCTACTAAAAATGTCAAAGTTTCCCTCAACTCTTCCTTATTTATATATTTTTAAATATTATTAACACTTGGAGACTAAAAAAGTAGTGGGGGGGAGTATTTCCCTAAATATCTGCTGCAGTTACTATGCATCTTTTCCATTTGGAGGATGAAGCAGATGCTAACATTTTAGCCACAACAGTTGTAAAAGAGAAACACAACTGAATGTCTCAGTCACAATGCGGTTCTGGGTGGATACATGTTGTCAAAAATGGTCAAACCTGTACGAGGCACGGAGGTGGCCCACAGAAAATATCAATATTGTAAACCACTCTGAGCTCGTAGAGTGAAAATGGTAATACGTGTTTTTTTCTGTGAGCATCAGGTCGTAGTGAACAATTATACATGCAAGGGTAAGTAAGGGGGAAGTCAGTGAGAAGTAGGCACAGCGTAGGAATTTCTCATTTTTTAACCCCCAATTCCTGCTGACTGTGCAAACGGCCCATTTGTGCTGTTCATGCAATAAGTGCGTGCTCCTTGTGCACAGTCTGATCATAAAAATTTTGTCCGAGTGTAGTTTTGTGGGCATCCTACGGGCATCCTATAGACATGCATCATGTGCAAATCACATTCTTGAAAATTTGCCAGTACTCTCACCTCCTTAATGACCATAACAGCAGTGGGCAAACAATGGATTAGGGGCCAAATGCTGCCCATTAAACTATTTATTCTGGCCCGCTAAACTGTAAACTGTATATAAATTATATTGACAATGCTTATTAATGTTTTATTTTCTCTTTAATGATGGGTACTCCTCATAGATGGTGCACTAGAAATACGTTGACATTTGTTTAGGTGCAGAAAATCATTCTGCATTCATGTGGTGTTGAACGATTTTGTTGTATAGCCGATGTTCACGTTTGTTTTTTCCAAGTCGGACAGGTATTTTTTAAATCATTCCATCACCACGTTTTGAAGCATTTCTCTAAGTTGTCATTTTTCCCAGATGGACATCAACCTTTTGGTGCAATTGGCAAAAAAAAACAACAACAAAAAACATAATTTTGAAATAAAAATTGAAAAGTTTTCAGTTTTAATATGAATTAAAGCATGTTTTCATGTAGTTTCTATATTCTTTTGTTCTCTTATAAGGTGGATTATCAAAACTCTGGGGCGGCCCTTTAACAAATGTTAGAACCATTTGTGGCCCACAAGTCAAAAGGTTTGTCCAGGCCTGGACAAACTGCCAAGTTCCACACTGCCAAGTGTGGTAGAAGAGTGTGGTGGAAGGGCACCATACAACACCGGACGTGCTTAGTTTACCTTTTCCTAGGAGTAGGCTGAAGGGCTGGTTTTGGTTATGCAGCATTCTGGGTTAGTTAAACACTAAAAAAACCTTGTTTTTTTACGCCTCTGCAGACTCTATGGACTGTGCAACAAAAATACTTCAACCATCTCCTCCTAACCTTTGCAACAACTATTATTAAGACTGGCATCACATTCATGACGTAGTACACAATATTTTATGTTAAATCAGCAAAACTGAGGAAGAAGACTCTTGGAAATTAGTTTCTATCCAGAAAATCCTTTTATAAAAGCATAATATATGACCCTTTTCTGCAGCAGGTGTTGGTCTACATTTAGCAAATCAATATTAACAATCAGTGTTCTGCTTTTAGCTTCAAATTTCGGTTCATTTTGGCTGAACTCAGACCTGTTTTTTCTTTAAAGCAGCTGAATTTATATATTGTGCTGAATCAGATCAAAGATTTTAAGAAAGATTAGACATTATCAAAATATAACCTCTTTAAAATCCATGATTTTATTTTGAAGAACTAAAGCATTTACCTAAGTTTGTGGTTTTCCATAAAAAAAAAAATCTAAATTGTGATCCAATTTTTTCTAAAGTTTTCCCAAATATTGCTTTTTTTCTTATTCTCCTCTCCCAACCAAACCTAAACAGAAAGGCATCTGAAGAGATGGGCTCAATGATGAAGACCAGCATTTTCAATTATAAGAAAACAAAAGAGAGAGATGGGGTTGCATTACAGCTGAATCGATTCTAAAGGGATTTATATAATTAGATAACCAAAGTTTGCTAAAAACCGCTAAGTCATTTTCTATGTTTTTTGTCACTTTCAGAACTTGGCAAGAGTGCAGTGCAATACAATTACAGATGCTGATAGTACTTTTCATAATTGAAGAACTTCTAATTGAAAAACTGCAGGTGAAAAATTCTGCACCAACAGCAGCAGCCTGGAACTGAATCCCAAGCAGCAAATGAAGAGCTCATCCCACATTTCTGATTCAGAACACACGGCATCATACAGAGTATGAACTATGCATCGATTGGCCAGTCTAAATCTCCAATAAGACAGACACAACAGATTGATTATGAATCAGCGATAATCAGCAGATCAGTCGTAAGCTGCCTGAGTGATCCCCCAATGACACCAGAACCCAAACAGATGCAGCAAAGTGAGCCTGAGATGAAGAAGGGAGCAGTTTTCTAGGTTGAAAAAGCAAATATTTCATAAGCATAGCATCAAATTAAGACATGTCAAAGCGTCACAAAAGACAAGAGGAAAGAAACTCGCTCCAGAAGTAAAAAGTAGCGCTCATTTGACCAAAATAAGACTGAAGAGTGGAGCACTCTCAAAAGAAAAGAAAACAACCTGAGAGCTCACTGAAAATAAATCAACAGAAACATTGGAAGTGTTTCCAAAAATAAAAAATAAAGGAGGTTTCAGGCATTTTAAGTGATCTTGGGGAAAACAAACACTGAGGCTCTTCATCCTACCTGAGTTCCTCTTGGAGATGTACTTGACGTCATCACAGTCTCCAGAGGCAGCGAGGAGGAGGAGCAACAGGAGAGATGAAGTCTTCATGTCCCTATTTGTTTGTGGCACCTGGACAGAAAACGGACAGAGAAAACAAGATGTTGAAAGTGAAAAGTTTAAATCCACTTTAAAACAATTAAAAACAGAAACTTTTCCACAGAAAAGAAATTATTAGTTTGTCTCTTATTAGATTTAGGTGTAAACTTGGGCAATAAAAGCCAAAAGAATACCAGAACTTGGTAAATGGTGTATACTTATAAAGATATCTGAAGGTGAAGATCTTTTAAAGACTCATAGTTAAAAAAAAGGAAAATGATGAGATTTGGATTTTGAGGCACAATGTGGCAGCTGGACATCACAACCAACATATAAGATCTAATTTTGAGGATTCTTTTGTTTTAATTTAGAAAATCGTTGTGCTTTCTTAAGGTTTTTGCTCTATGATTACATGGCAAAGATATTTCATCCTAAATTCAGTTCAGGATGTTGTGCTACTTTGCAGTTTCTTCATGTACCTAAGGCCGTGTCACACAACCAACATGTACATTTGTGCATTTTCCACACGTGGTTCTATCACATTTCCTGCATTCATCATTCATCGATGTGCGCAGATGTCCGTCGAGGGTTTCGGACGACGGGTCTTACGTGAATTTGGTTTTGAGCTGTTCAGAATTTTAAGTCAGTTAAGAATTATGCAGTTTATGTATTTTAAGTAGTTTATACGTAATGATTATGTACATATTGCTCTATTTGGGATTTTTGTAAGATGCACACGCAGATTTGTGGCTTTCCACGACCATTCCACGTTCGTTTAACAGACTTTTTACATCACCAATGTTTAACTTTTCTATCGTGTATAATCTGCACATATCACTGGAAAATTATGTAATTGACGCACAAATCACCAATAAACTGCATATGTAGTGCAATAATCACATGCAGTTCATTTTTTACGTTATTGTTGGTCATTTGTCATAAATCCGTGAAAATGCCACGTAAAAAAGTTTTTTCATTTTTTCCACATATACTTACATATGAACAATTTTCATCTGTGCCATATATGCAAAATATACGTAGTGGCTGTGTGACACTGCCTTAACATAAAACAAAGATCCATTTATGTCCAAACAGGGGGAATCATGAATACTGATTTCTTAAAGATAAAAAAACGGCAAAGGAAATCAGGTAAAGGTGACTTAAAATACTGCAGGTATGTAGGTGATACTCTCAAAACAAAGACAGTAAACGCATCTGAACAAAACTGACATTTCTTCCAAAAAAAGTTTTATTGAAGGCAGAAAATTTTGTACTTTTCAAATAATCAAAATCACGTTTCTGAGGCAGAGTTTGCTTCAATCAGAAGATGGAATGCAAACCCTGCAGAGGCATCCGCACTCACCTCCAAAACACACTCAGCCTTTGGAGCTGTCATGTAAAAGTGACACTGATAGAAAACAATCAGCTTTCCTCATGTACAAACCGCACTGTGTGCCACGGTACACACAATAAACGCACACAGACTCACACGGGGGAGAAGCAGATTTGCCATGCCAGCGGTTGTTTCATGATAATAAATAGGAATTCCAGCTTGAACTCTGAATGAAATCGCATCACCTCACATGAACAGCAGGACGGCTGATGACAGAGCTCAGAGTGGTGCAGAAATGGGAGCCACTGTTACATGCTTCCGAGGGCGTGCAATGCAATAACAGGAAGGGGAAAAAAAAAACAATTTAAAATCAGGAGAAAAAAAAGGAAAACACTAAGTGTCATCACCACCTTCAGGTGGGTGTCTTTTTCTTTTTTTTAAACCTTAAAGACACCTTACGCACCAACTCTGACTTCCGTTTTCCCCCCGTGTTAAAATTAAAAAATGACAAAAAGAATAAAAATATATGCTTTATTTAATTTTTAAAGTGCAATTGATTTGATATTTCGCCTTAATCAGCATTGCACTTTCCTTTATTCATGCAGGAGTTTACCACCCCCATTTGACCCTTTTATGGTCAGAGATTCTTCTTTCTTCAGAAATAATTCAATTTGGCAAAGGGAGCAACATAAAACCATGTGACATACATGAAAACGCCATATTTGTCTTAAAAAGTTCAAATCACATTTCATTGTATTATCAATTATCAATATCATTAACCCTTGTGCTATCCTAGGCACTTTACCATTGGGAGTGGGGTCATCTAGACCCACTAGACAGTGCTCTGAACCTTTTTTCAATGATTTGTGATCTTCACTGGTGTCCATGGATTACATGAAATCTTTCCACCTTTATCCACCTTTGTCATGGTAGGGAGAACACGTCAATGTAAGGGTGGGGTCATCTAAGATAGCACAATGGTTAAAGGGGACAGGAGGTAGCCTACATTTTTTTTCCATCTTTTTAACAATAAGGAAGCATTTTGCTTCTGTTTGTCATTCAACCACAAGGAGGAGCATTTCAGTGACTTTTGTGCGGTCCTAGTCCGGTAAATCCAGAGGTTTGTTTCAGGAACGTCATCTAACATCAAACCAAAGCAAAATTAAAACATAAACATGTATGATTTGCTATAATTACCACTAAAGATAGCATCTAAAAAGCCAAAAAGTTGTATTATTTTCATTTTTTTGTCGTAGTTTCATATCTGCTGCAAAGTGAAATAATGTAAAACCACTGACTTGATTTTTGTTTGATATTTTCTTAGGAAATTCTTAAATTCTACACTAATGCATGACTTTGGAGATCATTCTGTAAATTAACCCCTTTATGTGTTGTTTTTCACTTTAACATTAGTCTACTCCAATTTATGCCATCAGATCTATAACACCATGAAGTCCATTCAAAGGAACACTCATTTCACAACAGACAAATGCAAGTGCTACCACTGAACTGACTTTTCAAGTCCTCCTCATAATGCCTAGTTTGTACCGTTATGATCTATGTAAGATGTTTGTTTTTCTCTGTCGTGTCAAATTATGTGTGTCGTATGTCTGAGTTTTATGTACTTCCAGGATTTTTTTTCTTTTGGCAGACAAATGCTTCTGTGTGAATATAAACTACGTTCTCTTTTGTTGTTTAACAAAATCGTCAAGACTGAATCCAAGCTTCATTTATTGTAATAATTTTACTGTTTACATTTGAAATCCAGATCAGATGTTTTGCCATATACAAAGCACAATTTGTCATTTACATTTACAGTATGTACGGCGAGATACAACTGTTATATGCAAAGTTATAAGCTACACAACAGTTCAAAACGTAATCTAGAATATGCAGCAACTTTTTTAACTCCTGTTTCAAGGTTCTTGCATTTAGCCCCTAATGGCAGAACACTCTTATGTGGGCCAGGAATGAAGACACTAAGCACTCTTTATCTTATCGTCTCTGTCACCCTTTTAAACGCACATCTGTTGCACATAAACTCTCCCAACATGCTAGCTAGGAGAGCAACAGCTTATTGTTTGATGTTTGCACGTACACAGCAAATTCTCCAGTGTCATATTTTCGTAGTCAAACTGACCAGACTCTCTCAGAGTTATTACAACAACAGCAAGTGTAAGGCCCCACCCCCATTTATCAAGTGTTGGTGTTAATACCCGGGGTTAAAATGTGCAGAGTAAAAATTACTCTGTGGGGTGATAAACATGCAGTGTAAAACCTTGATAATTCCCATGGAGCTCATTTAACACCAAAATAAAGTTAAATTCCCGCCAGTGCTTGTGACGTTGTCTGGGAAAACACGAGAGAACGGCCATTTCAGGTGGAACCGTTCTGGAGTTCAGCCGACATACATTGAGACATCGAAACACACTGGTAAGTTAATTGTTCACAACTCTGTTATATTTAGCATTCGAGTTTAAAAAGTGTTTGGTCATAAAGTAAGATTGCATTTTTCTGTAGCTGCTTTGGTTTATTTGAAGATTTTATTGCACTATGTGAACCTGCATGCGTACTTGAAAAAAGCAGATTCTGGCCTAACGCTTAAATATATTTTTAGTTAATTTAGATTATTTTATAACATTTTCTCGTTTTTTTTTTTAATAATTTAGGTAATTCAGACGTATATAACTTTCTCTTAAAACAACGTCATTAAATTGGTGATTGTGGGAAAAGAAAAATTTCAACCAATATACAATGATATCACCTGATTTGCGCATGTGCATGCATCCGCCATTTTAGGAGCAGCAGCGCGTTCGTCACTATCACAGTAGTTGGACGTGGAAGCGGTGGAATAATGTTGTTTGACTATGGTAAGTAAAGTTCATATGGTATAGGCAATATAACTGTTGGCAGGGCTCGAGAAAAATGGCCTCGAATTTAGTGTCTAAACCAAATACTGTGTTTGAGCATTTTTTGGCTTTGAGGCAGATGACGCCAGTGAATTTGGACAAGTGTTGAACCTTTCCTGCGCTGACTTTTCTCTTCCTGACCGTGGTCGGAAAGACGTAGGGGAGATGAACTAGTTAACTGTTGACATGTCTTATTGCAGATTGAGCAAGACTTCGTTTTGCAGTTTGGAGACGAGGTGGCTGCCAAGTTTATGGAAAGGTCAGTCAAAAACCCTGCACTCTATGAAAAACGTCCTGTTTGAAAATTATGCAACTAGTTTACAAGATAAAAAATCAGCTCGTCAACCTAATTTCTATTGTGTTAACAATAAAGCAAACGAACCATGATTTTTGACCAGGTTAACATACTTGGATTTCTAATATATATGGGTCTCTTTTCTTCCCATAAAGGTGGCCTACTGTGTTCAAGCAGAAAGTCATCCAGCAGAGGAAGGCTCTCCCCTCCTCAAGCAACCTGGAAGATCTGATCTATTGTGCAGAAGCTACATCACTTGAAGAAATGGATGACATTATTGTTTCCGGTAGTTGTATATTTTTTTAACATTTTTTTTAAACGCTTCAACCAGCTGTTTTTCACTTTTTTTTCCAGCCTAAAGACTGTTGTTAACATGTATAGGTCTGCCATTATGTAATCAACTTTTTATATTTTTACAGGATGGGACAGTGATTTATCTTCACTCACTCACCTGCTTCACCTGATTCCTCCCAAAGCCCAGGGGAGCAAAAGGCCAGGCAAGGTTTCAGACAGGTGGGGTGATTAGAAATTTGCTTTGGTAGTTTGAGGAAAATGCATTTGTTTTCCTGATCATAATTAAAGTTTAATGGTTGAATGTATTAATTTATTCAACATACTGTTTTCCTGTTTCTCTTTTTTTTATAATAGTATCTTTTACCTTTTTTTGGTGCTTAACTCCTACAATTTTTCAACTATTTTAACCATTCAACTATTAAAATGTTCAGCTCTTTCAGTTTATACCAGCTATAACTCTTGTTCTTTCAAACCCTTGAACCTGTCTTTACTTCTTTCTATGGTCCAGAAGCTTGCGGGTTCGATACCTGGCTCTGGCATTTTTCACAAAAATATATTTTTTGTTGTTGTGCCATTCTCACTTTATTTGTGGTCAACTTTGATCATTTCATTCTTTTTCTTTTTTGTTGTTGTTGACATTATTACCGTTTAAGTTTATTTTTTATCCTGGAAATGCAGCTCCTTCGACTTGTAATTGTTTTATCTTTTTCATCTTCAGAGAGAAACAAGCGTCCAAGAATATGATGATGACATCGCCAGCTCCACTCAACCCTATCTGCTTGCAATTGGTACAGAGAAGACCACAGTCCAGGATTTCTTCAATGTTCTCAACAAGCAGGTCATTCTGTGCAAGTCAACCATTTCACTCAGGGCTTTTGATGAGCTCTTTAAAATACATTTTGTTTTCGGTAACCTGTAGAGTCAGATGCTCCACAACATCTACACCTCCATGCAGTCAACTGTTTACAATATTGATGCAGCCCAAGTTCAAGAGAGCCCACCTTTAGCAGAGATCAGGGCCAGAATACTACAGACTAGTTGAGACATATGTACACACACAAACAGAGCAGACTGAAAACTTACCACAGATTTTGCTTATGACTTATTTGTATTTTGGGATTGGTTTGTTTGGTTTGCCGTGTTCATTTTCTTAATGCCAACAATCCTGTAAGGTATGTTATTGATCCGTAGATTTGAAGTGGCAAAGCACTTTGCTTGGCAACTCTGTTACCGAGAAATGAAAAAAACTGCTAGTGTCTCAAGTTGTGCCTATATTTTTTTTTCTTTACTATTTTTTGTACTACACAGTGAAAGGTCTCTTTGCTCCATTTCAATGATACTTTTGGTCAGTTGGGGGAATTTAAGTTAAAATATTGTAAAATTTATGTTTTATTCTGAACTTATAATAAAGACCTTTTGAGAAATTTATGTGTTGTGCTTTTTTTCTGGCGATATTCTCAGTTTTTTAACTTTTATCCATTATTGGTACGATTTTGCAGAAAATTGTCAAAATTGCCTTTTAGATTAAAAATTCTAACACTGCAGAAACTTCAAAAATTGACACTAAATGAACTCAATGAACAGTGTCAAGTTTAACACTGGTGAGGGATGCAGTTACAGGAGTTAATTTTAAATAACAAAACTGTTATTGTAATTTGTTAACAACACTGTGGGTGTTAATTTTTGTCAAAGTGTAAAAATGATTCAACACTTTTTATTGTTAAATATGTACAGATAGTGTCAATTATTAACACCCCAAAGAGTTATGTTAACTCTGAAAATTCTACACTATCTTCAGTGTCATTTTAACTCTGAGCCAGATTAGGACCGTATGTTATCTGGCTCAGAGTTAAAATCAACTCTTTAAGTGTTGCATTTACACTTCTGTTTTTACTGTGTACAGTAAAACAAAAACCATTAAAATACTTAAATGTTTATGCTTATTTTTTCTTCTGCATTTGGTGATGATTTTTCAAATCAAGTTAAAGTGTGGATGCCATGCTTTGAACAACTTTGTCAAATAAAAAAGCCCTTTAAACGCTGATTCTATTGATACCAATAGTTTGCGTCGAAAAAAATCCGAAGCATATGAAAAATAGACATCTTTCGAAGGAATCAGAGATTTGGATCTGCCGCTAGAGCGCAGGCTGGAAGTGAACCCGATATGACCTGTGACGTAACGAGAGGGAGTTGCCTTTCGCAGTTGCGCTTAGGACAGCATGTAAACAAAACATGTAGTCTTCGTTTCTCTCGTGTTTAAATCTGTTAATCATCAACATGCCAAGTCGTTGTGTGGCAGCTGGATGTAGCAATACATCTAGTGAAAGTGTATCTGTGTATAAAATTCCCAAAACAAGAAACGCTGCTGAAAAGGGGAAAATTTAAGAAGGTGGACGGCGAAGGATTTTTCCCTCCAGATCTGCAGGAGAGAAGTCTGCGTTTTCGAAGGGACAAAAACCGGGACACAAACGAAGAATTTTGAACGGAGAGTTGGGAGGAGGATCTTGGCTTCTGAGTCAAGGAAGGGCGGGTGAGCTGGAAGCGAGCGAGCCGTTTTCTGGGTCGGAGAGGACGGCGCTGGAGTCGGGAGAGAAGGCTGCTAAGCTAGCTAGTGTGCATCACGATGGATCACATTGAGGCGAAGTAGTCGTGTTTTCTGTTGTCCTTGGATCCAACTGGAGTATTTCAACGCACTCAATGTTTTGCAAGAGAAGCAACAGGCCTGCAACGTTTTTTTTTCTTTTGCTTTTGAGGCGCCGATACCGTGAGTAAACTGAACTGTGTGTGTGAGCGCGCGCGCACGAGAAAAGGTTTCAAACTGGTTCAAACAGGTAAAACTGTTAATGTTCCACAGTTGTTAATGGTATACAGTGACTTTGTTAACTAAAGAGTAGTAATATCTGGGAAACTTTTATTTTGTGACATTTATTTTGTAAATTGGGTTGAAAACCAGTGTTTACCTTTGTTTAGATTAGGCCAAAAGGGGACATTTTGAGTATATTTTAGGGTAAGTGGAGTAATTTAATTTTATACATTTTTTAGACTTACTGGAGTCTAGCCGAATCTTCATGCTGGCTATCGTCATCGGCATCACTAGACCTACTACTTTCTGCTATACTATGTCCTCCTCACTTTCGCAAAAGGGTTCGAATCGATACGGTTGCAAAAGTGACTCATCATCATGATAATCTCCGCAACTTTCCTCTTCATCTTTCTGTTCATCTGATGATAAATCGCTAATAGAGACGGTAGCATCACTCTGTGCTTCGCTATCGGTGCTAGCCATGTTGTCTGCCTTGTCTTCCTTTCGTTACGTCACAAACAGGGGGGCGAGAATTCGGCGGAATGCGTGAAGCCGGCGGCCGTCCTCGTTGTTTATATTGCGTTTTTCGCTATTTATTCTTTTTCGAAAAATATTAAAAACAATCGCAACATGAAATAGAGACTATTTACTATATTTTGGCTTATTAAAATAGACCATGTCACCCACACTTTAAAAATAAAGTAGTGAGCCACTGTAAAACAAAATCTGACTAAAGAATAAAATATTCTGAATGTGTTTGCTTGAGTTTTAGCAGCATCAATATTCAGATTACTCAGGTTTGGGATCAGAGGAAGATCACGCGATGAGACAGCACATTTTCAGGAAAAACATATCCTTACCAAGTAAAATTCACATCCTATTTTGTAAATAACTGTTATTTTCTTCCTTTTTGCCTTTCAGCTGCTTCTTTTGGGTTATATATTGTTTTTGCTCCTCTCCACCAACATTCATTTTCCAAAAAACGAAAAAAATGAAGGAAACGATGCATTTTAGCATTTAAACCTCTTGAGAGTCTGTATTTTTTTTTTTTTGCAAAAAATAGACAAAAAGAAAATCACCAAATGTGTCTATTTTTTGTGAAATAATCAATGTCAAAAAGGACATTTCCAGAAAAAGAACAGCTCCTTTGGAATAATACCAACTATCCATTCATCAATTTCTTTAACCCTGTCTTTTGATGTGTCAGAGTTGCTGGAGCCTATCCTGTTGGGTAAATTCTGTTGCAGGGCTACACACATGCTCTTAAACCTGGAAACAATCTCGAAACTCAAATCAACCTTTTTGGACAGTGAGAAGAAAACTGGAGTTCCTGGAGAAAACCCACTCATGCTCACACAGAAATCCAAGACAGGATTTGAATCAGGGCCTTTTCACTGTGATACAAGAATACTAACCAGTACTCCACCTTATCAATAATTCTATATTCTCTTTTGTCTCCAGTAAGGACACAGGAGTAAGTTATTGTTTTCGTTTCTTATTTGTGTGTTTTATTGTTAGGTGATTTTATTCACATTTGACTTCATGCTCAGCAATTTTGATGCTCCTGCTTTTATAAGTGTCATACCAATCAATTGAAGAAAAATCCAAACGATAGTAGAATTTGTCCCTCCTTTGAGATATGATTGTTGCAAAAACAATAAAACTCGATGAAGACTCAAACTCTTCCAATAAGCTGCTGTTTTGATTGGAGATGTGCTTTTGTAAAACTGACGTTTTAGAAAAAAGTTTCAATAATGAAGTTCGTTATCCCCAAAAGTCTGTGCTGTTTTGGTGAAAAAACATTTTTAATAACCGATTTAATACCAAGTTAAACACTTGCATCAACACACAAGTCGCCCTGCACCTCCCCGACACACACAAACACCCGCACACACTCAGTCATACAGATAGAAGGCTATTCTTGTCCCAAACAGACCAGTGTCGAGCCATTAGGCAGCCTAAGCAACACATCCCCTATTAAAGAAAGCCTGCGGTCCTTTTCTGTCACACTATCTATCTTACCCAGACTGCGTGAGTCATGCTCTGCTGGCTGCAGAGGCAGTCTATGTCTTACACAGGAATGTAAGCTGCTTCATCATCACTATTAAAAATTTGATATCCACCCTTTTAATCTCCTCAAGAGGAGGTGTAATTACTTTCAGGCGAAGACAACCCTGCTTGAGCATTCCACGTGGCTGTGGGAATGACTTTAACGTTTTTCTATATTTTCCACATTCAAATTAAAAAAAGAGAAACCGCTTTGCACTTGTAATGAAACACCTGAAAACAGAACCAACAAAATGTCTGTCTTACAAAGAATAATGTCAAAAACAGATGTAGTAAAATTTTATTTAAGAAGAAATCTTTAGCAGTTTGAAGAATCTCTCCTCCTACTATGGGCAAGTCATGGTCAGGTGGTTCAAATGGAATTTTTGTAGGTATCAGAGGTTTTAATGAAAAAGAAAACATGCTCAGCATTCAGAGAGGATCTGCTGCTTTCTGGATAGTTTCTCCTTTTCTTCTCTTATCCTTAAAAAAGGTCATGCGTGATGATGTGGTTTGCAGCTTATTTAAACAGCAAGAGCTGTTTAACCAGAAGCCATGCCGCATTTAAAGATCCACTCTGATGAAAATTGTGTTTTTGGTATTTTTTAACATGTTCTTGTGGCATTTTTTTTTTTTTAAAGATGGAGGACAATTAAGACAATTGAGCTTATGGATGTATTCAGACTGGACACATGAACCAGAGTTGGTTTCCCCCGATAATACAGCACAAATTTTCAGTCTGAATACATTTAAGTGGACCCTGGTCCGTGACCAGGAACCAGGAGTCAGGTGCTCTTATTTACAAGCTTTAGTTCAAAACAGAAATATACAATTGACGAAAAAACGTTTTTCCGGTCTGAATACATCCTAAAATTTAATTTTGGAGTAACGAGGTTGTAAATTAGACGAAAAAAATACAGCTTGTGAAAGATTGTAGGTGTGATGTAGAAAATACGCTGGGTGGGCCACAACCTCCCTGTTCCACCCCGTTCTGATGTAGAACGGGGTGATCCATAGATCCATGTATGTTTTCCTCATCCGAGTAGGCGTTTGACTCAAAAACTGTACGGCTGGGTGGCTCCAATATTGCTCGCCATTTTTGTAGAACCGCTAATGTTAGGTTGGGGTTGTAAGGATAAAACAAAAGAAATTGTGCAAACAAAATGATGTAGTAAATGAAGGAAGGCTCACTGCGCCAAGGGTCCCACAAATCAGAGGCAAATATCTGATGCAGAAGCTATATTTGAGGGGAGAAAAACACATTTTTATCATGTTGGCTAAAAACAAAATAATCATACGTAAAAGATCACTGGGAACGCTATGAAAATAGATTTTTTTTTAAAAACAATCCGAGTGGGCTTTTTAGTGTCTTACATTGCTTTTCCATTAGCTTTGCTTACTTTGCCTCAAAGTTTTAGACTTGATCAACAAACCCAAATATTGTTTGACTAAAAAAGTGTGTTACTCATTATCAAATGCTTGATTCTTTTCAGGTTTTTCCAAAAAAAACCTAGTGCAACAGGGTTTCAACACCATGACCTCATTTTTTTCTTGATTTTAAATTGCTAAGTTTAATTGGGCAGCTGACAACGTATATATTTATTCATACAAATTTGATGATTACAGAGCACATGAAAAGTTAATTCAGAGATTATGTAAATGTAATGCACTTGCTAATTGAATCAAATATTGCTGCTTAGCGTAATATAGGACATCAACATCAACTTCACAGCTACATTAGAAGAATCGACTTGCAAATGAGGTTTCTGCAATCTTCTGGTGCTCTGTGAAGGCAGAAATTAGGCACCGTCTGCACTTAATCCTCTCAGGTGCAGCTACTGATGATGTCAGGCACAAGCACTACGAGGAAACGCATCCCTTGATGAAATCGGTGCAACCTTTAGAATGCAGCGAGTAGAGTCATGAAAGCTATGACTGTTCCATCTGCAGTCACTAATTTGAGAGATGTGGTACACACTCATCAACCCCATGCATGCCACTTTTAATGCGACCACTTTGATTAAATCGTGTACAGGCAGCACCAGCCTCTCAGAATATAAACACAGGAGCATCTGTGTTTTGTGAGCTCAGTCAAATGTTTTGGCTGAGACTCAGAAGGCCCATAAAAGCCTTGAATACGACACTGTTAATGGGAGCGAAGCAGCGTTTGAGCACGGGATAAACTGTCTCAATTGACATTCAGTTTTTTCCAGCAATTAGTGATTATTGGTGTTAAATCAGCTACTTATAACATGGAACAAACCAGTGTTAGTGTTTTATAATAATATAGTGGGACAAAAAAGTATTTAGTCAGTCACCAATTGTGCTAGGTTCTCCTACGTAAAAAAAGGATGAGAGAGTCCTGTTACTGTAGTTTCATCGTAGGTATACCTCAACTATGAAAGACAAAATGAGAAAATAAAATCCAGAAACTCATATTGTCTGATTTTTAAAGAATTTATTCGTAAATTAAGGTGGAAAATAAGGATTTGGTCACCTACAAACAAGGAAGATTTCTGGCTCACACAGACCTGTACCTTTTGTAAGATGATCCTCTGTCCTCCACTCGTTACCTGTTGTATTAATGGCAACCGTTTGAACTCATTATTTATATAAAAGACATCTGTACACAACCTCATACAGTCACACTCCAAACTTCACTATGACCAAGACCAAAGAGCTGTCTAAGGACACCAGAAACCAAACTGTTGACTTGCATCAGGCTGGGAAGACTGGATATGCAATAGGTAAGCAGCTTGGTGTAAAGAAATCAATTATTAGGAAACGGAAGACATATAAGACCACTGACAATCTCCACCCATCTGGGGCTCCGCGCAAGATCTCACCCCGTGGGGTCAAAATGATCACAACAACATTGAGCAAAAATCCCAGAACCACATGGGAGGACCTAGTGAATGACCAGCAGAGAGCTGTGACCAAAGTAAAGGCTACCATTAGTAATACACTACGCCACCAAGGACTCAAATCCTGCAGTGCCACCTGTGTCCCCCTGCTAAAGCCAGTACATGTGCAGGCCTGTCTAAAGTTTGCCAGAGAGCATCTGGATGATCCAGAAGAGGATTGGGAGGATGTCCTATGGTCAGATGAAACAATAACAGAAACTTTATGGTAAGAACTCGGGTAAAGAAGGAGTGGCTTCAGAAGAAGCATTTCAAAGTCCTGCAGTGGTCCAGCCTCCAGATCAAAACACCATAGAAGATCTTTAGAGTAGAAAGCCTGTGTTGCCCAGCGACAGCCCCAAAAGATCACTGCTCTAGAGGAGATCTACATGGAGGAATGGGCCATAATACCATTGTATACCAAAATAACATCGATGCTTAGTCTTTATTGAGCGTCAATGTTATTTACAAAGATCCTCTAGTGATTGGTGTTTGTTGCATTGAACTGTAACAGAACATTGTTACTGCTCCAACATGAAGTATGAGGACCTTTCAAAATAAAATTATTAAATCAAAGTCAACATACCAAACACCAAATGATCCTCAAGTGTGGCCATAGTTTCAACTCACCTCTCTGCGAGGGGATGGGTCAAACCTAGAGAACAATTTCACTCACCCAGGTGTGCAATTACTAAAGGGATTTAAACTTAGGTTTCAAATATTGCCAATCATTTGGCACCAAACTGTAGGACTACATTTATATTGTGCATGCACATTTTACGCAAGCTTTCAACAAAAGTCAAAAAGTCTTATAGTAATTTGGTCTTTCTTCTTGCATAATAGTGTTCCAGAAGTATTTCTTTTGTGTCATCCTCTACTGCCAGCTTCTGTTGTTTATGTGGCACTAACCCTTATTTTACAAATCCAGACCGCCAAGACTGGTAACGAACTGATTCAACAGGTAAATGATGAAATAGTTTGACTCTAAACTCTAGTGTTGACACAAGAACAGGCAAACGGCTGGATCCAAGTGCAACAGGTTTTTAGCTCAGCTAAAAGTCCACAGAGCTAAATTAGGGTCAGGCAAGCAGTAGTCGATAACAGACATGAGATCATCAGAGAAGAAACAGGTTGGTCAAAATCTAGGCGAGGGTCTGGGCAGGTGGAAGGCAAACAGAGTCAGGGTCCGTAGACAGAAGATCAGGTCCAGAAATAACGCTCGCTAAGGACCGCAGAGTGGCACAAACAATACGTTGCACTGAGCTGAGCTCAATGCAGTGCTTAAGTATGATTTGGTTGATTGAGAAAATGAGAGTCAGGTGTGCAGCATCCAGAAAGTGTGTGGCTAGAACTCTGGAGATAGTTCCCACTGGTGACCAGAGGGGGAGACAGAGTTCTGACTTCTGACTGGTATATTTTAGTTTGAAATGCTTCTTCATTTGAGTCAATTTCCAAAAATCAAACAAATAAAAGCTCGTAGGTGTTATAACCCTAAATGTATGAAAGGGGAACTGACTAGAAATACAACAAAGAGAAAAACTGCAGTCTTGTTGAAATGACCTTAAATATTCACATCAACATTAATGACTGTGAAAGTTCACTTCTTAAGTGGTTCAGATAGGACTTTAGTGGCTTGGATGGCAATGAGTTTGAGAACTTCAGAATTTGAACTGAAGCACAAACGGTTGGGTAGAAAAAAGGCCAATATGAGCCAAGAAGACATTTCCCACATCATTACCCCACAAGAAGCAAGATTGGATTCATTGAACCCCGCTGCTGTTATGTAAGTGCACAATGACCAGGCAGCGTCTCCACTGTCCTGAGCTGACGGATCACGCTCAGCTTCATAGCCTTCTCATTAACTGACAGGACCAGCGGCCAGCGTCATCTGCTGCTGTTAGAGCCCATTCACTTCAAGGTCTCTCAGCTGAAATTCAAGCCTGGCTCTCTTGCTAGTCACCCCAGGCGCATTTTATCTGCATATGAGTTAACTTGAATAAGAGTGGCCACTCTCGCTGACATCTATCATTGATGTGGCAAGTTGCACCCTCAGGGCTGCAACTGTTTATCACAGCAATGTCTGAAAATTCCAAGCATTGCAGGGAGAAAAACGACAGCTATTTCAGGTTTCCACATGGTCGACCCCCTGCATCTTCTCACTCAATGTAGACATTCTGACCTTGCATTGAAACCCTACCCGCTCAGCAGATGGTGTGATGCAACTTGGTATCGCCCTGCAATGATGCTGATTTCTTATTTACTTCTCCATGTTAAGGTTTTGATTTGTATCACCTCCACTCGTTTACCCTTTCTTGAAGCTTCAGTGTCTATTCATTCAACATGTGCTTTATCAATACCTTATGATTTTTATTTCTGTCTGATAAAAACTGGAGCCGGATATTGATAAATCATGTAATAAAATGTTTATAGTATAACAGGGTGGGATTATATAAATTTGCTTCCTTCCACTCCCTTTCAAGCAATATTTATTGATATGTCTAATTATCCTACATTTGATTAGTTACTGTATGAATGTATAACTGATGATTAAATTGCTTTGGTGTATTATTTCTACTTAATTGCTTGAAATAAACCATTTCAAATCAAAAAATCAAAACAAAATATATTCAGTTTTACTTTAAATGGCTGTACTCCACCTTTGATGTGACATTCTCAGAAGCCATACTGCTCTCTTAGTTCTCCTTTTTTAAGGTGTTTGGAAGCAAGTGGTGCAACATTTGGCACTTCTGACTCCACAGCCATGCTTCAAAGACTGAGGTCAGCCAAAAGGTCACTAGTTGGGTCAAATCTGAATTAAAGCAATCATACCAGCTTTTGTGCCAGGCTATTTCAAAGCTGGAAAGCCTATGATACACTCCCCCAAACTTACAAGTTGCGATGCATTTTATCATCATTAATGGTAAAGAAAATCCACTTGCTAGTATTATATTCCAGCTCTCAGCTACTTCTGTGCCTCAGTATTCACATCCAAGTATAGGATATACTAGATAAGAAAGCACAACAAAATGCATCACAAAGTTGTGTTAAGCAGTGTTATCACTAAATACTCAAAGTCTTATGAGTTTTGTAAAGATGCTGTACTGAAATATGAGTCAAGTTTAAGTCCAACCACCACTCAAGGCCAAATGTGGGTCATGAGAAAAGTGCAGACGTGAGGTGATTTTTGAGCTAAACATTCTTTACTATCTGGAGGCTGACCCTAAGAAGTCAGTATCAGGGGTCTGTGATGGGGCTTTATCTACTGCTGCACTGAATGCTGGCTGGAGATAGTTGACTCATACAGGACACGCGGGCTCATTTTTACATTGCTGAATAGCTTCAGGACTGATTGGAAGCCTCTCTGATGGTGTTGCATGACAGCTGATGATGGAAAGATCCCACATAAAACCACACACTGAAGAAAAAAATTGCTTCAACACAAGTCATTTGGCTCAGGTGGTTAGCCAATGATCGGAGGATCGGTGGTTCAATCCCGCTTCCTCCAGCCACTTGTTGTCATGTCCCTGCCTCCAGTGTGTATGTATTTTCCAATTAATGTCACTACTAAATATCCTATTATTAAGTTAGAGATATCTGTGGATGGATGTATATTTCTGCTGTTTGGTTTATTTTTATTTATTTATTTAGATTTCTTGAAATAAATAATTTCCAAATCCAATATTTATTTCAGTATTTTACATCATTGTCCATCCCTAAATGGCCTGGAACGAGAGGCAAGGGGATAAGGTCGAGCGATGTCCCTTAAATTGGCAGTTGACGATGTTTACAGGAAAACATCGGCATGGACGATGATATCTGCGGGGGTGGCGGGGACAGTATTTTTGATTTTTTGATATTATATAATTATTATTCGTTATTTTACTTTATTACTTTCTTTTATTTCCCAACCAACGACTCATCTGCGATGAAAAAATAATGTCCAGTATAAACTGAGGGAAGTGACTTTAACAAAAAAAATAACAAACAAATTAGAAAAGAAGTACTTTGCTCCTGCACTTGATTAGTCAAGTGGACCGATCGGCCGTATCTCTGAGCTGAGCAGCCGGACTTATAGCTTTGTGTTTGAGGGGAAGGGAGGATTCTTTGTCACGTGTGCGCTATGTGTGGGAGACTTCGGACTATCTCCAGGTGAACGAGCTACAGAACTCAGGAGAACCGGGTCCCCCAGTAAAAGTGTGTGTCCGGGCAGAGCTCGGACCGCCAGCTCACACACCGGCTTTGGGGTGATGTTTTTTTAAAGCAAAAATGCCGCTCATTCCTTAGAAACCATTCAAACAATCATGAAGATTTGTGTTTCCAGTCGTGTCCCGACCAAATAAAGGCTGATGTAATTCGCACCTATTTCCGTGCAGCCAAGATGCAGATTGCAGCATTTCCCGCATGGATTTTTTGTACGTCAAAGGCTAAATGGCTAAATTAGCGTATGTTAGCCTCTCTTAGCCCTGGTTTCTTCCAGCTTCGTTCTTCCACAGAAAAAGCACTGATCACACGGATTAAAATTAAAATGGTGAGCGAACAGGCGCTCCATAATAATGTTAATAAAAGCACGTTTAGAAGATCATCTTGTATATTACCGGGCTGCCAAATACCTATGTCTGAGGCACCTTGGCTTGTTTACAGCAGAACTCATTTCCTCTTCTGGTATTTCAAACACTACTGCGCATGTGCGAATGATTTATTCCCACCGAAAGTGTGACCCATGTGAACGTTTGTTTTGCTTAAAAGTTTTTCTGGGCCCATGTACAGGGTTCAATTCTAATCCGACCATTGATCAGATCAAGATATTTTGTACATGTAACCGCGGCTTATGATGTCAACTCGCAGCATGGCGGGGGCGTGGCATCACAATGGTGTCTCTCCATCGTGATGTCAGTCAGCCATCACAATGGACGATGACAACCCTACAAGGAGATCTCATAAAAGTGGTAGTATTGGGGGAAAAAAAGAAGACAAAGGCTATGACGCTTTTCTACTGTTGGTTAGTTTGTTCTAAATCTTTCAGGATTTGCTTTGTGACAGATTTTACAACAGATTTGAACTTTTATAATGTAATTGACAGTATCAATAGTTATCTAATACATGAAAACCTTTTTCACATTAAAGTCTGTAAGTAGGAATCTCAAAATTAATTTACTGACATTTTTAAATTTCCTTTTTTATGTTTGCAGTAGTTCAGAACATTATTTAATTAAAATGTGGACAGGATGATCCAATCTCCTCTATCCGATACAGACAGCTGTCAATTACTCCCCTAAACCCAAAACTTCCTGCCATGTTTCCACTTTTATCCAGAATATTTTGAAGTTTTATATCAGGACGTGTAAAAGTGCTGCAGGAGACAGAAGACCGATAAGATGTGGGATCCAGAACAGTGTTCGGTAACTGCCGCTTCCTCTATGTGGAGTGAAAAGAACACCAACGTTTATTGAAGATGTGTTTGTTCCCCAGTTAACGTCAACACTACAATCATCGAGGACGCAATGTTTATGGAAAAACAACAACAGAGATTTGGAAAGTCAAAAGAAGTTTCGGACTTGCATCATTCCGTTTGTAGTTTTGGAAAAAGAGACAGATTATGAAGTGGGCTATCACTTTGCAAACATCTCAATGATCCATGCAAACGGTCTAAGTGACAGACTATGGTTTGTGAGTCTATGGAGCGGGAGTTTTCAACAGACGACCCTTAGGGGACAGCTCTCTGTCTCTTTCTCGGTCATTTGCGGAGATTTTCTGACACCACCGGTGTCAGCTGTGTGACTGAAAGCTATGTGCAAAGTGAAATAGGGGGGGGGTCATCATATGCTTTTAACATTGTGAACAAAGCTGCCTACATCTAAGTACAAACAAAACCAAAGAGATTATGGCTGATTCCAGCAGAAACTATCTTATGTCACTGTGCATTCTGGGTTCTGAAATTTAGTGTGATGACACCAAAATGTCTGAGTCTGAATACATTGTTGCCCTAAAAGGTCAAAGTTACCCCTACCTAAGAAGGTTGAAGTATCCTTTACAGCCACGGTGTCAAACTCCACGGCCCGAGGGCCGGCCTTTTGCTGGTTTTCCAGAAGTCCTGCTATATCTGCTGCCGATTACGTGGATAAGGTGAGTTTAGCCAGTAAGGAGCTTCAATGGAAGGTTGGTTGGAAAGCATGTTGGACTCCGGCCCTAGAGGCCTGAAGTTTACAATGTGTGCTCCTTCCTCCTACAGTGTGTGAGCCTTCTAAACCACCTTTGCAACTCTCTCCATCTAATGCCTCAGTCACAAGTTTCTGGGTCGTCTGGGCCAGTAGAGGGTTGTAGAGAGGAGCGGCTGCATCGTAAGGGGAGCACAGGTGTGTCTTGCAATTCCAACGAGGCTTGTGCAGCCAGAATAAGGGATGCCATGAAAGTGAAACGTACCATTGTGGTGTGTGTGGTAAGTGTATCTTAAACTATTTGTAGGGCTAATGCAAGTTGCGTACACTTATGACTTACACGGGATTCTGTTGTATGCGGCCTTTACACCAAACTCTAGTTATTACTAAGGTGCGAGTTCTGGCTTGCACAACACACAAGAGCAAGTAAGGGTGACGGGTGACTGATCGCATGCAAATGCCGCGTGCATAGGTGATACGCAAGTGCCTGTAGGATGTCCACAGAAACTACACTCTGATGTCTACCTTCCTAACTTCTAACACGCAGGATGCACACGATTATCACGTGAAAAGCAGGAATGAACTCCTCACCTACTTCACCCTTACCTGTCACCCACAGCATGCTCGTAGAATCTAATGTGCCAGAAAAAATTTTCTCAACAGGCCCACCGAGATGTCTACGACTTTGATATTTCTTGCAGGCCACCTGCTTGCCCTCTACAGGTTTTCCCATTTATCGACCACAGACAGCCCGTATCCTCCCTTAAGGGCAGTTGTGACCTTAGGTCTTAGACACATAAGGGGACTCTAGCTTGTGAAGAGGAATAATTCACATGTAAGGCAGATGCTGCTGCTGCCATTGTACTGAAGTTATTAGCCACAGTTGCAACATTAAAAAAACCACCAACCCAAAGTCTTATGGGGTCTGTAAAGATATTGCACTCAAAATGAGTCATGACTTGATGTAAATGAGCCTAAAAAGTGGTTAAAAAAAAGACTTCCCCCTTCTGCAATGAAATTAATAGGAAGGGAGAATCAAGTTTCATGCTGCAGGACCTCCTCATCTTCTTCGAGAAATGAACTGAACACAGACACTCACACCAAGTACGGTGTGTGTTCTAATGAATGCAGCTCCACCTGTTTAGTGGATGATCTAATTGCTCTCAGCAGAACCCCATTTCCCGACTATTGCGCTGGTTAACGGCACCATTTAGCAGGTAAGGGAAGATGCTGCAGAGTCCACTGCCTCACAACTCTGCTAATTTTACAGATCTTGACATTTTCTGTCAAGCTGGAAGGGTTTTTTCTGCTTTGAAGACCACCCCCCCCCCCCGCCCCGACAAAAAGGAGTAGGGGTAGTTTTTAAAGCATGTTTTATGTGTTTGTAAACATATTTGCAAACACAAATGAATGTGCAAAAATATTGAAATAATCATTACTGACTTCAGTTTTGATAGAAACCAGTGATTTATTTTATTCAATGAGTAAACAGGAATTTATTTTAAAAGGCAGTTGTTTTTTATTGTAAACAGTAGTAAAAAAAATGAGCTCTTTTTGCTTAGGATCAGTCCTGATAAAAGCCCAGAACTCTCCCATCTCCAAGACGTTATGATTTGTGAGCAGCACAAAGACATTAGAACACAGGCATTTAGAGTGGTGACAGTCCTTCATTAAATTGATTCAGTCTGGTGGTATCTCTGCAATTAGGTAGCTCTGCTTGATCAATTTCACAAGCTGGCTGTGAACACAATAAAAAGATATGTCTGTACAGCCGTTTGTGACTTTATTCCACTAAAGAATGGTTCATTTGCAAAATTCAGCCAGCCTTCTGTTGTGCAGAAGTAGATTTAGTCACACAAATAGGATTTTTTTTTGGCATTAAACCTGACAAGAAAGACAAGTCTATTTTTCCACCAAATGTGAAGAACATTAAAAGTTAGCAAAAAAGGAAATTAGGCAAGTTTCCATAAACTCACTCTCAGTTGATGCAATAGAGTCTGCCTAAAGTAGATTAAAGAAAAAACAGAAAATTGAAAGATTAAATTTGTCAAAATTATTTTAAACAGACGGGCAAATGTTTGCCATCTTTATACTCTCCGTGCTTTTGGGGTTTGAATAAACCAAAAAGTTTGAATCAGTATAAATCTGAGTTTGACAAATATGTGTCTGTTTAGCAAATAAACTTTAAGCCACAATCACATGCATCCATAGGAGGGTTAGCCCATACACAGGTTTTTGGATTGTGGATGATCATAGAGAAAAGTGGCTGCATCTCCAGGGAAGTGAAGAAATGTCTTGCAATTCCTTTGAGGCTTATATGGCCACCCTAAGGAATGTAATGAAAATGGAACGAACCATTGTAGTGTGTGGTGAGTATTGTGCAGTTACATACACTTGTGACATTCAAGTGATACCGTGCTGTGGTTATTAGAAAGGTGCTAGTATTCGTTCCTTACTGACGCTGACCTTTTGGGAACATCCCTACAGCTTTGGCTGATACACACAGGCGGTATAGCGATTTTTATACCGGATGCCCTTCATGACACAACTCTGTATTTTTTGCGGGCTGGGGACAATCACAGGGACACCTAGACTTGGGTCCCCTAGTTAGGCAGTGCAATACAATGCAGTACAATGCATGCAGCATGAAAATGCTGCATGCATGCACTGGGTGTGAGTGCCCGTAGGACGCCTGTAGGATGCCGACAAAAACTGCACTGGTTGTTTAATGTCCCAACTTCCTTCAGTCAGGCGCTGCAAGGAGCGAAATCTGTAGCGTATGAAACGCCTCCCTCTCTCACCAATTCACCCTTACTTGCCCTTGTGTTTTACGCAAGTGTTTACTGTGACCCATCTCTGCTAGCATGCCTACTAGAAAAACATGCATAAACATTAACGCTTTACTGGGTCACCACGCAGTCTGCGTCATCTGCATGTCCTGAACAGGTTTGCTTGTTTTTTTACCTGCAGACAGCCCGTTTCCACCCTTAGCGGCAGCTTTGACTATGCTCAACCCAATATTCTTTACGTTTCATTTTGGATAACAGTAAACAACAAGATGTATTTAAAAAAAATACCTTTCAATTCCAACAGTAGCTTTATTAGCAATATGTAAGAATATCCAACTTCTAAGAACCAACAAAATGCCCTTTGAAATGATGAATATAGATAGGATGAGCTAGAATCTAAAAGCTAAATTTCCTTTAAAAGGCAACTTATTTGTAAAGTATAACTTTGGAAAAAGTAATGACACTTGCTGACTTTGCTTCCTAAAAATACCACCGGCCAGTAACAAGTTTGTTAAAATATAGCCATTCAGCCGGGGACCTGTCAATAAAGAGGAAAACTTATGTTCCCCATCCAAGCCCTCCACTGTGGAAGGCAGTTTAAGAGCCTGAAATGTGTCACTCTTTTTCCAAACCCCAGAGGTGTAAAAAGTACTCAAAAATTTTACTCAAGTGAAAGTACAAGTACTTAGGGAAAATTTTACTCAATTAAAAGTAAAAGTATCTGGCTAGAATCTTACTTGAGTAAAAGTAAAAAAGTACTCCATTAAAATTGTACTTGAGTATTAAGGAAGTAAAAGTAAAAGCAAGAAAGAAAACTAGAGATTCTTGTTTAAGCTTTTAATCTCAAAAAACATTAAATGAAATGCATACAAGGTTTTATCCTGCTTTAGAACTGTTTGTATTTAATTATCAAACTATAAGACAGATAATCTAATGCCAGTACACGCTACTCAAAGTTGTAAAACCTCAGATTTAACTTCAGTAGAAGCTGATTCTCAAAATTGTTAGTGTCAAGCCTAGCTCTTTTGGGGCTGAAAAGCAATCCTGCAGTGCTGAAAAGCCTCTCACAGGCAGCCGATGCGGGAAGAGGTGTATTAGTCTTGATAGAGAGGCTGCAAATAGCAGGAAACGTGAGCAGAGACTCCCTGGTGTCTGAAACACAGGCCAGATATCCATCCAACTCTTTGCTGGCTTCATGTGTTGTCGGTTTCAAAGAAGCGAAAAAATCTTCATCATCAGATGAACTGTTGGCCAATTCCTTCTTGTGGTCCAAAGGCTCCAGATGCACTCTGATGTAGTCCATGCCTACAAGCACAGTGAGCAGACACAAAGAAAAGTTTGGTTGAGGGGCTTCTGACTGGGAACAAATTTTATGGATTTTGTCATTAACTACATTTACGTGCAGTCATCTACATCTAAAATCATGCAAATCCCTTATTTTAGCATAAAATCTAACTGCATTTCCAAACCACATATGATACATATGAGTTTGGTTTCAAGAAACACTGAGGGATAACTACAACCTGCTGCAAGAATACTTTACATCAATATTCATATTGAGATCACAGCCAAAGATGGGATATAACATTCCTAAAAAGTGCAAAAATAAATAAATAAAAGAATAATTTTGGTATGGCTCAAAGGTTGCCCAGATTAGAATTCGTCAAGTGTATGTTGCTTGCATTCATTTACCTCGTTTTATGATGGTTTCATCATTTGTCCAAGAGGTCCGAAATTTAGGGAGAAGGATGGCAGCTGCTATGATCTCAGGATCTTCAAACATATGCTTGAATCGTGTTTGGATTCCTTGTTGTAGGGCATCCACAAGTGGGTCACAGTACCTGAGAGAATGGTGGAGTCGCTGAAGTTTCAAGCTTAACTGATGGACACTAGGCAGCAGCCACCCCAGCTGTGTATTCGTTTCCGCTTGCAAGATGTCGAGTACTTTTGCAACTGGACGCATTGTGTTGGCCCACTCTGTCAAGAACAGCATTTCTGCTGGATTAAACCTACAGGAGAAATCAGCATAATCAAAGAGTATTAAACAAAAACAACCCACATTTGTTTACATCGATAGAGGGGAAAAACACTTACATTGGAACCTCAAGAGAGGTGCATATATTCCGAAGTGCGCCTTCTCCTGCTTCTTTGCAAATTTGAAGAATTCTGTCAACAGCCATAAAAGTTGAATTCCACCGCGTTTGGTGAACGCGGATTGACAACAGACCCGGAAGAGAATACAATGCCGAATAAAGTCGTAGGTTTTGTTATTTTTGGACCAAAATGTATTCGATGCTTCAAAAAATTCTAACTAACCCACTGATGTCACATGGACTACTTTGATGTTTTTATTACCTTTCTGGACATGGACAGTATACCGTACATACATTCTCAATGGAGGCACAGAAAGCTCTCGGACTAAATCTAAAATATCTTAAACTGTGTTCTGAAGATGAACGGAGGTCTTACGGGCTTGGAACGACATGAGGGCGAGTCATTAATGACATTATTTTCATTTTTGGGTGAACTAACCCTTTAATAAAACTGACATTTGCAGCCAATTGCACACTTTATAATGTTAAATACTTGTTGATTTTAGAAATACAGTAGCATTTAGTGACAATCAAACATTAATTTTATTTCTGATTATATTGACAAAAACACAGGACTGTAAGGCTGACATGACAGGGTGAATTGATTTCATTACATTAGTTTTGATGGTAACACTTTTACAATAAGGTTCGTTAGTTAACTACATTAGTTAACATGAACTAATAATGAACTGCACGTATACATGTTAATTTCAACATTTACTAATACTTTATATCTTGTTAACATTAGTTAATGCACTGTGAACTAACATGAACAAACAATGAACATCTGTATTTCTATTAACTAACGTTAACAAAGATTAACAGATACAGTAACAAATGTATTGCTCATGGTTATTTAATGTTAGTTAATACATGAACTAATCAACCTCATTGTAAAGTGTTACCGTTTTGACAATACAACATGTTTGGAAAAAAATTTCTCGCTTGGTTTTCTTGTGTTTTGCATGAATTCAAACACAATGAGAGCACGGAATGATAATGATTATTCAAAGCTGCAATAGGCGCCAAATTTCCCGTGGACCTAACGTTACCAATTACAAATGCATTTTAGCATTTTATTACGTGAGCCTTATATTGTCAATCGCATGCATTAGTGAAAATAGGCCTACTACACATATAAAAGGCGCGCCATCAACGTCAAAACATGCACACCCAAAAAAAAAAAAAAAAAAAAAAAAAAAACTATCAGTAAAACAAAATACTTAATGTACTTACCTCAATATGCTTCCTTAGGTTTGATGGCGAACTTTTGAAGGCCGATATTTCTTTATTAAGCGGGAGACAGAGGACACATTTCATCTTGAATGAATCTTTATTTACACCACTTAAAGAAAAGAATTCGCGAAGATACGGCCACGGGTGCTCTTGATCCTGTGGCTGATTTTGGACTGTGCTGCTCGCAGCTTCTGATGAATCACATACTTCCTCCATTTTCTTCCACTGATTGACTGTTATAATTTCCCTAATTTCCAGGTCAAGGTGCTGTGCATTGTGGTAATAGATGTGACATGACGTCACTTCCAAAGGACCAATGAACATGTCTGACCAATTTCATATAATGTGAAAACGATTTTCATAGGCAGAATAAATAACATTTAAATTAAACTGGGCATCAGCGCAATTCAATTGGTTTGGTAATAGCAAGGGAAAATAGAATGAAGTGATCTCCAAAAAATAAGTACTTTTTGACTGTAAATAAAATTGTAAGGAGTAAAAAGTACTTTTTTTTCTAAAAAAATGTAATTAAGTAAAAGTAAAAGTATTGATTTTTAATTGTACTCAAGTAAAGTAAAAATCCCCAAAAATAATACTTAAGTACAGTAATCAAGTAAAATTACTCAAGTACTTTACACCTCTGCCAAACCCCTATCACTCATAAAGACTATTTTATGCAACTCACCACGTGTTTAAAACAACAGTAGGATGTCAAATATCTACTGTAATTGAACATTTTTTGCAACACCGAGACACAGACGCAGAGAACCAATGTTGGTGGGGATGCCACCATGTTTGTCATTTATGTTAATGAAGGGGCTGCACACATGCATTCATGCATGTTACATGTTTACATTTATGTTGTTGTTGTAAACACTTCTCCTTGTATTAACAGCAGAGATGCTTTCTGTGATCTCATGTCATCAGAAAGATGACTTGAAAGATGTAAATATCTCAGCAATATTTTATTGATGCCACCAATGCGAGTCAAACCGGGATTGTAGTGATAGCATTACAAGGACTGTGGCATTTTATCTCCCTTTTCCATGTTTCATTACATTTTTTTCCCTCATTCAATGAAATTAAGTGTTCTTGTCTTTCTACTACTGCTAGGAGAGAAACAAATTCTATTCCACCAATAAATAAATAAAAAACAATGACACTAAAATACTAAAGCATTATCCAATGAGTTTTGTTTCCCCCTGCCAGAACTCTCTTTTGTTAGAGTTTAAGCCAAAATAAACAGTCAAGTTTGAGATAAAACAACATTTAAAGGCTGCAGAATGTCTCAGTAAAACCAGAAGCATTGTTTAAATACTAAAAGGTTTTTCTTATTTTAATTAGAAACAGTAAAAATGTTTGGCACAAAATGTTTGACATTTAAGAAACAACAACAGTAAAGGTTTTACTTCAATGTACAAAAAAACAACAAAAAAAAAACAATTCTATCTTTACCCCACTGATAAAAAAACTAAAAAATGGGTGAATAAATTACCTCTCAGGTTTTAGCTGATGCATCATAGACAGAATGATTGATAGGTTAAGTTTTGCAGCTTTAAAATAAGCCCAAATTCTAATTTCTCCACCACCGTGCTTTACAGTTAATAAAAACAGATCCCCTGTTATGTGGAATACAACCAATGTATTTATTTTGACCTCATCTTTTTAAAGCAGTTGTTTTACAGTGCTTTATAAATAAAGGTGGAATGCTGGTAAAGAAGATCCCTTTTTTAAAGACGATTTTATAAACCCAAGCTCTGCCCACAGTTCCTTTAAAAGACAGAATACTTTCTCCTGACAACCCTTCCATTCCAACCATGCTTGTGCTGTTTCTTTCTAATTGTACTGTCATCAACTTTAATATTTGATTAGTAGCATCAGGACTGCAGATTTGCAGCCGTGGAGTCTGTAGCTGTTGCTCAAAACATAATTATACTGACTGAACTCAAAATGAACTTGCTTTTCTACAAAAAAGATTTTTGGTTTCTGTGTGGAGAATGTATCTCACAAAAAAAGAAATGATCACTTAATGTTTTTTTTATATATATATTTTATTGTGAAAAATGTTAGAAAAACTAATATAGGATCCCAAATGTAGAATTTAGCAATAATTGAGCGGATTTTGTAAGGATTTTTTTATATCATCATTTAAATCTTCTGGTTGTAAAAATATAACCAAATTTTTTCCATTTCCTAGATTTCTGCATTAAATATTTAAAAAGGTGCTCATATATGCACATGTGTGATATTTTCCATAATAGTGTAATAACTCAGATGATATAAAAGTTTAAAAAGTAGAAAAAAAAGCCTTTATAAAAATGTGACTTTAATAATTTCTTCCAATTGTCTTTTTTTTTACTTTAAAACCTTTGAAAACAAAGAGATAAACTGAAAGTCTCAGAGACTTGTAAAAAAAAAAAAAGTAAAAACCACAATATAAGTTAAAATAAAAAAAAATAAAAAAATGTTTTTCAATTAACTTTTATGAGAGCAAATTTTATTAAAGCAATTAAGACTCCCAGTTGCATTCCTGTAATCCAAGAGTTTCTTCTATGTGAAATGATGGTATTGCGAACTGCTCTTCCGCTGCCTTTTTATCACTTTCACTCCCCGCCTGCCTCCATCCTCCTTTCTGGATTCTTGCTGTCAGGTTAGAGGCAGGGCACTGTCTGCCCGCCTGCCCACGCAAAACACCAGCCACAGAGTCTGCTCACCTCTGACACACAGGAAGTTCACACAGAGAATAGATGCTGCTTTTGTGTAGGAAGATGTAAACAGTTTACATAGAATTTTTTTTTGGTGTCCTAAATTCTGTGTGTGGATACAGATTTTTAAGTAATGATGATAATCAAAAGCTACTCTGGTTTAAGTCAACAGCTCTTACCCTTTTTTCTTTTTGCACTTTTACTCATCGAAGTGAGGAACACAAAATCTAGGCAAAAAGTATTATTATTGTTATTTTTTTATATATATAGTGTCAAGCCTATGTAAACTTTATCACTGTGTGGTAAAAATCTCATCAGCTACATGAACTGAACACAAGACAAAGTGAATGAGACAATGGAGTGCCAGGAGACAATAAAAATGGAAGTTCTATTAAACTTCTTGTGACAAACTTCATAGTTTCATCAAGTCATGTTCTATATACTAAAGAGCAAATAATTATTATTTTTAAGAGCAAGAATTGAATTAATCCTTTGGAGTACAAATGAGTATTTTCCAATCAATTGTATGACTAAATATTGTATGTTTGATGTATATCTTTGTATGGATATAAACCTCTATTGGTTGTCTTGTTTGTGCATTATTCTGGCTTTGATTGCTTGAAATAAGCCTTAGTCAACGCACATGCCTGTAAGTTAGGCTACGTTAACACTGCACGGCTTAATGCTCAATTTCGATGTTTTAGAAAAAAAAATCGTTTTTTTTTTTTGCAAGGCCTTCCACATTTCCAATTAAATGCAAACTTTAAACTTTTGTGATCTCCTGTGTGAACATGAAATGACCCAGAAGTGACCCGCATGCGCAGAAGAGTACTCAACAGGGAACGACGTCACTCGTTGTTTGCGGAAGTAGCTAACGTTAACAACGGATGTCAACAACAGTGTTGTCAACAACGGAGCTCTTTTTGCATTAATACATTCATTTTCACAAAGGAGCCAGCACAATAACAATCTTCTCATTTTAAGAAGGTATTGGAGCCAGGATAGTCTGTACCCCCTGTTGTGGAATGGGGATGTGAATGTGCTGGGGCAGCGCATGTGTAAGAGAGAGGAGAGAGCCCGTGCAGCACAGGAGGGAGTGAGAGGGGCAGTGGGGCGCACATTCATGATGTGTGTTATGGAGAAAGGAGAATGATAATGAAAGGTTTCCCCCGAATAAATGCTATTGACTCTTTATGAACCCGCTCTGAAGAATCTGAGGGTCCGAACAGGGAAGTGAACCCCGAAGGACGATCCGCCTTCGGTCCCCCGCACTTCTGACCATGGTCAGAAAGGGAAAAAAAAAAAAGTAATCCCAGGGAAGGTTCAAGACCTCGCTCAGCCATTTCGCTGGAAATATTTTCAAAAACTGCCCGGTTGCGGTAAGAGCCCTGCAGTTTGGCCTGAATAGAGCTGTCACCCCAAATATTAAATCGGTGACCTCGTTTCCCTTCCACTGATTGGTCTCAGCAGCATTGTCCGCCATGGTTGAGGTTTATGTTCTCATTCTCGCCTACTTCAACGCAGAATGACGTTTGTGGCGTATCGATGACATACGCGTCGGATACATGTGGCCTGGCCGGTCAGACGGCGGTCGCATTTCAAAAGATCGGATATGTATCGGATTCAGGACCACATACCCAAGTGGCCTGGGTCACATTTGAAAAGATCGGATCTGTGTTGTTTAGACCATCAGGAAAAGATCAGATCCAGGTCGCATAGAGGCAAAAAAAAAATTATAAATAAATAAATAAATAAAAATCGAAATTGGGTCGTTTCAGCCTGCAGTTTGAACGCAACCTTAATGGTCTATAAAATACTAACAATGAAGGTCCAAAAATGGTAAAATTTAGCCCAGGGTTCTGACATTTTTGCTCATTTTATCAGCTCTTAGTGTGTTTCAACAGTTCATCTTATTATGAAGTATTAAAGAAATGTATGTTTATCATCATTCAAACTGCTGATTAAAACAGTGTTTGAACGCTATTTGACCAGCACAACAAATTTGATCTAATGTGCTTGACTGAAAGAGTTAAGAGTTATCGTAACCGCTAAAGAGGGAAAGTGTCTGGAGAGCTTATGATGATTGAAAGCCTAAATGCTCTATACAAGAACTTTGCATCGACCCTGGGAGAACCACTCTAGGTCTGCAGCAAAAAAAAAAAATGCATTAATCAACATGCATCAACGATTGGGTGATTAAAACAGGCAGGGGAGTTAGTTTTTGTGTCAATACGGTTTACAATGTTAATTTTTCTTCAAATTCTCATGCCATTAAAATATGTTTGTTTTTTACCAATAAAATGACAATCCTGTTTTGTTTTTTTCCTGTTTTGTTTTTTTCTTGTGCAGTTGAAACAGACACCAGACCCTTCTGAATTTCAACAGAAGGACCATAGAGTTTAAAGCTTTAAAGACCCAAGAGTTCTGTTTAAAGAAACACTAGATCCCCTGATCGGTGCTCTCTTTATTTTTAACTATACATCTCATGTCACGCAGCAGCAGAAAAGACAGGCTGGTAAAACAAAGCATGATACTTAGTGATGACTACATAGCTGCACTCTTTTCCCAAAGTAACATTAAATCCACACTTTTCTGTTTTCAGGACAGAGAGAGTGGCTCAAGTTGGCAGTGATAAAAACCCTTTATTTTCTTTTGCTGATACTGACAGAACATCACCACAGAACCTTCAGAGACTATTAGTGCCAAAGGAAGCTCGCCACGATGTCATTGTTAATTAGACGCCTCATGATGTGTCATTTTTTGTTTTGCATCTTGCCAATTGAAAGCCTAATTGCCCAAGTGATCGCCTGCAGCTCATACAGCTCGTAAAGAAGGGATAGACAAAGAAAAAAAATGAGAGATTCTAATTATGAAAATGGGAGTTGGGAGGCTGTGCAGCTCTTATGCCATTTTACCTTTGCAGCCACTTTTCACATTGTCAAAAAGAGGGAAACATTGAGGTGTTAGAAGAATTAGACTGGCATTGTCATGACCAATTAACTTTTTGATTTCTCATCTTTACAGACAAGTGAAGCTGAAATCATAAAAGCCCCATTTGCCATTGAAAAACCCAACACTTGGTGGCAATGATCTTTTTTGTTTTAAATGAAAAACAGCCGTGTTATGATCACTGATGAGAATAAATGTTATCATTTCCAATAATGGCTGCTACAACAGATTGAACAATCTATTAAACACAGTTTATAAAGCAGTTCCAATTGCTGACAATAAAAGTGTCTTTTGGTTTCCAGAAAACGGTTTCCATTAGATCGGTCTTTAATCAACAAAAACAGTGTTTGTCTTCTTTGGAAAAAAAACAATCACAGTTCCCAGTTGCAATAAATCACAAACAGAACTTTGTACTGGATCGGTCACGAACTGGGACAACAATTAACCGCCCCGGTGCTGCTGACCTGAGGTAGCAAAGGCCAAACAAAGGGCGTATGAGGACTTCTATAAACACACATTTATCTGGGCACGACATAATGCCGCGTAGGGCTGCACGATATGAGGAAAACTTGCGATATGCGATATTAGAGATTAATATTGCGATAACGATATAATTTGCGGTATATAAAAAAATAGAAAAATGCCAAAAACATCATTCCCATTTCATTGCAACAGTTTAAAATTCTACTCCAAATGACCCTCATTGACATAGGTGACAAACATCTAACATAATAGGCCTCCATCTGATTGGTAAACAATGGGAAGGCGTCCATCTGATTGGTCAAAGCATTAAGGGATTTATTTGATTCGTTAAATGCGTCAAGCTACCATAAGATTGTTTTAACACATTTTGGGTTTACGATTTATTGCGATATTCGCAGTCTTTTGCGATATGCCTATTGCAGAGCTGGATATTGCGATAACGATAAATTTGCGGTATATTGTGCAGGCCTAATGCCGCGCTATATAGTTTTTTAGTAGTTAGGGGTTAGGTTAGAAATTCTGACACAGCTTAAAGTTTTGGATGCCAGAGGAATGGAGAAAATGTATACTGATGCACATTTTTTTAAGAAAAAGGGAAGCTGTGGAAACTACAGATGAATTAAGTAACGACAAACCAATAACCTTTCAACACCGGAGATTGAGCTTATGACAGCTAAATAATGCACTCTTTACATAATGTTACTCTTCAAACATTTATCAACACAAATCTGCTGATTCTGACATGGAGAACAGCATCTTGCATGTGCAGTACATTACTAATACAAAAAAGTACAAAGCTGCTTCTCCCCACGACAGATTCAGCTTTAGATCAGAATGAGCTTCAGCTCCGGTGTTAAAGGGTTACCTTCAGATTATATACAAAAAGAAAAAGAAAGAAATGACAGAAGGGTGTCAGCAGCTTTTTTTTACATTCATGGCTTTAAAGATGCTAACTGAAGGGGAGCGGGGCTACTTTTTTATCAATCAATAGTTTTAATTTTATTAGAGTTAAATCATGCTCATATTTAGCTGCTTTATTTTGAATGAAACCAATTTTACTTCCTGTAACCTCAATCCTAAAGATCACATGAAAAGAAGCAGATGTGTCAGACACACAAACTAAAGCCACACAAAAGTACAGTACACAGGACCATAAGGGATACCTCTTTAGGAAATTGATACTTTGCAAAGATTTCAACCACCCCTTTTTATAGTGGTCCTGTCCACTCTTAACTCTTTGAAGGGAACCAAAGAACATTTTTTTGTTAAAAACAATCCAGTTGCTGCAAACATCCTATCAGAGAACTTAATTCCATTCAAAGCGCAAAACTGCTCATTTGAGGAATCCCTTTTTCAAAAGGGATTTAAATTTAAAAAAAAAAAAAAAAATTTTTTTAAAGAAATCTGAATCCTCCCATTTTTGAACATGTTTTTTTTCTGAATAATCCTCACAGATTGAAGCTTTTGTGCTGATGTTTGCCCATCTCATTTATCTGGAGCTTTTCAGGCATCTGAGACGAGAGCTGTGAAATCACAAAAGAACAACCACTTCAGATGAACTGCTTTCTGTCATTGCTATTGCAAAGTGAGCAGACAAACAGCTGCAAAACATTTTCCCACCATCCACTCATGCACGACTCACAGATTCACTGCTCCGTGGCAGCAATTAGAAATCCCTCTTAGCATTTATTTGTCTTTTTTGTAGAACACACACACAAGGTATTGAGATGCACAAACCAAAAGCTAACTCAGCAATCAGTAGTTGCTAAGTGTTAAGAGTCATGGAAGGACGCTAAATGATTGTTCATGCAGTGTTAAAGCCATGTGTCTAAATGTCTGGGTTTGTATAGCTGTGACTGAAGGTGTGTGAATTGAACAGTGATGTATGAGTGTGTGGATGTTTCTGTAGAAAAATCCTCACTTTGATACATTCTCACTAATGTAACAATAACATCTGTTCTCTCTTTTGGTGTCTTTCCTTTTATTAACTTCAAGTCTTTTAAAAAATGGCCTTAGAGAAAAGGGAGCAGGAAAACTGTTAAGTTCAGACCAAATAAAGTAACTTTTATTTATTTGCCCACTTTTAAGCAGAAATCCCAGCAGAAATAAAGTCAAACAAGCAATTTGCTTTTTCTGCTTCAAGCCACTCAGCTGTGCCCTTTAAATTGCAGTTGAAGTTTGCCAAAACAGCTCTAGTAAAGTGGATTAGAAAGGTAAACAATTTCTGAATTGGGTAAACTGTGTCGTTGGGTTATATCAATGCTGTAAAACCTTCTAGTCTGGTGCTTTGAGCTCTTTTTTCTACTTTACAATTTGATCATTAGTTCATGTCAAAAATTGTTTTTTGTGGCTATGCTTGATATCCAACAACCCCACCTTCTTGTCCTTTTTACAAAGAAATCCATCCTATGACACAATATTCCCACAGTAAACCAAAAACTGTCACAAAAGTCAATTTTGAGTGGTAAAGGTAGTCATGTTTACTTTAAAACAAAAAAAAAGAAAAAGAAAATTGAGATTAAACAGTTTTCATGGTGCAACAAAGATAGAAAATGTAGAGACAACATAAAAATGGATAAATCCACAAACAAAGACAAGAAAAGGTCAAAACCAAGGGGAATTTTTTTTTTAAAAAAACAGACAACGCTCCACTAAATATACAATTATGGGTCATAACTGTTAAGTTTGTTTGAAACTAAAAATTTCAAAAATGTATAACTTTAGAAACCAAAGCGTTTCTTTTTGAATATAAACAATGCTGTTCCTGCAACATTGTAAACCAATGCGGCAACAGCCAATGGGGTTGGCCGTTTTGAGTTCACAGACCCCTTCACGCCATATGCCTGATTTCCAACTTAACATTTAATCCAGGACTCCACTTAATTTAGCATTACCTTCAACTTTATAGGTATCTTCATGAATATTAATCTGATCTTCATTCTTTTTGTGTCTGTGGTGTCTTTTCAAACTGCTTTATAGCTGAAATAGGGAGGGTTAGTGAGCCATTCAAACTTTTTCATCACCACATTCTTTCACCTTGACCACATCATGCTCAAGTTCACCCTGGGAGCCCCAGTCAAACCGCATTCCAGCTCTGGAAATGACAGAGACGCGACCGCAGCAGGCAGACGGTTATCTTTTGGGATGATAATGCAAATGTTGCTACCGACTGTGTGCAGGAAACTAGTGCAGTTGTGCGATGGAAGCACCGCAGGTGTAGAAGACTTCTTCAAATATTAATTACTGCACAAAGCCCACACAGTTTGACAAGACCATCAACTCTTGTCTCCTCTCATCTTTGTCATAGAGAACAGACAAAGGTCCACCGTGCGTCTCATGCCCTCAGCCAAAAGAGGCACAATACAAATTTGGTTCTTACTGCAGATGTTTTAGCCCCGCCCCCACGTAACTCCACTGGTCAGACTTTCTCTTGAGTCTCCCGTGAACAAGAACATTTGGAAAACCTTATTTTATTTTTCAAATGCTGCATCACATCAATGGAAACCTTCTCTGTGATTGAGCTGAAGTGAAGGTGGTGACTGAAGAGCCCACGGAGATTCCAGCAAAACCCAGACAAGCTTTAGATCACATTGCCAACCATCAGTTTAAGAACTTCTGAAAACAGATAAAACATTTACACTTAGCTCAGCTGGAATTTGAGGCTACTTGACTTATGTCACACTTGGTTATACAAAAGACAAATGAAAGTACAGGGGACTCCGATTGCCCCCAGAAAGCTTTCACTTCAAGGTTGGACTTGCTGTCATGGAGCTTTAGATGAATTGTCCATTCATGTCTGTGGAGATTTTACATAATAGCCGTGATGGGGGTGTGCAGAGGGGAGGGGGGCTTCTCATTTTTTTTCCAAAAGGCGACATTTTGCCTGGACTGATAAATTGCAAATAAACAAACGTCAGAAGGGGCTTCATCAGTAAGTGTTTCAGTAAGTGTCACTTAATCGTGGCTCCTCACAGAAACTGGTGGATTTAATGCAAACATATTAAGAATTATCACTTTACTTTTAGGCGTTTTAAATGCAAACAGTAAAGAATATTTGCAACAGTTGGTAGACTTGGACATTACAAACAGGAGGACGTCAGTGTGAATTCCATTAAAAACAATGACCTTTTAAAAATCAGAATATGATTAACAAATAGTGTTAATTGTCACTTTTTGAAAGAAAAGGTTGATAAATGCGTGGTGCTCGATTTTTTATAAAATGGAGCCAAATTCAAACAAAGGCAAAAACCTAAAAGCCTAATGATCTTGACAAGTGTACACAAAAGTAAACTTGTTTTTTTACACAATATAAAAATTGAACAGAAAATAAGAAAAATAAGAAAAATAAAAAAATAAAATAATGAAAAAAAATGTAAAAAAAATTGAACAGAAAAGAAATGTCTCATGCATGCACAACTTGTCATCAAAACAGGTCAGTTATGCATCTTGTTTGAAGACCCACTACAATGTAAATTGTGTTTTTACCATGTTCTTAAAGCATTTTTATACTTGTTGACAAATGGATCCATTAACGACTTCATTTTCCTCGCCAGAGCTGGTATCTGGCTCAGAACTGTAGGGCAGGATGGCTCCAATATTGCTCCACTTTTGTTTCGTTTCACCGCTAACGTTAGGTTGGAGATATGAGGGGCTGTAAGCTAGCAGGAGAGCATGTAAACAAAAAGATGAGTTCTGCCCACTTTCTGAACTCTGAAGCGAATTTTCTAATGAACAACTGCTGCTCTGCAGAAACTATGTCCTAGAAAAGGACACAGGTTTTACCAATAAAAAAAACAACAACAGCATAATAGTAGGTAAAAAAGACAACGGGGGAATGCCTTTGCAATAGATAAACAGATGATTGGAGTCGACTTTAAATTAAAAAAACAATGTACATTTTGTTTTTCTGTGCAGCTAACTTGCAAACTTAATTAGTAAAAACCTTCTAAATATCTTGTTTCAGTTTTTTCATGAAATTTTAATTTAAACAAATTCGAGGACACCAACTCTAAAGAAATATTTAGTCAGTACTTAATGCCATTAAAACCTGCAGTTATCAACTGAATCAAGCAGTCATGGAGGCAGACACCTGAATGGAGCGAACACAACTGGATTTCCTTGTTTTCCTGCTTTCATTTGGGGTTGCGGTTGGAAAAAACGGTTAGAAACACTCGCCTCAAACTGAACCCTGAGTTTGTCTTTCAATCTGTTCTACTAGCTGTGTGGTCCTCAGCAGAATGAACTCAAGCATCTTATCTTAAATATTTGCTTGATAATAGTCAGGATGTCATTACTAGTCTTTTCTTGAAATGGCCGTCAATATCAACCAAGGCAAATCTGTGCTGAATTTCAAAAGTTAAGACTTAACTGCACAAAAGTGTTAAGATTCGATCAGAAGGTCAAGTTTGTGTTTTAAACCTGACGGATTTATGGGTTAAAATCAACAGCGAACATGAAAGGCTTGTTCATTACAGACTCACAATGAAGGTTAACCTATTCCCTTTGCTTGTCATTCTGGCTTATTGCATCGTTTATCATTTACCAAGTCAAGTCATTTTAATTTATATGAAACATTTAGGAACGGCCTCAGTTGACCCCATTACCACGCTTCATTCTGAAAATTAAACTCAACACAAGTCCCTGTTTACATAAACCCATTTTCATAAACATTTGCTAGGACGGACTTTGGAAAGTTGAAAGACAGAAATTGTGAGTAATATTTTAATTGCTCTTTTGGAGTCTTTACTTGTACTACAAGGTGGATATTACAGAAATAGTAAACATCTCTTCCGCATTGTACAACATCATCACCTTGTACAGCACACAAGCTTCTAAGGACAACTTGTATTATTTTCAAAATATGTCACAATGTGGACTACACGCATGAGATTTGTATGTTCCCTCCTATGACCCCTCCATGGGCCCAGACAACCCAAGAGCCCAACACAGCACCCAAATGAGTCAACCAGCAGGAATTTTGACTCAAAAATGAACAAATCAAACATTTCTGATTCTAATATCTGAAACTGTGCACATACACAGTATGAAAGTGGGGAAATATGAAGTCATGTGAAGTTTTTCCATCTATAACCCTTTTTTTCTTCCCAATTGTTAGAGAAACTGGAATCCATTTTTTTTCCCAAATAAATGTAGCCTAATAAAACACTAACTAAAGATGCGAGGACTACGGATCTGATAAGCCTGAGGATGCTCGTGCATATTTGATATAAACATATAACACACTTAACCACAAACTGGATGTGAAGACACAGCTGCTGTAAGCCCCTTAAAAACACATTTAACCCACATTTGTAAGATCAAAAGGTTATGCGATGAAACAGCATCCTCCAGCATTTCCTGGAGTTCAGGGATTTAAGTCCAAAACATAAATGTTCATTTAGAAGTATAATAACATAACTGTTTGAACAATCCACAAGTGTGATATGTGCCTTGTATACACTCAACACACACGCCCAGATTAAGCACAGGCTGCAATGAGATGAGTAATCACTTGTGTCAGATAGCTCAGCTGCTGTGAAAGAGGGGAAGGCAATATGCCAAGACCACATTTCAATTCTCTTTTCTTTGTTTCTTTCCACTTTCCCTCCTCTTACTTCTCATCATTTTAGTAGCTCTTAGTTCTTATGAGCAACGTAAGCGAGGAGCGCTGAACTGTTTCCCCTTCAGGCTGACGTAGCGCAGCTTTTGCCAGGTCAACTCTCTTCCTTCCGTCAAGGTGACACCTGGAGGAGCATGGAGTTGTTCCGCCTCATCTGGATCCAGAACAGACAGATAAGGGCGGCGAGAGAATGATTTGATGGAAGGCAGTGTGCAAAGGGCAGCCATATGTCCACAGTTTTGGTTCATTTGATGCACAAAGGTCTGAGGTTCTGCAGAATGATGGTGTACTCAGGTTTTCAGTCAGAAGACTAACATTATTTTGAACTTTTGTCTGAATTTGATTACCGTAATTTCCGGACCATAAGCCGCTACTTTTGTCTTGCGCTCACAGCCCTGCGGCTTATTCAGTGACGCGGCTAATTTGTGGATTTAATTGGCGGCTGCCTTGAACGTACTTTCAGTCTTAGAGGATGGGTTGAATACATAATCTAACTCTAAGCAACTAGCCAATTATTTTTCAACACACCTCTTCGCAGCCGTAGCATGGAGCTGACTTCAGGTCTTTGACACTTCAGTCATGGTTCAACAAAAAGAAACACGCATGCCCAGCCGCATCCCAGAATCCTTTGGTGCCATCAGACCCAACGTCAAAAAAATATATATTTCTTTCAATAATTAATAATAAATTATACATGAATATTTTCTTTGCATCAAGAAATAAGGAAAGAAAGACAGGCACTAAAATATTTATCATTAATGGCCACATTGTGATAGAGATGCTGGCATGTCCGTCAGACACATTTTAAGGATGGATCATTTCTACTGTCTTGGTTGCTTTGATAAACTGTGAAATAACGCAGATTTTCACCTACATTCCACGTTTCTGTTGCACAGCTTATCAATTGGCGTTTATAATATATAGAAAATTCAGGGCTATGTGACCTTTTTAGGTGTCTATTATTACTTTTTAATGGACACTCTGCAGTCAATCAAAATCAAGGTTTTACATGCACCATGGAATAAATACCAGCCTTCATCATGTGATGGAAAAGTGGAAAACAATCAGAGGATCTGAAAACTGTGAAGCTCAAGTGAGTCTGGCCAACTCAGCAGCAGAGGAGATTGAAACGACCTGGGTATTCCAGAGCAGGTTATGCTAGCTCTCACGGTAAGTTTGAGGCTAAGGAAGTTGATAACCTCAGTTTTCGGTTCCAGAAATGGAGGTATGTTTCAGGGTAGGTCAAGTTGTCGTGAGCAACTCATGCTCTGAACATAACCTGGTCTGGAGCAGGTTTAGTTGAAGCTTAGTTTGTTTACAGAGAGTGTGAGGCAGCATGGCGGTCCATTTGAAGATGATTTAGTGGATGAAGAAGCTTAGATAATACTTTTCTACCGTGAGAGGGTGATAAGACCATACTGGATGCTGGAAATATTTTTCTTTACTTTATCTAACTTTATTATTTGTTTCAGTTAAAATAAATCATTTTTTTGTAAGTCGGCTTAAAAATTACACGTGAAGCTTAGACAGTTATTTTTCCTTTCATTCAAAGTAATTCAATTAAGAAGGTGTAACTTTGGTGCTACAGCAGAGCGCACCGCAAAGGATTGTGATATCATCTCCTTTGCCTGTCTGGACGGATTTGGGCTTAGGTGTGGGTTTTGACCAAATGCTTTTTTTGTTTAGCTGTTTTACTGTGTTTGCCATGCTTCACCGAGTTATTTTGCCGCATTGAGCTTTCCACGTCTCTGCACCATGAGTCAGAGGAAGGACAGGATGGTTAGTTTATATAGCACCCTCACGGCAAGTCATTGTAATGACACTCACAAAGAATTCTTTAACGCATTCTTGCACTCCGTGCATTATTCCCCCGGTTTTTTTTATTGTTATAAAAATGAGTATATCTGCCGGCTCAAACTTAGGCATTTGAGAGTTCAAGAAAATGTAATTAATTAAGATGGAAAAAAATATTAATTGAATTGGGAGCACATGACACGACATTTAGTTAGACAACACGTAAATTTGAGTTTTGTATAATCAATTATTGAGTTTTATAGACGTAAGAAATTAGCTGAATAATTTTAACTCAATTTTTTGTTACCACAGAAGTAATTCATTTAAGTTGGCAAATTCGATGAGTTATATGTATGTGCGTCACGAGGAAAATGGAAATTTGATCAGAAACTCGTGCGGTTACTTTGTCTGCTCTTTTTCTACACGCAGAAAGTCTTTTTTGATGATGCAGCCGTGTTACTTTTTTGATGGTCGTAATCTTCATACGCCGTCATTAAACCTCAGACTCGTCTCACGAAGCAGTTGCTTTTTTTTTTCACCACGCGTTTCATGGTGACTCCAGAAATCGGCGCGATCTATTGAGAATGTCTTTATGTACCCTGGCGTTAACCCAGGGTTACTGTCGAGCGTAATTACGTCAACTCATATCCGGTCTTGGAACCGATACAAAAAAGTGGAAAACAATCAGAGTGATCTGGAAAACTGTGGAAGCTCATGAGTTCACAACTCAGCAGCAGAGGAGATTGAAACGACCTGGATGAAAAAAAGCACAAACTAAGGAGGTGACAGGATCAAAGGAGATGGAATTGTGAGGAAATTGCTGTTTTTCCTCCAATAAATGAACACTAATGATGAATTCAGAGCTTGAAGTCCAAATATGTATATAGTCAGCATGACAGTTTCAGCTCACTGCTTAATGACAGAAAAAGTCACCTATAAGAAGTCAAATTTGTTTTTCCTGTTGGTTTGGGGTCATCTGTAGGGACGATGTGAAGCTTAACCAGTGATTTAGGGTTCAGCGCTCAATCTACGCAGTTTTTGCACTCATGGATGTTTGAATTACACCTTATACTTTACAAAAGGGAAATAAAACACTTTATGTACACATAAACAACATGAAAAGTTAAATATGATTAATAATATGCCCTCAGAAAGACATCATTCAAACTGCATGAAGGTAAGAAAAATCTTGTTAATCCAAACAAAAAGAGAAAACACAAACTATTTTGGTATCTTGAAAAGACTAACAGACTAGTTATATGCAAAATACATTAAAGCTTTAAGTAAATAATACTTTCATGACTTATCATACAGACACACAGGAGCATACAAACACAAGCAGCCTGAGGCCAACAAAAGAAAATGGTGAAACTTACAGGATGTTTTTGTTTTGTCTGCTGTGTGATGCAATGTTGGGGTCCTTTGCTCCATATGAGCTAATAAATATAAATATATATATATAATTTTTTTTTCTACAAAGGTGAACAATGAGCTGACAGAAAAGAAAGAAACCTCTATGACTGGGACTAAGATAACGACTTACAAGATGCAGCTGGACTGATTAAAAGTCAGGAACATGAAGCTGACAGGAAGCTCCTTCAAAATAAAACAAACTGAACTGTACTGCATTGATGCAGAAACCAGGGGCCTGTTTCAGAAAGGAGGTTAAGTGTAAACTCTGAGTGCGTTAACCCTGAAATCAGGGAGACCCTGGGTTTTCCGTTTCAGAATGGGAGGTTTGTTAAACCAGAGAAAGCAGAGTAAGTCAAACCCGTTTCTGAAAGAGAGGTAACTTATACTCGGAGTCAGTGTCCATGGTTACTTATGCTGTGAACCTAACCTGGTCGGAAGCAGGTTTTATTCTATAAACTCAAGGTTTCTGCCTGCCTGTCCCCTCACCTTTTTAAAGACAAAGCGGTATTTTTCGCTTTAACCTTCATTGCCCAAATTTCCGTCACACAGAGACGGTCTAAGTGACAAGAATGGCTTGTCCTTTTTTGGAGGACCCAATAGACGAGGAGGCTGCATTAATTCATAGAGAATTATATTTACCTCGTACGAGGATTTTGAGATGACTCGATCTTTTGTCATTTCCCCATACGTTTTTGTTTGAGCGTTACCGTTTTTCGTTGCAGTCAATTACATATATACAGTGAAAACAACATTAGGTATTGCTATGTAGATGTTTCATATGTCAAATATTGTCAACAAAGTCTACATCCATGACATGCTCACATTTGACCTGATTTAATTATGTTTTTATACTTCATTTTTAGCTGCTGCCATGTTCTTTCAAAGTTTGTCAAATGTTAGTCAGCATGTAAACATAAAAACTAAATTATTAAGTGGCGTTTGCAAATCTAAATAACTTTTTTGCTTTGTTAAAAGCACACAGAAATTCGTGAATATGAGTATTTTATTCAGCATGACAAAAGTCTTTGACAGATCCTAACCAGGGTCACATGACCATCACTTGATGCTATATTATTAAAAAAATATATTTTTTATTTTGTTTATTATTGTTTTTTAATACTGTTTTTTTTTACATTGTTTTGATATTTTTTAATATGTAAATTTTTAATACAGTTAAAAATGTGTCTTTATGGGAAGAAAAATCATTAAATGTGATTTTGTTCAGAGTTGTTTCTATGTTTTACTTGTTTACAATATTATGGCACTTTTTTTTCTTTTTTAGTTTTTTTAACTGTACCTTTTTTTTTCTATTTTGTACTTCTCAGTTTTTTCGCCGTCCAGCCGAGCACACCCAAATTCACTCAATGGTGCCACCTAAGACAAGCACGATGAGGTGTAGCAAAAGGCCATGTTTTTATAAATATATATATTTATATTTTTTTTTCCAGGGCCTCCCAGGATGTATTTCAGCTTTTCCCTCCCCCTGTCTCTGTGGTGCAGAAAACACCCCTGCTGACAAAGTCTTCTGGACATTTACGAGTTAGCAGGTCACCCGAGCCCACAGCAGACTTGCCACCCCCTGAGGAAGCAGAAAAGGGTAAAAATACATGAAGAAAATGCTGGAAATACTCAGACCACATGGAGCTTTATCTCAAGAGAGACGCAGGAGGAAAGCTTGCTACAGTGAGGCTTCATCTATTTACAGTGATTCAGTTTAAAAAAAAAAAACAATAATAGCAGCATTTGCAGATATGGATTTTCTGTTGATCTATTACCAATTTTATGTGCAAACATCTAATTGCTTCTTGACAGTTTTTTCCCTCTGCAGCCTGTTGTGATGAATCAAACTTTTTATGACAAAAACCTCAGCTGTAGAGGAAGCATTATAGGGTAAGATAATTTAAAATAAAACATGTAGACAAAATGGTGTACGAAGTAAAACTTTGCTTGTTACAAATCTGACGTTTTTTTTATTTGAACATGATATTTTCTTTGTTAAAATATCATCAAAAATACATCATGATAAGGTGGACAAACCTTCCAACCAGAAGGAAGTATAAAGGATTTAGTTTTGAGGTTGCTTTGACCTTGTAAAAGATTTTTTTCTGTAAAAAAAAAGTGTATAATAAAATTTAAGAAAGACCTGTAAAGAAAAGAAGCTGGACTTGGAATAAAAAATGGATTATCAAGCATACCCATAAAAAAATTGTTTTAAAGGTAAGCTATACCAACAAATTGTGAATACTACAAAATGCTAATAAAGGCTCAGGTCTACTAAAGGAGCTTTCACACCGAGCGCCATCTACGCGTCAGGGGCATCGAGTTGCAGTGTCAAATCAATGCACATATGTGATGAGACGTCCTGTGGCGCAGCGGTCCGTAGCAGCTTAAGATGAGCGTCACAATGTGATTTAGGAATTGCGTAGTGTCTCGAGTAAAACAATCTGAACTTTGGCTAGGATGACCCGTCGCGTCAACATATCCAAAACTCTGCCTGGACAACGGGACATGTTTATAAACCAATGACTCGATGAAATACACCCCATCTCTAAACATCCTCCATGTCTCCCATGCATTGTAAATGACAGAAATAGACACAGCTCCATAGCAATCAGGCTAAAAACATTTGGCGGTATTTTCTCCCACACGCATCTGGGGCTGTAAGCTAATGATCACTTTTTTCTGACACGCTTCGAGCAGCCAATTTGTCACGCGTCAAAATCGCGTTCGGTGTAAATGCAGCATAAGGGGTTATTAAACTAAATTTTCTTTTGTTTATGACTCACTGCTATGACATGAAAGTTGGTGACAATTAGCTTTGACCAGGGATCTAAATTAACAAAACATTATTAAAGTAATGCTGGAAAATAAAAATACTAAAGTTGTTTATCAAACAGATAAACAGTTCATCTGGGTCTAGTAGTACACCATTGCGTCAATCCCTGACATTCTATCTCTAGTGATAGTTAGAACAAGTGTATACTTTGGTGAATTGATGTTTCGCGACCTAATTCAAATGTGCCTGTGATTGTGTGAAGTATTTTTGACAGTAATTTAACTGGGGAAATGTTATGTTCATACAAAAGAAAAATTCCATTCAAAACACACAAACATAAAACCGAATGTTGTATTCATATATTTTTTTCTGTTCAAGTGTTCACAGCTGTAACCATGTTGTCTTACCCCACAAATCACGCCCTTAAAAAAACAGGAACAAACAAAGCAACACAGCAGAAAAGCAAAGCAAAGCAAATAAAAGTTTTATTTTAAACATGATTTGCATTTATTGTGTTTAAACTTGTCATGGGGGAAGAAAATCTTTAAATGTACTACATTATCGTCTCTAATGTCATAAGTAACAGAGCCGATATAAGCATGTCTGTAGCTTTGTTGTTAAAGTGCTCCTGTGCATCTTTTACAGAGGATGCCTCTACATCTTTAGGAGCAAAAGCTCATTTGACAGCACTTGTTAAAAAGCTGATTGGTTTTAGGAGGACTTTTATTTCAAATGATGAAGCCTCTCTGTGGCAAAGCAGCTGAATCACTTCGGTGCAATAAGATATTTTCTTTGGAGGGTAGACCATTAAAAAGGCCAGCAGATCAGTGAAGCCTGTTTTTAGAGTAATTACTTCCTGTGAAGACCTCGTTGAAAACATGAAAAATGTGTCTTTTTACAGGACAGTACAACACCTAAACAGCTTTATGGCTTCCTCCGGCAATCCATGATCCAACCCTTCTCCGTTCAGTTAGAAATTGTATTCCAATACAATCCCATTGAGAAGGAAGCCTGGTTCAATTACTAAGAGGGGGAATGTGATAATCTGGGTAAAGAGAAATGGATTTCCCCTTAAAATGGTTGCTGCTGTCTGAAGGGTACAAGTGGGAGTGAAGAGAAAGAGACAGGAGTAGAGGTGCAGCATCCAAAAACAGAAATGAAAACAGGGAGCCGCAAAGGAAATGAAGGAGGGGGAGACAGAAATACAGTGAAGCTTCAGAGGAAGATGTATTAGAGAAGACATGTTTTTATTCTTACACTGGAGCAAAGAAAAGGAAGCATCAATAGCTGCTACTCAGCATTTAACAACTCACAGGTTATTCAGACGTGTTTACAAGAACCTCAGAACAGACATTTTTATAAGTTTTGGTCAAAAGTTTTAATTTATTCCAAGGTTTTTATTTACTAGAGTCTTCAAGTAAATGCAGTAACATGACTGTCACTTCAGTCAGTCACAGAGCGACCAGGCCAGCTTGGCTGTATGTGAGTCAAAGTCTGCCATCAGCCAGAAACAACAGCTGCTTACCGAGCACAGAAGTCTCCTTCTTAGACAGTCACAGAGGAGACCATCCTATGCGCCAGATTCAGATATCCTGGTTTTAGGGAATATGCAATCCCAGGTTTGAAGCTATTCAAACTGTGTTTTCCAGAGTGTTTGTGATATTTTCTGTTTCAGCAAAATGAGCCAAAAGACGGTTTACATTTCTGCTCTAAAGAGACTTTTAAAGCTACCGTACTGTCACAACCATTGACTATATAGGAGAACTGGACTGAGTGACCCAATTGTTCAATATTTTATCTCCAGTGTTTTAACAAATGTGAGTCAAAGATGCTGTCACCTTCAACTGGCGGCCGTGGTGCAGCGGTAGGGCGGTCGCCCCATGATCGTAAGATTGCAGGTTCGATTCCCGCCTTGCATGCCCATGAGTCGATGGGTTTTTCGGCAAGATAACTGTAGCAGAGCCGCCACCAGTGTGTGAATGTGTGTGTGAATGGATGCTTTGGGCCTTTTTCGACAGAAGGTAGAAAAGGGCTATGTAAGTATACGCCATTTACCATAAAGCCTTGTTTCCAATGGGCAGTGCGGTATGGTCCATCTGGTATTTTCTAGGTTTCGATTATAGAATAGATCCATTAAACTAGAACCAACTGTAACCATTCTTGGCCCCCCGTTGGTTGTAGGTCCATAGAAAAATGGAACGGACCGGTAGAGGATAGGTACTGTTGAAACCCATTGATTGGCTGATGGTCACTACTTCAAAAGCAAGTGGCTGAATTCCTCTTCCCTGCCCGCAATCTTCTCTCAAACAAAAATAAATGCTTTGTTTACACGAAGTACTAACAGAGTAGCTGCTGAATGATTTCCATTGTTGTTAGCTTCACCAGGCATGTGCTGTGACAGTCCAACTTTGAGTGGTAACCTGATCTGCCTCACCTGGACAATTCTAAACCAGACCAGACCGCTCAGAGGAAACAAGGCTCAAGAAAACTGGACCGTTCCAAACAGGAATTCATGCTCATTGTCATTGGAGCTCCTGTTAACTGTACACTTTAGTTTATCTGGTTAAAAGCTAATGAACTGTCTTTATATTCATTTAAATCCTTTGTGCTTCATTCTTTCATTTTTCAAAAGCCCTTTTCTCTTTTTCTAAGGAAAAGTCCTATAAAGCCTTTTTTTTATCTTGTTCGCTCAAAATACAGAACTTGTGCACACAAGGTGAATAACTGCTGGATTTAAAAGAATAATGAAAAATGAGCACAGGACAACAGCTTTTGTCAGGAAATGTATTAAAATTTGGACATTGATGTAAAAGCTGTTAAATTTAGTGTGACTGTTCTATTTTGTGTAAAAACATTTAGTTTAGTCATGCATCTAGTGCGCTGAAGTTATGGTGCGCTGACGTTATAGTGCGGATGGAACAACAACTTTTTTTCTAGAACAACAGGATCTCCAGATTATTGCTTTCTTCTATTTTTGTAAATGTTTAACTGTTGGGGAAATCTGGACATAAATGCAAATTTAAGAGGAAGGAAAATCCAACCATTTCTTTTTACAAAAAAATTATCTAAAGAACTACTATTGTGTTACCTAAAGACTTCCAGAAAATCGCAAACAAAACCAGAGGAACGTCTGCCTTCTTTTCTTCTGGTATTTGTTCTGTCAACTAGTCAGACAGCCAATTCTCCTGACAGCTGGTGAGTAGTCTTATGAGTAAGTTAGACGGCAAACTGTCCAGTCACCTGCTCAGTTACGCAGAGATCTCATCTGACATGCTGTCACCAGTGTTAGCCTTCAAGTCATGTCACTCACTGCTAAGTTGCCTATTCAACAAAACTTCAAAACCAAGGTTACCAAGTCGCTTAGCAGTTTAGGTGTCAGTTAACCTAATCATTTATTCCATAAATTGGTTTATGTAGTCCATACATAATAAGGGGTTGAGTCGATGACCATTACAGATTTTCTAAATGGTCCATCCTGTCTTTTGGTCAAGTGAATAAAGTTTTAAATGTGTCCTTTCCACAGGAAGAAGGTGTTGGCTAACCAGTTTGTGGAGGTTAATCATGTTTTTTTGATAGTCATAAGGAAGTAGTTTGGACATAAAACCTAGAATCACAGTAAAACCTCTCTAGTTTCGTCTTATTGTAAATGATCTTCCTTAGATTGTTTTACTGCAACAGATTGACACTAAAGCTATGTTCACACCTGGCATGTAATGGTAATTTAAGACTGGCGGTTCTAAACACATCCGCGTTTAGCTTAACGGTGTTCACACTGGACCGTCACAGTTGGCATAGGCTTAATGTGAAACCTTCAAAAGGTGCAAATCTTGCTTCAAAATTTAATAATTCCAGCCGGGCAGGAATCATAAATATTAACTTCTCCTTCATGGTCACTTTTCAAAACATTGGCACTCCCGTGAATTGTAAAGGGTGCTACCCATACTACACTGCCAAATTCTAGTCCCTGATTGGTCAATTTCAACTGGTCTAGCTTTCATTGCGACCACACGTTTTGTACGTAGAGCCTGAAAGCGGACCTAAAAATGTAAAAGAGAGGTTTGAATTTGGATGCCCAAAACGTGCATATATGCACATATACACGTTTACAAAGACTTTTCATTGGTCGCTTGAACGCGTGTTGCTGAGGCCGGTGTGAATGTGGCATAAGATTACTCTGTGACTGTGTCATGTCTTGACTCAACATGTGTGTCCCTTACCCCTAATTTAGTCTATATTGTCGCACTCCCAGAGATTTTGTCTCTTTACTGAGGCTTTTTTCTAAGCTTAAAGAAAAATTGTTTCTTTCTCATACAAAGTAAGAGAAATGAGAGAATTTGAGCCTATTTCTGTCAGAAATACATTTGTGCTTGTACAATCTTTGTTAAATAAATGACGAGGTGTGTAGTAACAGGGTTTAATCTCTGCAGTCTGTGTGTGAGTGTTTCCAGTCCTAACAAGGAATTGTATGGTCTGTATCTTTAGCCTGTGTGTGTTTGTGAGGAGGGACACAATATGGCACCATTAAGCCACTTCTGATCACATCACATCCAGCATGGAGTCGCTAAGACCTCAGTGGTCTCCATTTAGGCCTGTCTGAAAGATGGTGTGTGTGCATCTTAAGGTGTCCCTCCACAGCATGTGTGCACTACATGAACTAAAGAGACGCGTGTCCTCATTGTAGATCGTGATGTGAGGCTCGCCTGTCCAGGTCGACGTAAAGACAGTGTCAACTGATGGAACCTTTAATTCTGGGTGTAAATTTGTGAGATTGTGGTTGGACGCCTACTTTTTGTAAAGGCATTTTTCCAGTCTACATGAACGAAGAAAATTAGGTTTGTTTTTTGCGCTCCTCCATCCTGTTCTCCTTATATTGTCATTTTCATTTAGGGAATCATGCCTGTAGCTTTAAAAAAAACTTTCTCCGAAGTAAATCAGTTTTTTAACATGATTTTTCTGATGAAGGACAACATAAAAAGAAAATTAAGCTCAAAATTGCATTTCCGAGTACTTCTTTTTTAAAATTGTTGTAGTCAGGAGCAAATAAAATTGAAAAGAGCTTAGTTGTGATGTAGAATATACACTGGGCAGGGGGTAAGCTCCTTATTGTTGCTCTCAGCAACAGGGAGGGGAAGGAGGGCATGGTTGCTCCAGCGGTCCCACCCACAACTCAGAGGCCAATTTCTAATGAACTACTGCCGTTCCACAGAAATTATGTCCAAATGGCAAAATGATAATTAAAAGACCACTTGGAACGCTTTGAAAATAGCTCAAAAGATGATCAGAGTGGGTCTTTAGAGTTTTCTCAGAGATCCAACTCTTCAAATTCTTCTTGTTAGTCTGCACCCTCCAGGTAGAGAAAATAATATTTTCCCCACCTGAACAGAGATCAACACCAGCAATTACAGATCTGACAATAATGTCACTGTGTTGTTATCGAATGATATTAATGTATGCCAGCCAGTCCAATCTTTTGGGATCACAACAGCTAAGAAATCTGTTCCTGTCACAGACAGCTTTTGAAAGGATGACTTTTTTTCCAGTCCTTGCCAGATCTTCTGTGCTTGAGGGAAACTCATAATGAAAACTAATGAGGGTTAAACCCAGCCAACTGATGTATCCAATTTCTCATTAAAATTTCTTCCTACGGGTATGTCACCAACCTGAAATGTGAAACCGCTGTCAAACCAGTCAGATAAATTTAACCTGAAACAATAGATACTACAATAGATGTTATAGATACGTGTTCCCATCAGGGACAAACACACATGTGTGTTTGTTTAAAAGTCACAGCTTTCTGGACGGTAACTCATCTAGCATCAGAAGTGGCTGTGTGTTTTGATCCAAACAACTTTCAGGATGCATGGATTAGTTTGAAGTGCAGAACAAATCAGAGTTAGCAGGGAGAGAACGAGTGCAGACAGATGTTTCCTTAAGATAAAAGATTCACAAGTTAAAGCGATAGCATCTGCACTCACTGGTGGGTTCTGATCCAAATAGTGCAGAGACAAAAAACTGTAAACATATGGATGAAATGGGAGCAGGCTTACTTTATGCCAACAGTCCCGCCCACAACTCATGTGATTTTTTTAATCAATGACATCCGCTCTACAGAAACTATGGTCTAGAAACTGACACAGGTTTCTCAATTTTGGCTAAAAAGGACATAATCATAATGAAAAGAACACTTTTAGAGTAGATCAAAAGTTGACTGGAGTGGAGCTTAACTTTTGCCACAAGTATAAAAATATATCAAAGGGGATTTTCATCTTTACATTAAATTTCAGGAGATCATAGTGACAGAATTAACAGAAACAGTAGAATGTGTCATGGTGCCTCTGTCAGTTATCCTCCCCCTCCCCTCTCTGCTTGACCACTAATTCATCCCAGCTGCGTCCACTCATCTCATCACGCCGCCAGACCTTCTTAAGGAGCTCCAGGACCAGTATTCATCGCCAGTTTGTTGCCCCTGATGGTGCTTAGTCTGGTCACCGTAGTTTTCATGCTATGTACTTTTTGCTCTCGCCTCACGAACCTTTGCCTTGTCTTCAGGACCTTCAAATCCACGAGTGGGCGTCAGCATTCTTGACTACCCAAGCCATTCAGCATCCGAAGCTACCTACCTCACCATGAAGCTTCGCCGAACCTCCAGCCTCATCACGAGCCATCGCCGAACCTCCAGCCACGTCACGAGCCATCGCCGAACCTCAAGTCTTGTCTCAAGCCCTCGCCGATTCTCCAACCTTGTCGCCTTCCTGCTACGCATCTACACCAACCACATTGGAGAAAATAAAACTCCTTACTTACCACTACTCACCTGTCTTCTTCCTTCCAGGTTCCAGCATCTAGGTCTGCCTAGCATAGCTAGTCATGACAGAATGTAGAATAACTCAAACCACATTTACACAGTACTATTGGTTAAGACGACTCTGCCCTCTATCCATTCACCTTTTTATTTTATGTTGCTGTGATGAAGCACTGTGTCGTGGTAGAGAGTATCAAAGTCACAAAAATATGCTGCATGTCTTTATTTCTTACAAGTTTGTTTTTTCAAGGTTTTACTTTATAGTTGGTAAAAATTATTAGATGCACACAACCATTTGACAGATTTGGTTTCTCTTTTGTAATACCATACCCTGTATTTCTTTTGCTTTTTCTGCACATGAAGATACATAAATTTCATTGTTCGTTTTTAACATTTTATTTATTATTATATTCCTTATGATTTTTCTTGCAGCCATTATTTGTCACCAAAGAAAAGTTAAAACTCTTAATATCATGTTGAAAAGGCAGCAGAGGAAAGTTTCTATTGTCAAAAATGCTCCAAATTTTTAATCTTTGAGTTCATCAAAATCAAAACCCCTGTCTCAAACTTTGGCTTTAGTTAACAACTTCACAACTCATAAATCAAAGACGTAGTCGTGGTTTTCTTATGCTCTTTTTTTTCAATGTTTTTTTATCTTGTACATTTACCAAACTTGTCAGCTTGATGCTGTCACTGGCTTTGTGCCTGAGGATGTTGAATTGAGACTTCAGAGACAATGACAATCCCATATGGAAACACCATATGTCCTCATCAATACAACATTCTAATTTATAATACATACCCGCACACAGTCTGCACATGCAAGCGGTGCACTGCAGCACATGCAGCTCTTAATACAGCACACACATGAGCGCACTCACGCACACTGTAGTTGGTGTAATGACCCATTTGGCATTGAGCAGCATCTGTTTAGCTAAAAATGAAGACCCCTCGTTGGAATCATAGTAATTTTCTTCCTGACACAGTTGGCAAATGAGGAAGGCAGGTTCCTCTTTAGCACTTACAACTAATCTCCTGTCCTATTCTCCAGTGTTGAATTGTCATTCTCTCCTCCCCATCACTCCTGCCACCATCAACTGCAACATAGAATTAAAGTTTAGTGAAAGAGATGCCCACTAAAATGTCTTAGGAAAATAAATAAACACTTGAAACTCTTTTTTTAAAATCATTTTAGCAAATGATTTCCTCAGTTCTCCCCTGGGAGAATAAAGCAGTGACAGCCTCTACTTTCTGCTCTGCCATCAACAACCACGAGGCAGTCTAATGGGAATAATGGCAACCTCCTGCTGGGAGAAGAAGCTCCCAAAGTTACCTTTTCATCACTACAGAAAAAAAGCATGAGCAAAATACAGTAGGAAACCAGCTAACCAAGTGTCCCCAGAAGACGAAGAAGGCTGGGACCCTTTCAATAAATCTAACCCACGCATTAATCTGATAGTTCACAGCGCTTTACTTTTATAACCGTAGCTGTTGAGTTCACAGAGGGGAGCGAAAAAGTAGCAGTCCACAAATGCTTAATGATCCTTAGTGCAGTGTATTAGTATTTTAACTGTGAAAAGCAAGCAAACTTTTTCTTTTTCAAAATTTTGATGTTTGCACTCCAAACAAAAATAAATCTGAAGATGGACACTAATTAAGACCTGTCAATATCCTCCATGCAGAATCTATAGATGACCTTCCGCTCATCTTTGTGTCAGAATTTCACCTTTGATGTAATATTTGTCTTTCAAGCAGATGTGGTATAATTGTGACAGCTTAAAATAATAACTCATTCAAATCAGCGTTTGTATTCCCCACATTCTCCATATCTCTTTTATTCTCTTGCATCCCCCCCCTCAAATTCTTCCCCTCTCCCTCCCCACACACACTAAATGTAACAAAGAAATAAAAATTAGTAAAGTAACAAAAAGGGGTTTATACAAACTTGCACTCTGGTTTTTGGAAGTTCTATAACCTCTTTTTGTGATAGTAGAACCTGTCCAACACAAAAGGCCTTCAGCTCTAATCTGTTTGCTCAGCTGTTAGACAAAACAAGTTAAACAATAAAAAGGAAAGAAAAGAAAAAAAAGAAACAATATTAAAGAACATGCTCAGAGAAAAAGAATAAAAACGATATGGTCTCTCCCAGGTTATATACAGTTCTGTTTATTCTGGTTGTCTTTAAAAAAAAGTTCTTAATTTATTTGCAGTTTTGCACATTCAGATTAAGGATTGCTTTCTTTATATTCAGAATTGAATTCAGAGACTATAATCCAAAGCATGCCTTGTCCAGATGATAGTGGACTTTCTAACGGCCGTGTCACACAGCCTTACATTTTGGACATTTTCCACATATGAAATTTCAGTCTTTTGTTTATCTTTTCTTGTGTCCGTCATTCGGCAATGTGTGCAGATGTCCTTTGAGAGTTTCGGCCGATGGGTCTTTCCATGAATTCGGTTTTGAGCTGTTTAAAAATTTTTGGTTGGTATAGAATTACGCAGTTCATGCCTATTCAAAAAAGTTTATATGCAATTATTATGTAAATCTTACGGAATTGTGCAAGAGATGCTTACAGAAATTTGTGGCTTTCCACAACAGTTCCACGCATGTCTAACAGTCTTTTTAGGCATGTACCACTGGTATTTACCTTTTATATCGCGTTTACAGTGCACATATCAAGTTAAAATTACGTGTTACACACAAATCACTAATGAATTGCATTAGAACAGCGCAATAATCACACACAGTTAATGTTCTCTGTTAATTTACTTGTTTAGTAATACTTCTTTCATGGTTTCGGTTTTAATGTGGTTCATTTTTGATATTTTTATGTGGACATTTCACGCAAAGATTACAACTTTTCTCACTTTTTACTCTTATATTCATGTATGACCAATTTTTATCTGTGCAATATGTTCAAAATGTACAGAGTGGCTGTGTGACACAGCCTTAAGGTAAGTAATCTGTACTACAATTGCAGGAATGTCAGAAAGCTGATGTGTAAGACTGTCTAGGTGACTGAAAAGAAATAATTTTTCCAAAGCACAGGGCGATGTGCTGTCTGAGGCTGCAAGCACTCAAAGGAGATGTGAGCAAGGAGATAAATGTGTTCCTACAGCACACACACAACATATAAGCGGCTTCTGGGTACTTAAACTGTTTTCCTGGTCGTGTTTGTTGGACATTTGTGGACATGTACTCTTACTCACAGCTCCATTTGTTCAATCTTTGAACCTATTGCCAGGTAAGGTCATATACTGGCAATAATTAAAAATAGAACATCAGGGAAAAAGCTACAAAAGAAGCTATAAAAAAAAGATAGATCACACTGAGAATGAGGAAATAGAAGAAAAGTTAGGAATTGGGTCACTGGAGAGATAGGGCCATTGAAATCAAAGTCTGATTAAAGGTTGTGGACAGAAGGAGAGTCTAAATGATGACATGATTTATCACCTGTGCACGCTCACATGGACAGTGGGAACCCGTTGTTCTGTAAAAATCATTTTATATCTTGAAAAATAGAAAAAGAAAAAGGAAATGAAATGCTGAAGAAAATCTCATCAAGAACCCAGTGGTTACATCATCTAATGGTTTCCATTGGGTCCAGGGACAGCCAGGACTTAGTTTCTCTGTTATTTCAAATATTAGGGCATTCCATCACAGCTGAGCCTGCTTTTTTATTTTACCTTGAGGTTATTGGAATTTACAGATGTTCTTAAATAAGTCAGTGTCACAAAAATTAACTGAGATGTGGTAATGCATATTTCATTTGCAACAAAAATCCCATAAATAAAACATTTAACACAATGACATCCATTCTTTCCATGTTTTTTTTCTCTTAACCTACACACCTAAGTGTGCAAACTAACAAAACACTCTCATCCCTAAAGAAAAAACAGAAAGCATTCATACTCAGATCACAAATCTTAAAAATATAAATGTTGATATGAGTAAAAACCAACAACATACCCAGTTTGTGCTTAGAAAAATAACAGTACTGTATTTTACGCCCTAAAAGGCATGCTCAAAAGCAGGGATGTATCGATTCGTTTTAAGAAGGATTTGATTCATATCGTAATGTGTGGTTTCTGATCCCATTTAGTCAATATTGGTTAATTTTGAACAATCCGATTCACTGATCTTAAAACGATCTAGGACATCTTTAGCCAAAATTTCTACCAGTGTGACTAAGATAAATACCTGGGTAGGTTATCAAGTGTGTATTTCATATATTTAAAAACAAAAAAGTGAACAAGAATGAATGTAAAATCCATTCACATTTTAGTTTCCTGAAGTTCAGCCCACTGCTGTTTTTCCACATCCAAATAGTCCAAAGGTAACATTCTTAGAACATTCTAGTACAGTGTATGGTCACATGACTTTGCTAAATTCAAAGTGTTTTCAAACATTGGACTGGAATGAATGATTTATCCATTTTTGCTGACATCACGTGTGTCTTGTCTAATGTTATGCACTTGCTCATTTTATTTGAGAGTAAAATCAACCTACCATGTATCAATCCAAATGGTATTTTCCAATAGGGTGTATTTTCCGATATCAATTTGATTATCAATTTATCTCATTTTCAAAAAAGATTTTATAATAGTATAGGTTCATTCCATTAACATTTTAACTCAGACAGATCAATCTGGTTGGATCTTACCTCGTCTCTGCTCCTGCTCCTACACCTGGCTGTGGTTCCTGTCTCAGGCTCGACTCGCGCCCCTGACTGTCCCCCCCCAACTACGGCTGGATGAAGCTCATCTGCTGTTGTAGATTTAGATAAGGTAATTCTTCTCTAAGAGTTCTGGTACATCGCCTGTCCGTCCTGGGGGAGGATCCCTCCTTCATGTGGGCACCCCTGAGGTTTCTTCGTTTTTTCCGGAATCTGTTTTTTTAGGAGTTTTTCCTTACGGGGGGACTAAGGGCAGGGATGCCAGTATAGCTTAGTCAGTTTGTTAGTTTATTTTAGTATTTTCCTATTGAACCCTTTGTATTCATGATCCTTTTGAGTTCATGTTTTACTTCGAAGCCCATCGAGACGACTGTTGTTGTGATTTTGGGCTATACAAATAAAATTGAATTGAATTGAATTGAATCTTATAGTATAATAAACCTACCATGTCTCAATCCAAATGCTATTTTCCAAGATCGATTTGATTAGTGATTTATCTAACCATTTTTTTATTGGTACAGAGATAGAGGCTCAGATCTACCACACCAGACAAAGAGGCGCCTGAAACAATCCAGCCCATAACTGCAGGGTGTAAGATGCTGGCAGGGAAAGCATACATGAGAGGATGAGAGGGGCATTTTTTTGTAATAATAATAATAATAATAATTATTATTATTATTATTATTTAATTTGCACATCTGGGGCAATGTGTTTATATGGTTTTCAATATATTTTCCTGATGTTTGGTTTTTCTTCCTCCATTTGCGTCCCTTTTAAAATGCTTTAAAATACATACATTCACGTATACCTACATGTTAATTTAACATCTCATAGCAAGGCAAACATTCAACCATTAAAGATGATCCCCAGATAAAGTGGGACAGAGAAGGGACAAGAGCTGGTTCTCTCAAGAGCTAATCAAACAGTCACTGTTTATTTTTGCAGTCTGTGCTGTGTACGTTTCCTGTTACGTGACGTGGCTGCAGAGTGAACCCTTTCGGTTCTCGTGATCCAACATCAATATGGCTCTTCCTATCTCTGTCTTTACACAAACTCCAATTTCTCTCAGATTATTTTTGCCTGCTTTTTGCTTCCTCCAAGAGCCTTTGAAGAATGCAACCTGTAATCACCTTGATTTCAGCTCATCATCTCTCACCGCCTCTCACTTCCAGTCACACTTTGTCAAAAATTCAGGAATCAGCGTTCCTGTCATGTTTGTCTGATGACACAAGACATTTATGAATAATAAATGGATGCTCTCCTGCTCCCTGTTACTTATTGGCTTATGTCACTCCAGAATAAATAAAAAGGGATAAGGGGCCAGCAAAGGTATCAGAGTACGGTAATAACATTTTCCTTACACCAGTTATTATTGGTTTTACATTTAAATCATTACAGGGGGAATTTTCAGTAAACAACTCAGTTGATTTTTTAAACCTCTCTGTGAGACATTTAAAAAGCAGTAGAGCAAAAATAAAATGTGGTGCAGATCCATTTAATAACAATCTTATATCATGTGACAGTAGTAAGAAATGATATGATATGAGTGAGAAATCTCTTAAAATTAATGCATTTTAATACAGTTTCTTACAAGCAGCATCGGGGAAAAAAACGTATTTAATGAATGTTGTGGAACATCTCATACTGAATATCTTTAACCCTTTCATGACGTATGTCACTAATTCCCAACGTACCATTTATTCAAAGACTCAACTAAATTTTGCATCACCTTGAAAGGAAAAAACACAGAAAATGTCTTTTTTATATATGTAAAATTGGAAATAAAGTCAGGCATGAGGGGGTTAAAGCTAACATGAAACAACAAGTAAAGTGTTGTACCTGACACTGTCAGCAAAACATTAAGTTGGAATAAGTGAACTTTCCTGTCAAGGATTCCAAAGCCCAGGAATTCCATTATTCATTCTCTTGTTGCTTTGCCCCGCCCTCGTGAGTCCTGGCCAATGACTCAAGAGATCTTTAGTCATATGCTTTTGTTTACAAGCTTTGGTTTGAAATAGAAATGTCCGGTCGAAAGGCTGAATACAGACCGAGTGCAAGGTTCAGGACTCGATCTGGACCTTTTTATCCCGTCTTTAAACTCTCAAAGTTCAAACGTTTGTGGAAAAATACCTGCAATATCATGGAATTAAAAAGATCTGTTGATGATCGAATATTTCTGTAGATTTAGCTAACTTAATTCTGTTCATAAGACACGGTACAAAGAGGATTATTAGAGGATAAATTGGACAGAAAATCCACTAAATAGGTGAACCCCAAAAGGTGAATCACTTTAGCTGACCGTTACTAGCCCAGTGTGATACAAACATAGTTGAAAACTTTTTTTTTTTTAAGAATAACATTAGGTTGCGTTTGTTACATTTTTGACTTTAGCATTGTATTTGAAAAGCATTATCACCAGATGTGTATCTCCCGTGATTTGGCTGGATCTTTCCTTACAAACCTTCAACCAGAAGCCCCATCTGAATCAGAATTTTGGCTGAACTGGGATCCTCAAATCAAACATGTCAAACCTTTCTTGGCTATTATTTGTGGCTAAATAACATAAGTCCGCACAGATCAAGAGGTTTGATCTTGTATCATAAAAGAAGACGCTAACGTTTGTGCTCTTGTTTGCATAATTGAGAGAAAATGTGTGCAGCTTGATTTATAAAGTTAAGGTTCAATCATACTAAGCTTAAGATGAGGCAAAACCACAGCTTAGTTGTACTGCAGACCTGAATTGTTGGTAAAGTAGATTCAGGACAAAGCAAAATCACAGCTTTTTCAAGATAGTAAAAACACAACACACCAGGGAGAAAAAGCTGTAGCGCCATATTTACAGTTAATTGTCCGTAATTTGTTTGGTTTTTTAAACCTTAAATTTCACTCAAAGTCCCTAAACACTTCAAGCATTAATGAGTTTCCCTGTCTCTTCTGAAAGTCTCTGAAGGCAATTCACAGTTGTGCAGACACACACAAACCACACAGCTAATATTGTCTGATATCTTCACTGCGTCCTTTGGAAACCTGCTCTATTGACACCACAGTGGTCCGCTGGGACCCCCATGAAATCGTGTGCAGGCTGAATTTATTGCACATGGGGAGAGAATATGTTTATCACACATTTTCATATTCACACAAGAACACAATAAAATGGGACATAATGACTTGTGCGCGCACACATACATACAAGTCAGGTTACAGCTTCAATCCTGCCTACTCTCAATAGTGACACTCCCATTAATACGCCACAGAAAGAAGCCAGGTCGTTTGTAATTAAGTTCTAAATGTGCAAATCCAGTTGTGAGGCATTGCTTATGAGATGGGGTGCATAATGACATTGCCCCATAAGGGAGTATGCTTACTTAGCATTTAAATAGCTTCTTTCCCCCCCTGAAATGGTTGGGTACATACATTGCTTTACTCTTTATTCCATTGTGTTCTCCATCCTCTGCATGAAAATAGGAAAAACTGTGTGTGAATGGGGATTGTCTCCATACACTCCCATGTAAGGGTGCATGTTTGTGCACCTATCATCTATCAGTCTAGTCAGGATTAATGTTCAAATAAACAGGTTTACGCCGGGCGGCCAGAATTTCATTTGAGTCTTCAGTGTGGCCTAAGTTCACGCGTCCCATAGACACTCTGTTTTAGTTAAATCGATTGGTAACCAAGAAGCTCCTCCTTTGCTGGGCAGACCGGGCAGATTGAGGTCAATTTCCCCCTTACCAACAAACTTAAGGTGCTTTCACACCAAGACTTGGTAAAACAGGACAGCAATTGCTAAACGTCCAAACTCTTTTTACTGGGGAGGATTTAAAACTTCAAATAACAGTACACATCAGTAAATAGACAAAATAAAATCCGTCAAGCCTTTAACACTGGAGCTTTAGCTCCATGGCGTTTTTTTCCTTGTCAGAATCCATTGGAATTTCGTTAACTGCGTTAACAGTCAAAGAGTTACAGGATGCCGAAAAGGCGCGATATTTAGGTGTCGCCGGTGATATCTCCGGTGTTAAACCGTTGAGAAAAAAATCAATGGGACACAATAAAAATATAATGCACAGCAGCAAAAATCAGATTGTTTTTAACTCTCCAGATAAATTTAGATAAATTCTTGTAGTATTTTCCAGGCACTGAGTGTGCATCCCCAACTTAAGGGTCACTAACTTAATGTACTATTGTTCATTCTCATCCTTGTTCGTCCATTTTCAACATTGTACAACACAAGCCAAGTCAATACCAGAGTTTGAATGCTGGAATACAAATATCTGCTAAGGTTTATGTGTGTGAAATCGAGGCACTCTATGTTCTTGTGAGTTTAATAGCCTGAAGGAATGAAGCAGTTACACACCCTGGCTACCCAGCACTGTGTGCTGCTCTACTGCTCGCCAGAGGGCTAAACAGTCCATTCCAGTGGTTTGTGGGGCTGAAGACTGCAGAAGCTGAGCTGAAAGTGATTTTCCTGTTGGCAGGTGGAAAAGAAAGGTCTTAAATTGACACAAGTTTAAAAAAAAACGAGCTGTTGGAAGTTGCATTTAGCTCCTCCATGTACTGCTTAAAAAATTCAACAGAAGCTACAAGCATGACAAAAAAGTTGATGATTTGAAAAGTAAAAGAGTTCTATGCTATGTTCTATGCTAGACTTTGAACTGGAAGGAGACATAGAATTAGAACGACCAATTCTTCATTTATTTATATAGTGTATCGCTGATAAAATTCTAACTTTTATATTCGATAACTTCAATTAACTTTTTGCATTAAGATAAGAGTTCAAAGCAGCTGTGGTGTAGAGGTAAAGTAGTCTACCTCTGATGAGAGATTTGCAGGTTCAGTTCCCGCCTAAACCCCACATTTCTCCTGGTGGTTGAGGTTGGCGCCAGTGTAATTCAGCAGAGCCACCACCAGTGTCTGCATGGTTGAGTGGCTCTATCATTTTATGAGGAACATTTAGAAATTCTGTCCAAAATCATTGAACTGTTGCTGCAGAATTTGGTTGGTGCCGGAATGAAAGTTAAACTTTTAAACAGGGCGCTTTCTAAAATGTCAAATCTAAAGTTAGGTGTTTCCAACTGTAAAACAAAGTCGTCTTAGCTGGTTTGCTTTCATTTTCAATTTAAAATTAAATAAAATTACTTTTACATAAACCTGGCAGTCATATCTTGTTTTATATGTGATTGATTGCTTTTGCAAATTTCTGCTTCCCTTTCAGTTTTCTTATATATTTAGGACAAATCTGAATTGCTTTCTTACCCCTACGGGGTAAGAAAAATTGTAGGGGCATTGGAAGCTGCAGTTGTATCCGAAAGTGTTTTTTAAGGAGGAGGCACGGCGACTTAGGGCTGGCTATCCCTCCACCGGTAGGATGATCGGACTTGTGACGGGGAGGAGAAACGCATCTCTTCATGTGGGTGTGTTCTGAAACACAGATATTAATATTTTAATGTAAGTAGCGACTTATTGATTTTGCCTGACCGGCGACTACTGATGACGTCATTAAGCGTTGGTAACGTCCAAATTTGAAGACAGTGGATATCTGTTGGCTTGGAGTATGGATAAATGTAGGTGTAGGTAGAAAATCTGGAGGGGTATGGAAGCAATTTGGTTTCAGCCTTAAAGTTAGATAAAATGTACATTAAAAGGTTCTTAAGGGGTTAAAGATTCAAGATGGAAATTATTCATCACCAACTGATCTCAGAGCACTTCATGTAAAACTAGGTTTACCTGCTCTATTAAAACGTTTATGAATATCATATTGTCACAAAATTAAAATCGGCCTAATTGATTATTTAATGTTTGACTCTTTAGTTTAATTACATTTAAAGTTGTTTTACCTCCTAATGATAGAGGGAAGACTCGTTATCGCCTAATCTACAGCCAGAAACAAAAAGACTTATTATAATTTGCATAACAGTCAGTCTATCTACAAAAGCTGTTATCCACTCCCAGAACATAACAGATACTAATACAGAGAAGTAATGCTTACAAAACTGAATATAAACCTGCAGATAAAGCCGTGTCCTCACTCCCACCAGGAACCCCGCAGGTGGAAAAATGGCTGACATTCCAGCTTCAAAGGTGTGGACTAAAAGCTAGTTTGCGACACTTTTGCACACTTAAAAGCATAAAATAATGAGAAGACGAATAACACCCATTTTTCAATACTCTGAACTGCTTGCATGAAGGGGTCTGATCCGACAATTTTCTGCATTAAGGCCAGAAGTCATGTCATGCAGGGGAGACAGAACTGCGAGGGCGCCTCCTGGCAAAGAAAGCAGGCAATGAAAGCTGCTACCTCATGACTTTATTCTGACTGTGCCACTGTCCGAGCCTTGCAGCTCATGTCGGCGTGGACTCAGTGGCCAAGGAGGAGGCGCCGCTCAGCATTATAATGCTCCAGCTGCAGTCGACGCAGCCAGACCGCACAGTTTTATCGTCTTTACCAAACGGTGTGACAGTGAAGTGTGTTTCTGTTACAAATACTCTAACACAATTTGCACAGATTCTTTTTGAAATTGCTTGCATGTTGCACATACTTTCTGTTTATAAACACAGATATGACTGGTGGGAAGCTGAAGTAGATTAATGGAGGGTGAGAGCAAGAGGAGAGTCTGCTGGAGGAAAATAGAGCTGAAGAGCAGGGATGTTAAAGACGAGCAGACTCCTCCAATGTTTGTGATTTTTAGAGTTCTCTATTTTCTTTTTCACAGAAGGGACTGAAAAGGAAACGTCCCAAAGGGACAGAAAGGTTAACCTGTCATTTTAAAGCTTGCATGTACATGTATACACAGAAGGTCAGCACACAATCCAGTCAACACTGGAAACGAGAGTCAGCAGGAAATGTGTTCCACTTTTACCACCTATGAACTACTTTAAAAAAACATTTCAATTTGAATGGAGTTATAAAACATCAAAGCTTTAAATAAAAAACTAAATTTATGTTGTTGAATTTAACAGGAACTGTCAAATAAGCAAGATTCCTGGAGAAAGTGCACTAATGCTGGCGCTCTAACAGGCTGTGACTGTTGTGCCTGTTGGCTTTAACTGCTCCCAAGTTGATTAAAAGCTTTTAAACTGATTTTGACGTGTATAATCCCTGTTGATTTCAATGTAGCAGCAGATCAGAGGCACTCTTTGACATTTCCTATTGAAACTGCAAACCCTCCTAATGCAAACTGGGGGCTGTCACAGCTCTGGTTAGCTCTATCATCACACAAACAACTGGGCCCCCACATGTTTTGCCCTTTGCACATCCTTGGAAGACGACATTTGTGTCACGCACAGCTCTGCAGATCTTAGCGCAACTGCTGAGAAAAGAAGCGCCCCACTGTTGTTAAACTCAATCGACAGCCCGAATGGCTAATTTTAAACCCACAGTCTTTTTGGTGAAGTTTTAACGCTTGAGGAGGAGGCACAAATGGAGTTAGAAAAGCCACATCGGCTGCAGCTTCTCCCAGCAAGGTAGAAGCAGACCAAGCTCTGTGGGGTCAGACGCACCAGGGGCAGCTGAGATTTGCAACCTAAGTGTTTTTTTTTAACCGAGAAAATAAGTATTTATTTAGCAGCATAGCAGATCTGAGTGCCGACATGTCAACAGGACTCAAACGTTGCATCTGGAGCCTACACCCTGATGTTGTGCATTTAAATGACATCTGATTGTGGATGCTTGTAGCAGTGACCCACTCCGATCCTCTTCTGATCTGAAGTATTCCCAGTGATGTTTTAATTATGATAATTCCACTTTTAGCCAAAATCTAAAACCTTGTGTCATGTTCTAGAACATAGTTTCTGCAGAGCGGCAGTAATTCATTAGAAATTTACCTCTAAGTTGTGGGAGGGAACATTGGTGGGGAACAACCCCGGCCCCCCTTTCCATCACCTATGACAGAGTTATTTGTTTACATGCATTTCTGCTAGCTTACAGCCGCCCACACCCTAATTTCCTATAAATGGATGCAGGAATGGAGCGGAGCAGGGAGATGTGGCCTACCCAGTGTATTTTCTAAATAGCAAGTACGATCTTTGTCAATGTCCACTCTTGATTTACAATGGTTAAAGAAGTGCAATTTTGAGCTTAATTTTATTAATATATGTCCACAGGAACATGTTAAAACATCAAAAACATGATTTTTCATCAGAGTGGGTCTTTAAGTGGCTATTTTCTAATCCATAGAACGCTGAACATAAAGTCAGCTCTGCGTCTCCAAAACTGTGTGTTCGACAAAGTAGAATCAGCAGATAGGCGTGTTGAATCAGTCCTGCAGGACGCTGATCTTTGCCATATTATGGGTGCTGTTTTAGCAGGCTGGGGCAGCGCCGTTTCTGCTGTGTACACTATTGCTCTATTTGATCAGAATCCATAGGGATTGGGCTGTCAGACCACGTTAAGTCAGCTGAGGACATCCACACTGGTAGATGTGCTGAGGGGAAACTGGAGAGTCACAGGAAGGAAGGGGAGGGGTGAGGAGTAAAGGAATAAGATGAGGGGAAGGACACCAAGGCTTGAAGGGCTAAATAAGAGACAAAACTGCTCTCCTTTGGTTTCTCCCATTATTCCCTTTTAACATGCAGTACTGAAGCATTCTGTTCATCTGGGGGAAGCAAATGAATACAGGAATGTGTCAGGAAACAGAAGAAGACAAAGGAAGGCGGGAAGAAAGTGATTTGGAGTTTTAGGAGAAAGTGAAACCCCTGGGGGAAGAGAAGTCCATGAAGAAATGTGGAAAGATTCCTCATTAGTGCAATAAGGTTTTTATAGTTAGAGCAATGAAAAAAAAGTTAAAGCAAGTGAGATTCCCCCTTGTGTTATTCCAGCTGCAAACCTTCTGACAAATCACAATAAAGATGAAAATCGTATCAGACACAGGAAAAAAAGATAAACACATGTTTGAAATCAATCTCTTGTGAGCACTCGTTAGCTACAAAATACTAAGCATGTATTCCTTCATTAATAAAATAAATCATGATGTTTCTCTTCAAGCAAAACAACTTCAGACATTTAATAGAAACAATCCCATGAAGAGCTTTCTTTCACTTCAAAATTTCCTTCCCATTTGTTTTACACTAAAAGCTTTCATGTCCACTGCGCTCCCATCCCAGGTGAAAGGCTTTGCATTTTTTATACCGCTGGTTTCTACGCACATCAACTACGAGGGGAGAGTTCATTTACAGAGTCGCCCCATTGTCTGTTCAGTTCAGACGAAAGTCAGAATAATCTGTTGGTCACTTAGAAGCCAACTGCAAAAACTAACTGAAATGTCACCGGCAACACCTAAATAACACGCTCTTTGACAGCTCTTTATTTATGCAATAACCGTGAATCAGCGGATTCTGAGAAGCCGCTATTCTCTGCATCAGAATTAGCTAGTTTAAGTTGATAGAGTAAGGACTTTACTCGTTTACAGGGTTGCCTATCAAAGCAAAGCTGCTTTTCTCTACTTCAGAATCCACTGAAATTAAGCTCATTGCATCAACGTTATGGGCTTACGGTAATTCAAAGAATGTCAACAGTGAAGCTAAATGTCCATAGTCAAAGGGTTAAACAATTGGTATTAAAAAATAGGTGATTGGGTCTTCAATTTTGGAAATAAATGGGTTAATCAACATTATAATAAGATAGTTTGTTATATGTTTTTTTTCTTGCATTGCACATATTTTTTTTTTTTTTATATTTATATTGGGCCGGCTGTGGGGCACCAGTAGGGCGCTCTGATTGGAAGATTGCAGATTCCCACCTTGCCCACCCTCATGTAAAGTGTGCTTGGGCAAGACAAACCCCACATTGCCCCTGGTGGAAGGTTGGTGCCAGTGTTCTGCAGCGGAGCCACCATCCGTGTGTGAATGTGTGAATTGGACTGTGACTGTTAAGCGCCTTGGGCCTTCGAAGAAGGTAGAAAAGCACTACACAAGTTTTTGCCATTTACCTTTTTTTATATGTATATTTTTGTAAAATAATTAATTACAAATAAACAGAATTGAATTCCCTTCTCAAATAAATAGTTGCCACTAAAACTGTAACCACCAAAGAAAAACTTTTTGTCTTCCAGACTGAAGCTGGTTTAAAGACCCACTTTAAAATGAACATACAGATGGGCGACTGTAAAGTTAATCTCCCCTCTTGTGTGTTTAGAAACCAGCAGTGAATTCCAATCATCATTTGATCTATTTTCAAATTGTTCCTAGTGGTCTTTCAATTATGTATATGCTAATTTTAGCCAAAGGGAAACAAACTGTCATTTTCTAGGACATAGTTTCTACAGAGCGGAAGTAGTTTATTAGAAATTCACCTCTGAGCTGTGGGGGGGACCGCCCCCACCCCCCTTTCCTTCTGCATTGTAGAGAGCTTAGACCAGAAAACTTATGGCATTTCCTATGTCATGAATAAGCTCTTTTTTTCAAACTGAATTGCTTCGTCTGCTTCTGATTCACATTAATCTGAATAAACATAATAGACATAATCAGAAAGGACATTTTGCAATTAATTTTCTTTATTTATGTTCTCCATCATGAGAAAAATGCTCCAAAAACACGTTGAAAACACTAAATATTTTCATCAGAGCAGGTTTTTCTACAGATAAATTTAATGGAGTCAGGTGCAATTCACCAAGTGACCACTAAAGAGTTGCTACATAAACAAGTAGACTAAATGTTTACAACTGAAATAAACATTATTCTTTTTTTTAATGGTAATATGACTATAGTAAGGAGTACTAACTAAAAATAGGGACGTTTGACATGAACCAGCATTGAAAATTGCTCTATTTTCCACTTCTTTGGGTTTTTGTTGTTGTCTTTTATAAATGCTAAGTGACAGGTTTCTTGTGTCTAAATATGCAACATCATAGCTCATTCCTATCACACAGCCTTAATGGGAAAAAAAAATATGTGAGTGTTCTTTGTGCGTGTCCTCTGTTGACTACAGATGAGCTAAGTTGTGATGTGTTTCTTACAGGCACAGGACAGGCCAGCAGCCATCACCACTCATGTGCATTAATGTTTGATGAGGCACAATTCCCCACTGCTGCACTGACATCAATGACACAAACACAGTCAGCAGAAATTGCATCAATTCTTAGTTAGAAATAAGTCCTTGGTAATGCCAGAGTCCTGTTTAACCCCAAAGGACTTCTTCATTTGAAGGAAAAAAATGAAGTTTGAGATATACACATACCCACATGCTTTGTATTCCTGCCATGAAGGGTTTAACTCAATTGTATGCCTGCAAGTACAAACATTACATAATATCTGTAACTAAAATTACATTTTTGCTTGTAGGTATTTATGTTAAAATCTTAATTTCTTACAATTCATACGGTCTGGTTGATAAAACTTCCCATTGCCTGAAAAGGCCTCCAACCTTTTATCAATTGTTTTTAAATATATGGCAGCTGTTTGCAAAAATGAATATTGCTTTGAGTATTCCTGCTGAACTGAGGACAGAGTCCCACTGAAACTAAAAAGTCAATACTGCTTTCTGGGACACTCGAGAAAAATATGTTCTTATTCTGGGATCAGGTCTAAATAAAGCGTATTGCCTCTACACCACGACTGTGTTGTAGCATACAAAGAATCCTCGAGGGCCCACTCCCACCAGACAGTCTGCCCTTTGCCAGCGAACATTTCACCCCAAAGTGTGCTTTGTCTGGCTGCTGTGATTTGTTCGGTTCGGGGCTTATGACTGAACAGTCTGGAGGTCGGCCTGCAGGAGTGGGTCAGTGTACAGATCAGTGGACTCTGGCGCAGTTTGAATCTAGCGTAATTGCAAACCATGAATGGTGAGATTCTCCAAAGTTATGGTGGCAAATCCACAACATCCCACCTTGTATGTCAGCAACTCAAAACAGCTTGCACTGAAACCAAAACCCAAGAGAGAAGAACACTTTGTTCTACATGACGGGCCAGAGGAAGACAAAACTATACGCCTCATCCTTGAAGCCCATTACTGACTAGAATGGAAGATGGCCAAAAAAAGAGTATAAATACTGTCACCTTCTGAAGAGGTGTGTAAATCAGTGTCATCTCTACTCAGGCTCCCATTGCTTTGGGCAATGAAAATGCTGGCCGGTGAGAAATTGGACAGCTACGTTCACACTGTGCACGGAGACGTGTGTTTGAACAACCGATTCCAATGAAAAGTCTTTGCAAACGCACGCAACATAATCTTCTATGACAAATCTAAAGCTTGTGGTCATTTTTGCTGTTTGAACGGAGTAATTTAGCCTTAACTTGATTCACTGCCTCTTTGTTTTCTGATCCGAACAACATCTAAAACTGTACGCGCTAACTCTGCTCACTTTTTTGAAATTGTGTGTTTAAGCTTCTACATTCAAAACTCTCTCATCCACACGTTGATGCACAAGATTTAAGTTTTTGTTAAAAATGTAGAAAACAGGCTGTACATTTTAGACATGCAGCCCGTTTTATACATTTGTAAAATACCTCATTATGAATAAGCAGAATTGAATTATACGTAGTTGCCTCTAAAGCTATAACTACAGAAAGAAAAAGAAAACAAAACTCTTCCAATTTGGTAGTGACGTCTGAATAGCGATTTTTTCAAAACAAGTAAGTGCCAACCTTTTGAAATCGATCATGAAGAAGCAATTAATAACTGTGATCTGTGCCCGATCAAAATCATATGACACCAAGTCTTTCAAATAAAGGAATAGAGCTTCAAAAAAAAGGTTCACAATATTTGCGCCACTTTGGTATTTTGCACCAAGCCTCTTCCAACTGTGAGTACATGTGCCAGTATCAGGTAGCCACAGCCAATTGTGAACACCACATGCTAGAAGTGTGTTCAAGAACCTGCATTCAGCACTTGATGTGTATGTACTAAAGTAATGTCAATAATGGAGAACAAGCTCCACTATTAAAGGGTTAAGAAGCTATCTTAGTAAAATAAACATCATGATGGGCAGAATAAATACTGATAAATTCTAGTTTAGAAAATGGACCACTGTTTGAGGTACAGCCAAGCTTACAACTCACCGTTAGCCGTCTCAAGTCTTTAGTTTTTGAACCCAAGGATCAGTTCAGTAGAAATGACCAAATTAGTGTCACAGATATTCACAATTACTGTATTAGCGATCAAACTGTGTCTTTTGATTGGTCTGGGACTTTTGAATTCTCAGATCCCACAGCCAAGTTTCTGCTGTTAGGGTTGGTTGTTCCACCTATTAACCCATTTTCATAAGAGGTCAGTGACACCATTTCCCTCTTCCATCATCCAGAAAGAAACTTCTGTGTAACTGGAATTCATGTTTTGTACTCCTGAAAAGCAATGACAATGTCGCTTCTTCACATTTGTAAAATGACAAAATGAAAAGAAATAATCAATAAAATGTCAATTTTATTTTTTGTGCAAAGACCACTTTTATCATTTGGAGACCTTCTTAGCTTGTTAAGATAAGCAGAAGGCTTAATAATATATTTAATTCAAATATACTTGAATCACTTGAAAATAAAAATATGACATTCAAATATGAGTGATTCAGCATGTCGGATTAAGCTAAAGGGTTATGTTGACACACGTTTAAAAACGTGCTAAACGCGGGTTCTTGAGCGCACCTTTAGCCCATGGTGTTTGCACTGGACAACAAAGGAGGGGCTTCTTCTTCTTTTTATTTTTCTACTTTTTATTATCTTATGAGCGCCACCTACAGCTGGAAGAGGCTTGGTGCAAAATGTCAAAGCGGTGCTAATCTTGCAAATCTTGCTCCAGGCTTTTTCTGTGATCAATTTTCAAACAATTGGTACGTTTGTGAATTAAAAGGGATGCCATCCATACATCACTACCAAATCCAAGTCTCTGATTGGTCAAATGGCTTAAATTGCTATGTGTGTTCAATGGCCATGCGTTTTGTACGTAGCACTCCAAAACACACATTTATTCATTTATATAGACATCTCATTGAAAGTGGCTGCTTGTATGCGTGTTGCCAAGGACAACGTAGCTTTATAGTCATGCATTTCTTTTTTTGTGGGCAATTAACGATAAGAATGAACGTATAACTACCTCTTAGAAAAACCATGGAGCAGGTCTCTTTCATATGACACATAATATAACAACACTTTGATCCTTCCAGCTTCACATTTTCCTGGAGTTTTACTTAAGTCTAAAAATCTACATTGTTTGACATCACCTTGATCAAAACTACTCTTTGAAATTTCACAACTAAAGTCATAATGCTATGGAATGCAGCAGAGCAATGATGAGACACACACAACATGTGCTGGCAGGGGGCTCAGATAACTATGGAGCTCCAGAGTAACTAGCTGCATTGAAAAATAAAAATCAGATACATTCTTCCCTTCTGCAAAATAGTTTTTACTTTATAATAATTCTTCCAAGCATCTTAATTGCTCTTTTTTCAACTGAAACAGTATTTTTTCATTTCCAGAGTTTTGGGCCAAACTTGACTCTTGAATTATTAGAAATCTTAGATGTGTGGTATTGGTAACACTGATTGGATAATCAAATTTCAGTTTTTAGCATGTGAATTTTCACAGTTTATTTTCATCTTGATCAGTAAACATGATGTGTCTTAACAACTACACACAGTGTCACACTTGTTCCCCTTTTCATAAAGTGTTTTAATAAACATAAATACTGGGATCTACCACGTCATAACAAAACAGCAGACTAGTCCAGCTTGAGGTTAAATCTCCTGTTGTCCTGGAAGTGTGGGATGCAGAGATGCTAACAAGTCTCTTTTTGCAAGTTTGGGTTACTTCATTAGTGCTGGGTCCCAAATACAAGTCAAGTCTCAAATCTAAGCCTTTTATTCTCACATATTGACAGTATAGTGCTTTGTAATAGCGGCGACACAAAAAAATGCTTCTCCATCATTGAAAGAGGTAAAAACATAAGCAAATGAACATTGTCCACAAGTCTCAAGTCCCTGAGGTGGAGTCTCAAGTCAAATCTCAAGTCTCTGCCTATAAACTTTAGTGGAGTCTGCTCTCAGCTCTGCGATTGCCAATCACATCGGCTGTTTACAATGACATCGGACTGACACCTGCAATTAAAATAGTTTTCATTCAAGATTAGGGTTTTAAAACTATATAGGCTTTGGAAATTTTGTGTAAAACAATCCTAGCAAGAGTTATTGTACATAATTGTAACACTTGAAATAAAACATTTCATAAATTGTGAATATTTTAGTGGAGCACTTGTTCTCGTCTGGGGCAAACTACAAAGCACCACAATCCGTGTTCTTTTATGGTACTGGCAGCAACGTGTTACATAGTTTTGGTCCGGTACTCATTCCAAGTAAAAAATAAGTTGTACATGTCTCAGAGTAACAAAAACTTCAATGCTGACAGAACATTTAGCATTAAACAAGAGCTGGTTCTCGCAAGATCTTGTTGTTTTGGTGTAGAGCTGCTCAAAGAGGCTGAGTTGGCTGTGCTGCCAACTAGTGGTTAAGGATTTAAGTGGAAAACAAGAGTCAGACGCTGAAGGACACTCGTAAATAATTATATAAATATTGTCTTCACAGCATTTTTAAACAATAAAAGTATCATGATATGTCGTAGAATCGATTTGTTCCTACACCCCAGTAATTTAATAAAGAAAAACGTTGTGTGGAAATAAGGAGAGTCTGGTGTTGAACTAAAAAGAATTTCAATCATTACCACAAGTCTCACTCCAACTATATTTTTATCTATTTTCAAAGTGTTCAGAGAAGTCTTTTAATTGTGATTATTATTATTTTAGGCAAAATCAAATAGCCTGTCATTTTTTAAGACATATTTTCTGCAGCACAGCAGGAGTTCATCAGAAAATCACCTCTGAGTTCTGTGCGAGACTGTTGGCGTGGAAATAACCCCCCGCTGATATTCCATTATGCTGACATTACTTTATATCAGGACTTCTCAACCCCGGTCCTTCAGATTCACCTCAACATAGCAAGGATGCTGGGTTCTCTTCCTCATCTGCTACCTGAATGGTAGGACTCTATTTTTTTTTCTTTTTTATTTCAAACATAAACACAAATGAAAAACCACTACAGTGGTTTAAAAAAAAGACATAAAACAATACAGTGTGCTTGAAAAAGGAGTGGATTGAAGAGAAATCTTGTCTGATCCCACCCCTTTTTTACAACATCTGATGATGTGCGTGTTTCTATATACAGATATGTACAAAACATTCACGGTACAGTTCTGTGTATAGCAACTGTGCAAAAGTGATATTTTATCTTTTATTCATCATTTTTTGGCCCTATAAAGTTCTATCAGTGATTTTCTGTATATTATTTTGAATATATGTAAACTTTTGCTTTGTTTTAAACCTTCAGCCAACCCATTGTATAAATCCACACCACAATTTGAAAAACACATTTTCTTTTTTGTTGTGCGAATGCACTGCTTTTTGAAATTCCGTTGTTTTCTTAGATTGTAACTCCCGTTACAATTCCAAGTCTAGCTAGACATGAAATCCTGGAGATGACCATTTCCCGAGGGGGTTGCCACGGTGACAACCTCATTAGCTGTCCAGGCCAGTTCAGCTAGCTCTTCTCAGTGAGAAGTAGCAGCTCTGAGTTTTGAATGTGGAAGCCAGACTTCCTGCTGCTAAAGCTCTCCTACATGTGTATCAGAGTGTTATGGCTGTTTTACTGTTCTGACTCAGCTTCCTTCACCACAGTTGAATGGCAGAGAGTTTTGGACATATGCTGCAACAGTGCGTTGGTCCACACTGTGCTCCAGACTACCACCGGATAGAAACCGCACTTCCTGCCGTCAATGCAAACAGGAAAACGTCATGTGTGACTGTAAAAAACCAAACTTCTCATGTAAACCACTTCACCTGGCGATTCATCTGAAGTATCAGAGTGTTCACTCTGGATATTGGTGATGGTTAAAATGATGCAATGATGAGGTCAAACATAACACTAGTGCCTACAAAAGAAAGAGAAAACCAAGTAAAATGAGAAAAATCTACCAGTTTTTGTAGATGTCAAGGAGACCTTGACGAAAGTTACATGTTTTAATTTCTAAACTAAGCTTCAAATATTTTAAGAAAGCACCAAGGCAACTTCAAGCTCAATAAAAACATCCGCTCTGTGTTTTGTCTTCAGATTTTTATTCCTCGTATATTTCCAGTCAAAGCTTCCTGCATCGTCGTCTCTTCTGTAATTTATAGGTCTGTTTCTTCTCTGCTGTCCTTATCCCTCTAAATCTGTCCTCTCTTTTTAATTCACATTTTCTGCCTTCACACAAGTCTCCATCTCTTGATTTTTGCTTCATACAACAGTAATTTTATATTTCCAATAAGATAAAAAAAAGGATTGGTTTTAATTTTACAACTCCATGTAGTGGATAAAACATTGAAAGCAGCTTCTGTGCCCGTTTTTGAGCAAGGATTCAATAGCAGAGCAGCCTGGCTTCAAAAATAAAATTATTTTACTGGCACACGATAACACTGGCACTCCTCTCCATATCAAGCTTCTCCTTTATTGTGTTTTCTTCACTTCTTTATGTTTTACACATTTAATCTTTCTAGTATTCCTTTTGATCGTTTCCTTTTACTCTTGTGTCTCTGCTTGATCTAGTGCTGTTATTATTTGGCCCCGTTAGCCAGTCCTATTTTTCAGTGAGCTTTTTCATTGCATGCATGCTTTACTTCCTGCAGGTTACTTTCTTTTTTAACCAGAATTTTTTTTTTCCAGTGAATGATTGAACAAACCTACAGAGGACATGTTTACAACATTTCTTGTCTATGTGAGGGACATTTCTCCTGTGTTTGTACACCGGTTCCATCAAAGCAGCCTCCTCATGACAGCATTCCTCCTGGGCTTAATGCTGCCCAGGCTTTGTGTTGGGCGATTTGAACCTGTTTATCATGAACCCCCGCTGGACTCCCGTTCACTTTTTCCTTACAGACCGGCAGTCTCTGCTTGAGACTGCAACACCTTGTATAGATATCTTGGAGTTGTTGTGTGTTGAACATCCTCCTTTGAAACCTCACATGATTTGATTTTTAAAAACAAATATTCAGACTTGGAAGGCTTAGTTAGATGATTTCACTTCTGGACTTTGAGGGGGTAATTTTTCTTTTAATAATTTGCTGAACTGTTTTTTGATGTTTTTTGTTTGTTTGTTTGTTTGTTTGTTTCATTTAATAAAATAGTTGTGTAGAGTAATAGTATTTTTACCTTATTGTTCTTGATGCGCTCATTCTTTAATCCACCCATTTTCTGAACTCAATGAATCTCTTTCAGGGTCACAGGGTTGCTGGAGCCTATCACAGTGAAGGTTGCTAGTCCATTGAAAATTGCCAGATTTTATCTCCATTATTTTAACAACAGTGAGTCAAAGATGTTGTCACCTTTGACTGTATGTGAGAACTGGACTGAATTGACCCTCTTTCCACTCGCGTTTCAAACAGGAAGTACCCATTGGCTCAAAGACGCATAAATCCCACAGACTTCTAAAGAGAAATAAACAGCTGTTACTCAGTTATTACATCTGTCAGTATAACCATTCTAGCTCTGGTACCTTTTTAAACATGTTCCTGCTAAACCAATTTAATTTTTTTCCATGATAGTTTTTTCTTTAGCGCAACTTATTCAAGTTATAAACTAGCCAATAAGATAGAAGTCGGTGGAGCCTGCTGACCCCCAGCCAACTTTCAAAATGTTTGACAGATTTTATGTCACCCACTTTCAAGGGGTGTGAACTTCCAACAAACTCACTCCTGATTGGTGAGAGTGGTAGCCATAGAAATGTTGCCTCCAACCAATTACTGCTTACAGACAATTTCTGCTTCCAATATAGCGGCGTCTGTACCACGGAAAAATGGCGACTGAATTGACTTCATTTGGTTGGAGCTGGAAGTAAACCGTTTCCTTTGGATGACATCACACTCACTCAGTCCAGTTCTCATTTAAAGTCACTGATTGTCACCGAGTGTTGGGTTCAGGACTCCAGAGTTTAAAAACATTTGCTTTTTCTATTCCTGTCAGTCTTTATTTTTTCAGCACAATTTATCTTTGTTGGTCTTTCTGGGTTCTCTGCCCTGCAGCCCCTTGTGTTCAGGATTTTCTTCATTGGAGGCCTTGTTTATTTAATCCCTCCTTCTACATCTCTCCACTGGAGTATTCACCTTCCTTATTGTTACACTAAATCCTAATCATGTAGTTTATGTTGGCCTTCAGTTGAACTTGGCTTTTTTTTTCTTTGCTCAGATTTGTGCATGTTTGCGTCAGCTTTAGTTTGTGTTTTAAACTTGTTTCCTGTCTTCCGGTCCTTCCTCTTCCTGGACTCAAAAAGCAAGCATATGGTATTTTACTGAAGAAGCATGAACAGCTTGTTATTGTGAGGATTTTGTGTTTTTCCTTCTTTTTTCTTTGAAAGATTCATCCTAAAAGCTAAAGAAAGACGACTGACCTCCAGAGTGGGATTCATCAGAAATGTCTCATTCTTTTCAGTTTACCTGAGTAGCTTCTGTGATGACACTAAGAATTTCTCTGTTCTCTATCTGAACCTCAAGTTCAATTTACTGTCGATCGACTTGACTGCATGCCTTCAAAGATGACTCATACTGGAGAATAATCTTGGTGTCTGTGTCATTAACAAAACTGAACCTCAGACAAAACACAAATCTGACATAACAAACCCATTAGAGTGTAAAAAAAAAGGCTCATCCATGTTTAGGGGCTCAGATTTTGAAGGCCCACTCTGATAAAAATTGTGTTTTGGGTGCTTTTAAAATCTACTTCTGTCATTTTTCTGATGATCGAGGCCATGAGTAAAGACAACAATGAGCTGAACAATGCATTTCTGAGTATTTATTCAAATCGTTGTGAATCAAGAAGTCTAAAAAAAATGCTGTTGAAAAAAGATCTTATTTATGACGAAGAAATAAGGTGGGCCACAACCCCCTTACTCTATTCTGTTGCATCCACTTGCAGACAAATAGATATATTAATTTCTTGGTTTTCCTCGCCTAAGCTGGTATCTGGATCCAAACTGAATAGCTCCAATATTGCTCGCCATTTTTGTTGCACCGGCAATGTCAGGTTGAGAGTGTGAGGGGCTGTAAGCTAGAATGGAGAGGGTATGAAGAGATGGATGATGGGAAGGGGATGAGTTAACTCCACTCCCACAGGCTCACAGGTGAATTTCTTATAAACTTCTCCCAGTCTGCAGAAACTATGTCCTAGAAAATGTCAGTTTCTTTTTATTTTGGCTAAATACTGCATAACCATATTTAGAAGGAAAAAGACATTGGGAACGCTTTGAAAATAGATCAAAACATGATTGAAGTAAGACTTTTAGAACATGTTGGCATCACAGATCATAGTTTTCTCCAGCATGTGTTTCATACACCTGGATTTACACTAATTGTATGTACCTTAGATGCAAAAAAACAAAAACACATCTTCAAAAGAAGCACAACTTGCTGCGCGATTGAAGCCCAAACCTCTTTTAACGGTGGAATGAGGGACCTTTAGTGCTGTAATTACATTGAACTGCTTTATTTCACAAGTGTCCCCATATTAACTTGTTTCTTCTGTCTTCTGTCTCAGTGATGAGTCCCTGCAGTAAACTCGCCGCCCCCACCCCCCATTCCTGTAATGGATGGCTGATGTTGTCCGCTGTGACGGGATCGTTCTGCTGCCAGTTCATCTGCACACCGGTCAGATCTATAGGACACCGCTCTCACATGATAAATCAGCGCACCTGCAGCCTCCGGTGGCTGCGCAGTACCCCTCTATTCTGACGATTGATGCGCACCTTGTTGCTAAACGGCTGAGATAATTAAACCCTGCGCGCGTCTCCCCTCCTGCATGATGTGTAGGTGTGTGTTCACCCGGTGCATCGTAGCGCGCACACGCTTACTGTCTCCAAACCCACACTTTCTGAGGCCGATCTCTGCAGCACACAACTTCTGAATCTGCGCGCATGGAGAGGAGAAAAAGAGGAGACGGAGGGAGAGAACGCACCTGCTGGCGCTGGAAGAGGCGCTCACACAGAGGCGGCTGTGTTCCGGAGGACTTGAACAAATGGGAAAATTATACAGTTGAGGCCAAACGGCACCCTTTCACTGGAAGTGACACCCCAGCAGCTGAGGGGGGCGCATGAGGGGCATCTTTTAAGGGTTTTAAGTACGGATGAAAAATTATGTCATGTTTGAAGCACTTAGGATCAAAGAGGAAAACATTCTAAGATGGAAAAGTGTCCACATAAAAAAATAGCATTTTACTTTGAAGGCTAAATAAAATACTTTAAAGGGTGCCAAAACTGTAACTATACCTTTGGAAGTGGTTCTAACTACATGGTCCAAAAGAGCCGCAAAACCTTTGGAAAATCCCTGAAAGAGCTCATTCTGCTGATCTCCAACAAACAAGAGAAGCAATGAACACCAAAGAAAATAAGCAAAGAAGCTGGAGGGATGGCAGCGGAATGACAAGTCAAATGAGCTCCGGAGAAAGAAAAGAACAAATCTGCCGTTTGTCTGATCAGTTTGCAGCGTTTCTGGGTCCACGATGAAAACCACAGGACTCCAGTGGCGCAAATGTAAAGACAAAAACATTGGTGGATTTCTTTTTATTGGATTCCATGTACTTTGAGTTTGACTTCTGGTTTAGCCTCACCTACACACCTGGCTTTTAGCTCACTGGGGTCGTGTCACGCGCCTTCACACGTTTTAGGATGAATGAACTAAATTCAACCTTTGGGCTTTTTAGGGGGTAAAAAAAAACATAAAAAGTATTTACGCGCGGAGTTTTGAAGACCTTTTTATAGTCGTCACGCGTGCACGTTACAGGGGTACTGATGCGCGCCCACATGTTTGTCACCACTTCTGGAAATTCTCTGCATCAAACACAGACAGCCTCGTGCAGTGAAGCCATCCCACATGCACGCCCACACGCGCTTACCTGGCGTCTTGGCGGAACTGATCCCGACTCCCAGAAGACAGAACCTTGACCCGATGAAAAGCGCTGCAGTAATCCCACCTCTGAGTCTGACACGCAGCTGAGCGGCGGAGACAGATTCCTCCGCTCAGGAGTGACAGAGGAGTAAATCAAGTAGCTCGTCTGTCCTCCTCCTCTCCTAAAACATGAGAGCTCCGACCTCCACCAGACAGCCCTGTGACTTCGAAAGGAAAACAAATGTCTTTCCTCTTTTTCTCCCCCTTCTCCAAAACTGAGCTGCAGTTAGCGGCGGTTACGCATCCCGCTGTCCTCCTCCTCTTCCTCCTCCTGCTCCCGGTCTCCCTCGCCTTCTGTCTGTCCCGCTCCCGTCTTCCAGGACGGGCAGGCAGACCTCTGCCGTACAGTCGGTTTCTGTCCGAGAAGTAGTGTGGAAACAAACAGTCGCTCTACTTTAGCGCAGCCAAAAATAACTTGGAGTCTCCAAACAGGAATCCAGAGAAGCAGTCACGCTAAAATAATTTCTACAGAAATTAATCTTTTTTGCATTTACTGATGTCAAATAACACATTTTATTCATTTATTCAAATGCAGCCGGTTCAGGAAAGATCTGTCTTTATGACGCACAAAATGGAATTTCCTTCAAAGATGATTCAATTATGGTTTTATTTAAACTAATTTGAATTGAATCAAGTTAAGAACAAGCACAAAAAGGATCGTGAAGTTCATGGCTGCATCATGATTATCAGTGGGTTCCAACTTTGCAGGTTCAGACGATTAATTAAATCAATAAATCAATCCGGACTTTCTGCCTCTTGTTGTGGGGAGGCACGAGCTGCAGTGCAGGCTTCACCTTTCCTCCCAACTCCCCCACAGGTCCAAGTTTCGGGAGATAATCTCTGATAGTCAGTCCATCAATAAGGGGAGAGAAAACAGATCAATCCATTTTATAACCGGAAGGAAAACGGATGAATAGCTTTAGTCCTAATAAGCGTTTTTGGAAGCACGAGACCGATCTTCTTCGAGAAATCTCCTCTTTTTAAATCAGTTCCCCTCTTGTTCAAGAGTCCAGTTCAGCGCTCGCGCCTTGTACTTTCCTTGAAATCACTTTATGTGCAATTTAAATGGCAGAATCTCACAAGAAGTCCACGCGGAGTTCCAGAAATCCTTGTTGACGCACCGGGAGCAGCTGGAGAGAAAGAAAAGCGCCCAAAGCCGCTGATTTTGGGTTCTCCTCCAAACCGAGACGGAGGAGAGATGGAGCGCGAGGAGCCAAGACCAGAAGGAGAATGTGACTGTGATTATGTCAGAGGAGGAAAAGCAGCAGCTCAAGCTCGGCGTTTGGAAGAACTAGAGATGGATGTGCCATGTCTAATGAACTCCTCCACACTCTTCTTCTGCAGATTCTTCATCACTTTGACCCAGAGACAGAGAATCCGTCACATCTCCTGCGGAGACCTAAGAGGTTTAAGAAAGTCCACAAGAACGCGAAAAGAAGCACGAGAGATAGAGAGGCGGGGGGGGGGGGAGTGGGGGCATGAAAATAGAGGGGTGGAAACAAATCTCCGCCCCCACCAACAATCCTTCCAGTGCCTTTGCTCGGGACGAAGCCTCTCTAAGTTGCGCTCAGTTCCAGAGAAGATGATCGCTGTTCTTTCAGCACCACTGGTCATGCGCGCGCACGCACACAGAATTGGGGGGGGGGGGGGGGGCAATGTAAAAGTGCTTATGTCTGACTGTTGCTCTCCCCCTCCTCCTTTACTGGACCCATGATGTAAAACACAGAGGGTGAGTAGGGGAGGGAGAAGTGAGGGGGAGCGCGGAGCCGCATGTGGAGAGCCGGACCTGAAGCGGCGTTGCCTGGCTTCTCCTGCCTCTGATTGGTGAACAGTGCCGCGATGGTGCCCCCTTTTGGCCGCGCAGAGAAGTTATCTGTATGAAGGTACCAGGTAGAGAAAAGAAAAAAAGTTCTACTTGAAATGTGGAACTTTTATGGTTTTGTCTCCAATTAATTATGACTAGACTCCAGAAATAAGAACTGGAGCTTCTCTCTGGAACAGCAGACTGTTTTAGGTTGATAAAGTAAAGAGGAATTAAGCTGCAGACTTATGGAGATGAAAAGTATAAATCTGACAATTCATTGAAGGAGATCAAATAGATGAATCCAGCATCAGAGTGAGTTCTGCTCAGTTTAAGCTCCAACTCTGATCTTATATTTTAAAAGTGGCCTTTTAACTGATTATTTTTAGCCAAATAAAAAAAAACTGTTTCGTTTTCTAGAACATAAGTTCCACAGAGCAGCAGTTGTTCATTAGAAATTCACCTGTGAGTTATGGGCGGAACTGTTGGCACGAAATAAGTCCGCCCCTACTACCTGTCATCCATCTGTTTACTTCTACTAGCTTACAGCCCTTTACAACCCCAACTTCACATTACTGGTGCACCACAAATGGCGAGAAAACTCGGAACTATCCAGCCATACAGTTTTCAGCAAGATGCCAGCTCAGACGAGTATTTTCACAGAACACAGTATAGGATCATGAATGAAAGATAAAATTGGTCTGTTTGTTTATCACGGCTGACTGTTGCATTTATAGAGAGAATTGTGTTTGCAGAGAAAATTCCAGATGGGATGTTGAAGCCAGAACTGTGTTGCAGCGATTCCTCCGTCCACACACCGCTGTTGGTTTTACCACCAGCTGCCAGTTCTGGGACTGGTGCCGGCAGGAACAAGGCTGCCAGATCCGTCCAAGCTTCAACAGTGGGACTGCGTCTAGATACCCCATGTTTCTGAAGCACAGGGGGATTCAGACATCGCCCTGGAATAGTGTTGAGGAAATCATGCAAGTGCTACACTGAGTCATTAAAGCTTATTTCTCATTTCAGTTTATGATCTTGTGCTTGACTTTAACAGATTATCCTTGAAACATCTGTCTCAATATTGGCGTTGTTTCATTTTTTTATGTACTTTGCAAATATTGATAATGTAATTAGGAAACTGCCTGATAAGCAGATCAGCATCTTTCTTCAACCTCCCAGAGACACTGATTCTCCTCTCGTTGTACATCGATCTCCCTCATAGTCCTCCTTCATTTTATTCCATCGATCATCAGATCATGGATGTTAAGAGACGTTTTTATCACGTTACAGACATTAGATTTTTAACCTCCTATGCCTCACATTGATAATTTTCAAAAGTTTAACCCTGATCACAACCTATAGCGGCAATACTAAACCTTGTTATGGAAATTGCTCCACGTTTGTAATCAGATTTTCTACTTTTCTGAGGTTCACACGCCCAAGAGTTGTCCTTACAAAACTAGAAAAATAATTGGCCTGCAGTGGCCTTATAGAAAAATGTGAATAGTCTGCTGCTTTACCTGCATTTGACATCTCCAACTAATTCACTTCAAAATTCAAAGCTGCACTGCTGATTCAGATCGGGCTCTTTCAAAGTTTGAGACGCGGCTCTTCAAACAGAAATCAGTTTTCTAACTGCTCTGCGCTTGATGTCCTTGACAATCGCTAGTATATAATGATGGCGGAAGTGCAAGTTTTCACAGTTCAGTGCAGACACATTGATTTGCTGTGACAAAGAGACATTAGAAACAAACATCGGTGTGTTTTACAAAAAGTTCTTATAAGCAGCTGAGAGAATGATGGTAATGAAGCTTTAATCTATAGGCTAAATGTTTCATTTTTATTCTGTGTTCTCTTATTTGCAGAGACGAGCCCTTTGCTTTTCATATTTAAATGTTATACTTATTTTATTGCATTATATTTTTTATCCTGATGGTGGCCTGGCATGCCATCTGCTTTTGCCGGAGGACTGATTTACACAGAAGCAAGAATGATGGGACGAATTCCCAGAATGCACAGAATGGCTTGCAGAGAAGGAGCAGCCTTTACAGAAGGCAAAAGCTGAAATTCAACAGGCACAACTGAACATCACTTGTTTTTGGGATTAAACATGCATCCTCTTTTTTTTTTGCACTCCGAATTTGTGTGTCATAGTCTCCCTAAATCAGCACCAGCCCCTCCAGCTCAATCTATTTCCCTAAAACAAATCAATGGATTGAATGATCAGAAAAATCCCGAGCAGCGGTTTGGCTTCATTCATCCTGTTGCTCTGAGCGTGGGCTGTGGACAGTCCACTCCAGGAAGAACAAGCAGGGGAACTGTGTGGCCTCCGGCAGAAACTGTGCTGCGTTGCGTTCTCTACCTCACAACTCTCCAATTAGAAAGATTTGGCGCAGAAATCTGCATTTTATTCTACGAATGTTGTTTGTTTCTATGAATGAAATTTGAGTAAAGATACAACAGGTTTTGCAGTGTTTAAAGCAGAACTTTCCCAACTTTTGTTTACTGATAGACAATAAGTGCAAGAGTAAATATTGATTAGATTAAATATCAACACCCCATTTTCTGTGGTGGTTTTATGAGGGTTTTGGATTTTCAATTAATTTGTATTTTTTTTCGTTATTTATTTTGGCTTAAAAACTCTGCGTATGTGACGATAAAAATTTTTTCCTGAATTATAATTAAATGAACACAACGTGAAATAAAAAAAATATGCTGTTAGGTTTCTAACAGCACTTTCCTGCCTGCTCATGATTCACTACAATTTGAATAGATAATTACTTAGAAATTATCTTAATTTTCTTTATATATGTCCTCCATCATCAGAAAAATACTACAAGAAAATGTTAAAAACACCAAAAGTCGTTTTCATCAAAGTAAGTGTTTAAAAGGTAAAATGAGCAAATCTGAGATCAAATCTTAAGACAAAGTATTTGTGCAAAACTAAAAAGGGTTCAGATCCATTTGTCCCACTGTTTGCAAAGGAAATTTTAAGGGTTACCTTTAGCAGCATTAACACTACATTTGAACTTTAAACTGGTTCATCAAAAATTTGGATTTATCTGCTACTTAGAAGAGGTTATGCAACACTAATACGTCCTTCTGCAAATATACATTAACTTATTAGTGAGTTGGGATTCTACTATTTTAGCATCTATTTAGGAAAAAAGATCAGTATACCCAATAGACTGAAACGGGTTTAAGTTGTTTTTTATGTTGTCCGTTTACCAGAACCTCACCAAAACACTCTATTCTGTGGTTCTCATGTCAGGATCCACACACACATCAGATGAAACCCACGGTCCCCTGTGCAAAGTAAAGCCATATGTCCAGACTCTGATGATGATAATAATAAGTGACAGACGATTAGACAGCTGATTAACTCTACTCTGAACGCTGTGTGTGTGAGTTGTATGCGTTTGTGCAGGCGTAGGACGGTGTGTAAACATCCATCTGCGTGAGCTTCTACTGTAGTCAACATTAAACAGAGGCTTTTCGGCCAACAATGACTTCTTCATTATAGGACTGGCAAGGAGCCAGAATAAATGTACTATTTGTGTCACACAGTGTAACGAGGATCACCAAAACAAAAAGCAGACTCTGAAAGGGTCTTTCTGCTCCGAAACACTTGTAGCAGAACAGCAGCGTTTGTGTGTGCAGTTTGTTCCACGTTTCTTAAGAGGGAAACAGTTTGGATTATTTAATAATTTACTTACATAAATCTGTCTCTTTTCGAAGCTGCTGCATTTTAGCATTTGAGGGAAAACGCCCCCAATGCATGATGCTTCCACCCCCATGCTTTAAAGTAGGCACGGTGTTCTTCGGATTCAACGCGTCATTCTATCTGCTCAACACGACGAGTAGAGTTCTTATCAAAAAGTTACATTTTGGTTTCATCTGACCATAGAATATTCTTCTGATCAAATCCTCTTGTGGATCATCCAAATGCTTTCTAGCAAACTTTAGACGGGCCTGCACTTGTACTGACTTTAGCAGGGGGACATGTCTGGAACTGCAGAATTTGAGTCCCTGGCGAGTTAGTGAGTCACAGACAATGCCATTTTTCTGATTTTTTTTTTTCTCATTTTGTCTCTCATAGTTGAGGTATACCTATGCTGAAAATTACTGGCCTCTTTCATCTTTTTAAGTGGGAGAACTTGCGCAATTGGTGGCTGACTAAATACTTTTTCCCCACTGTAAATATTCCTCTGCAAAGCTCAAATATGGCTTAAAGAGCAGTATATTTTCAGTTCAAACGATGAGAAAGAGCACAGTGGAAAGCCTCCAGTAGGAAGTATTTTCACCAGATGAAGATCAAGTCAGACAGTAAAGGCTTTGAACATACCCTCCACCCGCAGCTAAAGCCAGAAATCTGGCTGTACAGAAGCTGCGCTTACAAAAATGGCTAAATTTAAAATTAGTGCACAAGAAAATCATGCATTTATGGTATTGTGCAGTTTTTGTCAAGCCAGGTGAAAGTAGCTTCACAGAAGGATACAGATCTAAAAGTCAAAGAGCTGAAGAGATATCCATCAGGATGTTTTGTGAATACGTTTTTTTTAACATACATGGCTGTGTTAACGAAGCTCATGAATAGGAGATGAGTCAATAAATAAAAGCAACAGATACTAGAGCGCTAGAGAGTTTAAAAAGCTCAGAGTAAAAAGGGCCAAGCAAATTGAAAGAAAACCTCATTGAAAATTAGCAACTAACCTGTTTATAAAATGTTTTTCTATAGGGATGCTTCACTGGTTCCTTATAATGTAAAAGCTTAGGGTTGTTTTCAGGAGGAACGACATCCCAGCAGCGGTGCTGCAGCTCAAAGGTTTCTGAGGCTCCACTGTGTGGGATCCACGACACAAAATCATTTTCCACAAACTTAAGTTTAGGGAAAAATGTAAATAACCTCACAGATGATGCAGAGACATGCAGGAGTTTCTCCACGATGCCGTCTTAAAATGCATGGCGTTGTGCTCATGTGCTAAACTTAGTTCCAGCTGACACAAGTGAAGTAGCCATTTGCAGAGAGTTGCTCCTCTCATAAATGAATGATACTGCTGTCGTCTTTGGTGAGCCGCATGAAAAAGTGTGACAGAATGGAAACGAAGAAACTCAACTTATGTCACTTTATGCTTTTGGAAATGCACAATGTTTGTCTCTAAGAGGACCTTTGGCTGTTTAAAAATAGCGGAGACAACCCAGCTACAATGATCTGATTGGTAAAGACTGTTAAAGACACACTCCAGTGAAAATTCTGTTTTTAACATGTTCTTGTAGAATCTTTCTCGTGATGGAGACCATAAAGAAGAAATTTAAGCTAATTATTGGATTTCTGATTATTTCTATCTTCAAATCGTGAATCAGGAGCAGACAAGAAAATGCGGTTTGAAAATACTTGTAGCTGTCATGAACAATCGGCGGGCCTCAACCTCCCTGCTCCATCCCAAAGAACTCCCGCCGCTCTGCAGAAACTTTGTCCTAGAAAATGACACAAGCTTTTTTCGATTTAGGCAAAAAACTGCATAATACTAATTAAAATACCAATGGGAATGCTTTTACAATAAATCAAAGAATGATTGGAGTGGGACTTTAGAAAGCAGAGAATTGTTGCATTATTGTAGAGATTTTATACAGTAAGAGTCAATCCTGTCTTTGAGGTATTGTCAAAATAACTGTGAACATAGAGCAGGAGACATATTTATTTTTTTATTTTAATTGTCCTGTCCAACAGCTGAGCAAACAGATGAGAGCTGAAAGCCTCTCGTGTTGGATATATTTTACTGTTACAATAAGGGTTAGGAATCTTCTGACACATAAGGTGTATATTTGAATAAACCCCTTTTTGTAATTAAGGCTAAACTTTATTTATATTGATTACATTTGTATCTGTTTTTTGTTGGACAGGATGGAAAAAAAAGAGGGGGGAAGAAAAGAAAGGGATGTTAGATGGGGGGGTTAGAGCACAGGAGAAAGGGAGAGTAAAAAGGGGAGTTAAGGAAATAGAAGGATTATTATAAAAGGGGGTATAGAATCATAAAGCAAGAAGTATTAAGTTGCTGGAAGTTTATAATCATTACCATCAGGTGTAAATGCTAGTCTAAAAGGGGCGGGCCATGTCCACACACACACTTTGATGTCACAAACATACCTGTTGGCACATACAAACATGTCCACATGTACACAATACCACTACAGATTACACGTACATGCTGTACTTATGCATACAAACCAACACATGTAGAGCACTTCATTCAGTCACACATACTATTTGTGCCAAGGTGAGATACCACCTGTGCTCGAGTGAGTGTTTATGTCCTGCTGACGTGGATGATGGAATTTAAAATAAAGAGGGAGCGTGCCCACACCAAGACCCCCAAAGACACCCATTAACGACACCCATTAACAGATAGAGGAAATCCGCCCGCAGGGCAATCACATCCACCACCCAGACCAGGGCCAGCAGGACCGCCACAGAGGCCCCAACGCCAGAGAGCAGAGAGGCACAGGAGCACAGAGAACCCTACCCCCCCCCCCCCCCCCACACACACACACACACACACTCTGGGACCATTGGGACCAGCTTAGGGCCCCATCGCTCGAAGAGATGACCTCCCAGGCTCCAACACCCCCTAACCCACACAAAGAGAGACAAGCCAAGAAAGAGCCGGTCCCAAGGGCAAAGGGCACACATATTAGCCCACTCAATCATTTTGACCACTGAGAAGACGAGATATTTGTTTAAGAGAAAACAGCAAAAAATGTTATGACTAAAACAAGTTGTAAGTTTATGATGGAGGAACTGTTTCCAAAAAAATATGAAATTACAGAAAAGCCCTCTGGGTAATCAAACGTAGAAGAAAAGAACATTTAGAAAGAAATGTTGAATAAAGGTTTAATAAAATAACTGAAACTGTTTTTCTGTTTTAGGCATCAGCTTGAGTCCAAACCTAAAAGAAACATCTCTCTGATCAAAAGATAAGATTTTTTTTTATCTAGATTGATGGTTTGTCTCAATAAAACACTAAATAAAAAACCTCCACAGCTCAAAGATGCTGTTAGAAATGAGAGAGTTTTTATTTTAAAATGTCCATCTTTCCTAAAGTTGAATAAACTTTTTACTGCATTTTTTAGTTTGGAAACTCAACATTTTAATAAATTGATGTGAACAATAATATGTTTTTCAAAGCTCTGTTTACAGCTTAACAGGAGCCTCATGCTCTGCAATCTGTTGTCTATTTTTCCTTGGTTAATTTTTTACTTGTCTTTATTTTATTAAAACTTTGCTAATTTGGGCAAAACATTAGTTCATATTTGTGAAGGTGATGAAAAATTGCTACAAGATTGAAAATTTGCAGCCAAAACGAAATAATATGAATTGCTTAGAAATACTTGGTTAGTTTAGTTGCTAAAATCTATGCAAGTGTTGTGCAAGTATTGCCAACACAGAGTGAAGAAGTCAGACATGTCCAAGGTCTTAGGGATGAGTCCCATTTGTCTGATGTTCTTCAGTTTTGTACATAAACTCAAATTTTGTTACTAATTCTAAATACTCTTTGTAAATCAAGCTACTGGTTTTGGCTATCACTAACACATGCAACTGGGTCACGTTCAGAGCTCAAAAACTGTGCAAAGAAGATGTATCAAGAACTCAGGGGCTCTAAATCGCTCACTGTTTTATTACACAAATACTCAACCACACAAAGCCTGGTTGGACGACTGCTGCTCATCATACAAAAACCAAAAAAATTCAACCAACTCAGTTTGGGAGAACTAAACGGTGTGTGTCATAAAACATTCAGCTATTAGGGCCATTTCCATCTGCTGGGGTACCTATAGTGATTACATCATCCATAGTGGACAACCATTAACTGTAAATGAGAGCCAAAGTAAGACCAAGAGGCTAACATCCCATAGATTTCTTTTATGAAACCAACAGCTATTACTCATTATATTTGTCAGACTAACAATTTTTTTATACAGCTTTTTTTTAACATGTTCTTTTTAATCCAATTTTCTTACACAAGTAATTTTCTGTAGTGCAAGTTATTCAAGTTTTACACTGACCAATCAGATGCCTAAATAGAAGTATGTGGCGCCTGCTGTAGCCCCCTTTAAGTGGTAGGGGTGTGGACTTCCAGCAAGCTGACTCCTGATTGGTGAGACTGGTTCCCATAGAAACTTTGACTCAGACCAACTTACATCCATCACTGCTCACTGCCGTCATCTGGCTTCAACATTTTTTCCATATTGCAAAAAAATTGACTTTATTTGGTTGGAGGCGGAAGTAAACCATCTGCCATGGGTGACGTCACACTCACACAGTCCAGTTCTCAGACACAATCAATGTGGAGAACTGAAGTTGTCCTAAAGATGCTTCCAACACTAGGGCTATTTCAAGATGGGGTCAGTGGCAAATGAGTTTAGCTTCCTCTCTGTGACTTGGCAGAATCTGAACACCTTAGAACTGAATGAAGCATTTAGCCTCATCTGCAGCTCATTGTGTGTTTGTAATAACTTTAGAATCGAAAGAAAAAGCTAACATATTTAAACCCACACTATTGCTGCCTCTTGACACTCCAAGTTAGCATTTACTCCTTTCTTAGTCTTCTTATGGCGTGCATGTCATTTGTCTTGTGTTGTTCTTTCACACTTGCAAAGAGCGCTGTATGATCTTCCATGCCCTGGCAGGCTTGTCACACCTCATACAGAGGCTATGTCTCTCACTCAGTCCTTCTCTCTGGCGGTCCTGTGCACTCTCAGCATGTTCCTGGCAGTCTCAGTCGGAGGCATCACTTCTGATTTGCTTAGGGGGTAAGATTGTGTGAGTGTGCACACGTGCTCGTGTTTCGTGTTCTCTGCAGGCTTACATTGGTGTTCCTTGTTTAATTAGTGCACAGCGTTTTTTTACGTTGGTTACACGTGAGATTGTAGCATCAGTCTTCTCTGCTACTGGCTGTACCAGTACATTGAGACACATGATTGTCTAATTACACTCTCCCTAAAAAACTTTTTTTAATTTAACAACATCTTATTGTTAAACAGCTCGAAATCGTGTTTAGGTGTTGCCTTATCCTTATTGATATAAAATTATTTAAAACTATGGCCTGCAGGTGCTATGCACCCTCGCCGTCCCCTCCTGACCCCCCCTCACTGGCTGAGCGGCTGCTACACGCCCCCCAACCTAACCCTTCTGCCTTCACCACCCAGATCAGAGCTACCCGTGACAATTTCATTAAATTACCATTTTTTTCTAAATGTCTGCTTTTCTGTTGGTTTTATCGCCATAGCAACCATTTGTTTTGTCCACCTGGGGGTAACGAACAGGTTGTCATTTTTAGAGCAATTAGCAAATGTTTTAAATGTCCTTGGCAACTGAGGCTTTTTGTTAACCACGCCCACATTCCTAATATGTTCATACCGTGTGTCATATTGTTTTGTTCAGCTTGAACCATCGTTTCAAATTTTTACAACTTTTCAGTAAAACACATGACAGGGGAAAAGCAACTTTTGCGGCCCCACCACGCCAACGCCGATCAAAATGTACAACTTCTAATTTCCACTATTTCTCCCAAGCAGCTTCCCAGTGATGCTCGAGGAGTTAAGACGTGATGATAGATCAAAATGTCAGGAATTAGTTCATATTTGTAAAACAGGGGATTTTTGGGGGGAAAATTCAAGAGGGCGGCCTCTTCCCAAGGTCATAGGTCAACAAAACTTTGGTTGGTTTTCTGAAGATTTTCCAAACAAAAGTTTTCTTTTTGCATATTGTGAAAAAATGGGAAAATTGGCAAACTTTATACTTTGCCATAAACTGACTGCTGATCTGTAGGTCCTGTGGCAATCCCATAGTTATTTTGGAACTTCCATCAAATATCCCTGACTTTTGTGTTTTGGTTTCGTTGCTTGATTTAGAAATATTTATTTAGCCCTATAAAAAGGTTTTGGCCCCATACATTTTTTTCTTTACATCCTTCATTTTTTGGAAGAGTTTCTTTATTATGTAAAAAAAAACATTTTCTCCGTGTACTTGGTGCACACATATTTTGGTGGGTTTTCAAGTATACTGTAAGGTGGGGGCAATATCTCAGTTTCGTGATATTTCACAAGGAGACTCCACTAATAAATGACCTGAGATAACATGGCACCAAGGCTTTTAACATTATTACATAAAATCCAAAAGTTTTCATTGTCTTGAGGAACTGTATTATTGCGCTTTGTGTTCTACAGTTCTACAAAGAACCTGAGATAAAACTGAATGTTGCTGTATACTAAGGCAGCTGAAAGACAAGGCGGGATCCCACGCAGCAATGGTTTCTTTCTAATTAAAGCAGATCAAAGAGAGGGTTTGAACAGGCAGAAAAATCCAAGTCAAAATTAAAAACCCAATAGAAAAAAAAGAGTGTAAACAGGTGTGTCACAGGGAATCCTTACTATGGGTCAAAATCAAGGTTGCAGACCAGAGACAGACTGATGACAGAAGGGAAGAATCAGGTCCAAACTGGTGAGAGCTGCTGGGTAGAGATCAATGCTGGTGAGCAGCAGAGAAGAGCAAGGATCTGGCAGACGGAAACAACAGGTGACAGGGAGGCGAGTTAAAGACAGGAAGGAGCAGATGCAGAGTCCAGGTAATTAACAGTGGAGGGGGGAAGGATCAGAGCAGGAAGATGACTATATAAGGCAAGCAAACAAGGCATTCAAAAGATTTCATGACCTCGTACTTTTGGCATAACATAGTACAAATTCCATGGTATACATAAGGCTGTGAGGGTGTCCTCTCTTTGGAAACGATTATTGACCGGATCTTGTTATCATATATAATCTGCACGTGAATGCCAGGAGTCGTGACAGGTGTGCTCAAGCATGGAGCTTATCATACTTGTGCAGGCTCGTCTCTTTGTAGAAGACAAATCATTATATATGACAACATGTGATAGATTGCAGCAAATAAAGTGTGTCAATAACACTGACCTCGGCGGCAATCTATAATGGAATTTTTCTGAAGAGTGCAATTCTGTGTTCATTATAGTCTCCACATGGTTTAGGAATAAAAGTTTTGTTTTTTAATCCATCTAAATCTTTTGAAAAGTGCAGAGATTAGCTTCAATGAACAACTACAAACACTTACAATAAATTCTTGCTCCTGAGTCTTTGAATGCTGTCAATTTTAACTGGGTTACCGGGTGGATTTCACAAGAAGCCTGTCTATAATGAAGTGCAAAACTGTAAAAAATGTGAGCTCATTAAAGAGGATTTTAAACATGGCTTTCCCCTTTCGGTTGCCATCTGTCAAATACTGGTTGGCATCCGTGGTGATTTTCAGCGGCATAACGGCCTTTCTGCTGTCAGAAGCACTTTGTTCAGTCACCTATGGCTTTGTGAACTGCAGAGCTGTTGGATTTCCAAGTCATTTCCTCAAATTTGCTTCCTTAAGGTGTTAGATCAGACATCATCTTATCTGACACGTTCATTTTTTTTAAAACTTTTTTTTTTTGGGGAGTGACACCAAAACTGCTGATGTTCCCAAAACCCTGTAAAGGGACTGCAGTCAATCCTTGACCTTTTAGTACATATTGATCCAAGCAGAATATAGTTAAATGCACTTGTGGTGTATTAACGGCACACAGTGTGAACATGTTGCTCAAAGCTTTGCTTGGGCCCGAGCGCACACACTTGGCGAGCTTTGTAGAGTCAATTTAACAAACTCCACGAGGGACACACTTGGCTCAGTCAGACAGAGTTAGGAGCCAAAATGACCCACCAATGGCGATCAAATCTGTGATACAGCAAACTGATTAGCCTAAATGACAGTTTTATTAACCACAAACATTAAAAGTTCAATCATTCACATTAAGTGTTGAATTATTTGTCTTCTGGGCTTCATTTAATGTAGACCCTGTTAAATTCTTCACAGGACGCTGTAGCTATTTACATGTAAGGGCATTTTCATGTAGAAAAGTATTTACTTGGTTGTTTGTTTTTTTGCAGAATAGCAAGAAAATATTTATCACACTCTGTAGACAATTAAAAAAAGAAATATAAAGAAAATAAGTGACAAGAAGCAAATGTCCAAACAAAATAAAAGTACTTTTTAAAGGTGGAAAAAATCTTGCAAAATCACTAAAATAAGGTTACAGTGATCCCTTGCTATAACGCGGTTTACTTTTCACGGTTTCGCTACTTCACGGATTTGCATGGTGCATTGTGTTCTGCATTCTGATTGGCTAAAAAGTCACTCCGCTTCTTCTCTACCTGTGCGTCAATAACGTTGCAGTTTAATTTGTACACGTACGTAAAACAGCTTGCCGAATTTACATTACGTACGTGCAAATTCTCTTGCAATTTTGAGTTTCACAAAAACCCATAGAAAAAAGAGCGACAACAACAACTGCCAATCACCATGTTCTTCTCCTGAACAAACACAGCTGCACCGCCGGCTTCAAAAGAAGAAAACGCTGCAGAGCGGAGTCAGGATGTAGCGGCTCAGTCTGAAGAGCAGTGAAATAAACCTGAGTCACTATTTGTCCCACTGTACTTTGTATCTTTTTCATAATCATTTTATAATTTCTCCCATTTAATCCAATTACTCAGGTCGTGGTGGGCGGGGCTAATCTCTGCAATTTAAAGCCTTCTGTTCACATTGATTAAAATTATTATTTGACAGTACAGTACAGAAGTTATTTGTAAAAAAAAAGGTTTCTAAAGTACTTTTATTTGTGAAACAAATGCTTGAGCCTGTACAATGTTTTTTTTTCTTTCTTTTCAATGTATAATAGAGTATTTAATTGTATAATAATTGTAAAAAAATAAATAAAGGCTTCTACCTCACGGATTTTGCCTATCACGGGTTCTTTTTGGAGCGTTACCCCCGCAAAAAACAAGGGTTTACTGTATTTTATTCAGAGACGGTTCAGTTAGTTCAAGCTCTCAAGCCATTGAAGGAAAAAGATCTGTTCGATTTGCAGCTTTTTCCCTTGCGTGTTTCTATCATACTAAACTGTGATTGTTAGATACATAAATAAGCTTTACCTAATGGTAAAGCACCAGGGCCTGACGGTTTTCCTGCTGAGTTTTATAAAGAATTCTGGGAACAGCTGGCACCAACGTTTTTTATAAGCGGTCACATCTATCAATGAGAAGACAATCAATGCCACTAACATGAACTCAGCCAACTTATAATTCTTCTTCTAAAACCAGACAAAGATCCCAATAGTCCTTCAAGCCTAAACTCTGTTTCTCTAATCAATGCAGATGTAAAAATTATCTGCAAAGCACTAGCACAGAGAATAAGAGAAAAAAATCACTCTCACCACCTACATAATTGACTTGACCAAACTGGATTTATCAAAGGCAGACACTTTCGGATGACAATCTCCGAACTTGTTAATATAATAGACTTTGCCACCATTAACAACCAGAAATGACCATACTATCACTGGATGCTGAAAAACTTTTTGACAGAGGTAAACTGAGTTCTTATTGCTGCCCTCCATAAGTTTGGTTTTGGAGAGGCATTCATCAAATGGATCAAAATATTATATCACAACCCCAATGCATCAGTTAGAACTAATAAACAGACTTCCAACAGGTTTTTTCTTGGAAGAGGAACCAGACAGGGTTGCCCACTCTCTCTTTCTCTTTTTGCTATATTTATTGAGCCTTCTAGCTGCAGCAATAAGACAGAATGAGAGCATTAAAAGGAATTAAAACCAAGCACAGCCATCATAAAATTAGTCTCTATGCAGATGACATATTACTGTTTTAAGTAATTTACATTCTGTAAATGAAATGGCAACAATCATTAATGAATTCTCCTCTATATCAGACTATTCCATTAATTGGAATAAGTCTGGTGTTTCAACCCCACTGAACAATAATGCAGACAAAAAGCTCTAATACCAGTTAAATCGAAATATCAAATATCTAGGTATCAATTTTCCCCCAAATATCAGAACTGGTGCAGCTAAACTACACCCCATTGCATTGAAAACATACAGGGGCGATCTAACAAGCTGGACCAACCTGCCTCTGTCCCTTATGGGCAGGTAGCCCACCAGTAAAATGAAAATCTTACCCAAGTTAATTATCTCTTTTTCAATGATTCCCACACAACACGCCACTAAAATGGTTCAAAACATTAGACTCATCCATATCAAGCTTTTATGGAACAATAAACTGCAAAATTAGTCTAAAAACTTTAAATCTGCAAAAAGCTGTGGAGAAGTTAAATTACCTAACTTCCACAAATACTTTCTTGCAAATGAATTACAATACATCTTAAAATGGTTAAAAATAATCCAGAAACCAACTCATGGTTAGACTTGGAACAGGCGTTATGTGGAAAGATCAACCTGTCAGATCTTCCATTTATTAGCCAAACAGTTAAAAAACATGATTGTTTCAAAAGTATTAACCACAAAAAAAACTGCCACTTCTAACAGCCTGGTGGGAATTTCTCCAAAATATCAAAATCATCAATTTCAACGTGCAAAATGACACCCATCTGGAACAACCCAGACATCCTCATAAACAAAAAATTATCCACTTCCCAGTTTACAGCGGCTTGAGGCATAAAACATCTAGAGCATATAATTGTTGATAGAAGATTCATAACTCCCCAGGAACCAAGACAAGCGTGGAATAAATAACTTCTTGGAATATCAGCAGCAAATCAAGTATTACTAAAAATTTAAATACAGAGACAACGATTTAAAGCTACCAGATGTAGTTACAACTCTGATCAATTTCTCAATGAAGACCATCTCTCCAAAATATACAAACTTTTGTGTAATTTAGATAATAATATTTCACTTCCGACAACAAAATGGGATGCAGATTTGAGCATCAGCACAGATGAAAGCTTTTGGTCAGAACTTTGTCTAAACACCTTTGACGACAAAAAGGTCCAAATCTGCAGCTAATCCATTTCAAAACCTTTCACAAATTTACTACACTGGACAGAGGATGTTCAAGATTGGGTCTCCTTAACTCAGACATTTGTCAGCACTGTGATAATCTACCCGACAATTACATGCATGCACTGTGGTTCTGCTGCGCCTGTCCAGGCTCTCTGGCAACCAGGTATGTGACGATCTATCAGTCTGGCTTAAGGTTTCAATCCACAGCTTCACCCGTCACTTTGTATGCTTGGTGACATGAGTGCCATAGATGTGAAGGAGGATTAAGGTATCATTTCATAACTCTTTGCATTGCTAAAAAACTATTTTTAATAAATTGGAAAAGCAAGAAAAATATAAATATAAGTCAACACAGAAATACACTGTGATCAGATCAGCTTGGAAAAATGTCAGCCAAGGTTCAAGTAACTTTGAAAATTGGAATGTCTCCTGGTCTCCCATAGCTGACTCCATGACTTAGGGATGGGGGCCTGGTGAAGTGCGCTGCTACTTGCCCTTCTGCCGTGGAAGCTGGGGTGGGGGCAGGCCTCGGGGGCCTGGCAGGGGGTGGGTGGGGGCTCCACAGAGGTCGGGTCCGGCGCGGGGTGGGGGCGGGCTGGGCGCTACCAGCTGTCCCCAGCCACCTTCCTCATATAACCTCATAATAGGGTGAGGGGTGGGGGGCTTAGCCTCACGATGAGCCTTAGAGGTTTACTAGGCATGGCCCCCTCTATGATTGCCGTGTAAATTAGGCCCCCCCCCCCTCTTCGGTTTATTTGCACCTTAGACATGTAGGGCCCTTGGTAGGGGGTGCTTGGACATCACTGCCAGCAAGCAGCTTGAAGATGTCCTACTAGCACCCACCGCCAATTTAACCGCACCTTTAGACATTTTAGGGACCCTTGGTGGGAGGTGAGGGGACATCACTGTGGTAATCAGGAGATGTCCCCTTGGTACTTCGCCAATTTTAACTGCACCCCCCTTAGTACACACACCCCTCCCCCCTCAATATATACATCCCAACATAAACACACACACATGCACACACACACCCTCTTAAACACACATACACGCACACACATTTTGCAAGAGGGTGGGACCTAGGACATCTGTTCCCTGCCTCTTCCTGAGCCAGAGTGCAGGCTTGCCCCTGCTTGGCCGTGTCCCCGGGGAGTGCCAGCTTCCCTGGGCAGCCGGTGCTCTCTCCAGCAGTGGGGGGTTCACATTACATCTCTGAGCAGGGGTGTTGGTGTCCCTGGGGGAAGTGAGTTCTGGTTCTTGCTCTGGCGCTGGGCCGCAGAATTTCCAACTGTGGCCGAGAGCCTGGTGGGGCCGCCCTGGCACCCCTTTGGCCGGGCCCCTCTTTTCCCGGGGTTCCCCCTCCTGGGCGGGCGGCGGGCCCTATGCTCCTCCCCTGGACCAACCTGAGGCCGGAGGGATGGCAGCTGCCTGAGTCGCAGGCGGGTCTCCCTTAGGGGGTCTGTCTGCGTACCTGGGGTTGGGGGGGGGGGATGCCCAGAACTCCTGGGTGGTGGTGGGGTGCTCGTCTGGGGCTGTGGGCGTCCTTCTCCGGTGGGGCCCTGCGTTGGGTTCTCCAGCCTTGGCCCAGGGGGGCTGTTCTCCCTGTGGTTGGGCTGGGGGCGGCCTCTTTCCCTCCATGCCTCCCTGCTCTCTGGCTCTGGGGTCCTCGCGGCGGTCCTGCTGGCCCTAGCCTGGGTGGTGGATTTGGTCACCCGGGGGGTGGTGTTCCCTGCCGGTTTCACGACTGTGGCGTTGGGATTCGGCTGCGCTGCTGCTGCGGTGGGGGGCTTAGGGTAGGGATGGCTGGTGGCTCTCCTCCTTCTTTACACATTCCACCATCCATTTAGAAGAACATGAAACGCACTCACTGAGCACGGGTGTTTGGCTCACCTTTACGTGTTACGGTTTGCGTGACTGAAATGTTTCACACTAGTTGGTTTTAAGGCATAAGTATGCGTGTGAGCACTATCTGTTTTGTGTACATGTCGACAGATGGACATTTTTGCAGCTAACGGTGTGTTTGACACTTGGGTGTGTGTGTGGACAGGCTCCATACTTTTTGTACTACATTGAGCCTTACCATGGTGATTAACAACCAGTAAGCTTGACCTTTATGCTGCTTCGCCAGTGTAACTCCCCCCTTCCCCTCCTATTATCACCCTCCTTCCCCCTCTTTCTAACGTCCCTCTCTCTTCTTCCCCTCTTTCCTTTTCCGTCCGGTCCAACACCAAAGATTTTCAAACATGTTTGAAATTAATAAAGTTTGGCCTCAATTACAAAAGGGGTTTATCGAAACATTAAAACGTCAAATGTAATAAAAGATTAAATCAGTAAGCATACATTTCTTCACCATGAAGGCACCCCAATCAAAAATACGGCCTTTTGTGAGACGTTTACAATCTATCATACTAAACTGTGATTGTTAGATACATAAACAAGCAGAATCTTATACTGGGTTCACATTGAACACAAATTGCACGGCAAATTTGCATCCTCTGTCCCTGTTTAGCCGTGCAGCGAATTTGCTGCTCAACACGTGTCCAAATATGTGTTCATAAACAATTTTTGGACAAATGTCCAAATGCCGCGCATAGGAAGAGCTACCCTCTAAAGTTTTTAGCCTCATCACTACATGGAAGCATTGACTCTACCTCTCTCCCCTGATAGCGTCTGTATTGACTTAAAAATGAAACTGGCAGCCCCAAATTGCGTTTGGATGAACACAGGTTGAACGTTTGACATTTGTGGAACATTCCCACATCTCTTCTTCTTCTATAAAATCCAAGAGAATGTGTTCTACAACTTTGATTCCCAGTTCTTGCCACATGTTGGTAAAACAGATTTATTGTAATTTTAAGAGATTTTCCCTCTTGCACATATTTCTTTTCAGCTTTATGTCTCTAATTGGTAATGTGTCGATATTATAGTCCGCTGGGATGCTTTGGTAAAACTCATCAACAGGCATCTTGTTTCACAAATTACACAAAGGTACTTTAAGTTCAAATTAATACAAAAAATCTGGTTTGTTTTTTTAGAAAAACAATGGAGTGAGTTTAAAAGGAGTATGAGAATGTTCATCAGTACTGGGGGAAGTCTGTCAGTAGGTCTACAAGCTTGTTTTGGGGCTGGGAATCAGGCGTCCAGAGTTCAGGCTTATCTACTTCATCAGCATCCTCTTCTGTGTGTCCAGTACTGCGCTGATACCACCCCCCTCTCCCTTTCCTCTAAACTGACTTTATCTCATCTCTCTGTGTTGACATCAGCAGTCTGTCCCGTCCTCCCTGATTCTCTCTGACTCCATTTGAAAACCCTCTACAGCGCTGTGCTAAAACCCATTACTGCGCTATCAGCACACTCACATGTAGACAGAACCACACACGGCTCAACAAACATCGCAGGTCAAATACAGGCAGGCACAAACACACCTAAATGCATAATCTGATGACACAAAACGCTTCGTGTCAAATATTATTTTACAAGCGTGTGTGTTTGGAAAGTTCTCTCCTAAATTCCCTCCCTTGCTGCACTTTCTCGCTTTTGTCCTTGTCATCGTGCAGGCAGGAGGTCATGTGCAAGCAAGTGTTGTGTATGAGTGTGTGTCCAGATAGGTGATTATTCTGAGATGCCAGAGGAGTAAGAGATAGCGATCTCAGTCAATCTAACAGAGCTAAAGGGTCTCACACAGGCACACACACTTCCTCCAAACCACTTTAATCCATTTAGGGAGCATGCTCCGTATTTGAAGAATGTGCAAGTACATTGGGATAGGATTTAGAAAATGCCCTTATCTCACTCTGTGCATGTATGTGTGTGCAAGTGCCAGTCCTTGTGTCTTTGCAGTAACCCTGACTCTGCTCTGACTCACCTGTCCTGCATGGCTGATTTCATTAGACCAGATAGCCTTCATAGATCAACAGATTTTTCCCTCATCCCTCTGCTGTATGAGTGCTTTTCACATTTTCTCTTCCATCATTTGCACTGCCGAAGATTGTTTTTACCGTCAAATTTGCACTGTATCTCTTCTGGAGAAAAGGTCAGAATAAGGTATTTTTTATTGTTGGCTGTTTACTCTTATGCGCGTTCAGCTTAAAGCAATAACTTGCCACTTCATCGTACATTCGGGAACTAACCTTTGATGTAGTTGTTAAAAGATCGGTTTATTATCTCGGCGGCCACATTGTGGTTCATAGCGGAAAATCTTCTATGACACACAAAAAAAAAATGTTCTGCTTACAAAAGGGCAGCAGGCTGAGCTTGTTTGTAGAAACTGAGAAGGAGGGTCTGAAGGCATAAGGATGCCCAGCTTAGTCTGTTTAGTTTAGTTTAGCAATTGGATTTTAGAACTGATTTTATGTTTTGTACAATTAGTGAAGCCTGTTGAGACAACTGTGTTGTAATATTGAGCTATATAAAATAAACCTAAATTGAATTGAATTTTTCTGTAGCAAATAAGTTACTGAGGAAACATTTAAGATGAGCCTATTCACTAGCTAGATGAGCTATTCACCCTCTTCTGCTTTTCCAAAGCCCAAATATAAAACAGGCAAAGTAATAGAAGTACGACAATTAGTGTGCTCACTGTTCAGTTTAGCATTCAGGTAGAAAACTATGCTCCCTCAAGCTCAAAGGCATGTTTTATTAAAAATACTGCTACTGTTGGATTAGTATGAAGTGGTGTTGACCTCCTTCACTCATAGCTCTACGATAAATGCTATTTTTTACAATGTGAACAGTGTTACTGAATATTCAGGTACAGTAAGTCACTTACATCCCCCCTCCCGTCCCCCTAAACTTGAGTTTTATGACATAGTCAGCATGTCCAGGTGTCACACTTCCACTCACTGCCAGCATGAGCTCAGGCCCTGAATCCAGCACACATTCTTTTTTATCTTTTTCTTTTTACTGCTTGCTCAGCCATCCAGTTTGGTGACTTGTGCTTTCAGCTCACTTTACTGTGTCATCTGTTTTCTACTTTCATTGGTTTTTCATATTTATTATTAGGTCTTTTCAATGACGTTAAACATGCAAAGAAGTGTTCAGTATAGAGGTGACAAACTTTGTCACAGGACTAAAAAGAAATACCAATACAAATGTAATAGAATGACAGTGAAACATACAATTATTGAATATTTGTAAAAAAATATTAAAACCAACTACCATCAAGCTTACCAAAAGCTAAGAAAAAAAATTACTATTTAAAAACCCACTATGACGAAAAATCATGTTTTTGGTGTTTAAACTGCAGAATATCTTGAAAAATATAAACAATGTCCAAACATTAATGTATGTTGTGAGGAAACAAGTTTTAGTACAATAAATGACGCTTATCATATTTAATATGGAATGCTTTGTAAAAGCTCAAAAATAATTTGACAGAAAAAGTTGAACATCAAATGCTAAAGAATGTCATTATAAATAAAGCTTTTAATGGAAAAAATATGGACCAAACTAACAGAAGAGGTTTAATTCTACATTCTAGAAATTTTTTACTTCTGTGGCTTTATTGTATAGCAAGTTTACACCATCTCATCCAGATTTACCATTGTGTTGGTGTTCCACATAGTTGTAGATACATTCATAAATAATGATTATACTGTTTTCAAAAATATCAAGAATTCTTAAAAGATTGAGTACACATGTTTGGAAAAAAAATATTTGCATTTCTTAGATGTTATATGAAATTCTTTAACATACAACAATTAAAAATGTATATAATATTAGTTCAGTTTCGCAGTAATCCTCCATTTGTGTAAAATTTGACTTTTTGCTATCGTCTGCTCTACCTGAAGGCTTCTGAAGTATGAACTTAAAAATAAAAATACATTTTAAAAATAGCCATAATCTTCCATCTGCCATCCTCCCTGCCTGTGACTTCAAAGTCAAAACTTGCAGCGGCCAAAGTCTAGACTCATCATCAGATTAAGACAAATCCATATAGACGTGCTTCACTTTGGGGCTCCAATGGGGATTAAAGTAGGTCTGAATTATGGTTTGATGATAGGCACAGTTGGTGACCAAAGCAAAGTCACTTCGAAACTTTAAATAAGTCGGAGTAGGGACAGAAAAAAAACATTTTCAAAGAAAAATGCTGTGCTGTTCCACTTCCTGGAAAAGCGTGCTGAAATGTGTAGATTTCACACAGAACACCCCCTTTGCTCTAATACATGTGAATAATAACTCCATGTAAAAATAACAGCACAGAATTGTTTCTTTTACTCCTCTTTTGCATTTATAATGAAGAGCCTCGGGTTGTACATGTGCAGATTAATGGCCTGGTTTTTTCGCAAGCAGCTAACTGTTTGTAGAATTTATGAATGCAGGCTTAAGGTTTAATTGAAATTGTCGACTTGTCTCGCTTTAGAAACAGCCGTACTTTCAGCCCATAATGTTTTATGACAGCAGAGCAGCTTGCTGTGGTGTTAACTCTTTAAGGTCTTTGGAAAAGGTAACACAATTCTGTTTGTATCAAGCTGTGAAAATGACAACTTGACATAAACAGACGGGGGTTTTAACACAATATGCTAAAACACTTGTTTGACAACATCAAATATGGCATTGTGGGAATAATGTACTTTTAATGCTTGATTGGTTTCAAATGAGAAATTATCAAATAAATAAAAAAAATCTCCATATGTTGACCTTGTCACTTACCAGAAGGCTTGAGATGGTTGCAAAGTTGTAAGAGCCATACTTGTACAGGAAATTCTTGTCTCCACTGTGAAACAAACAGAAACCATTAAGAAATCACCTGAAATCAAATAATCAGAAATTACAGCAAAATTCTGCACCAAAATACTTCTTGCCAACAACCATTCCTAAGATCTCTGCTGACTGCAAAGTATTAAAATTAACTTCTTCCAGCTCCATTTCGAACTATATATTAATGTAAATTATTTTGATTTATAATTTATAAAAAAATGTCATTTGCTATTCCCTTTTTATTTTTTATTGTTTTCTATGTATTATACATTTTTCAACAAAAAACAAGGCCCCAACTTCTCATATAATCATAGTCATTTCATAGTGTTTGCAACAAGGCTGTGGGAACTATTCATTTTTCTAATTTTTGAATTAGTTTTCTAATTTTTGAATTATTTTTCTAATTTTTATTATGCGCTCACCAAAGCCATGAAATTTTATTTTTTTTCTAAACCAAATGATTGTAAAGATTTAGGGGATGCCCCCAGTGCGTGTTCCCTGTTTACATAGGGACAGGCAGACCCATTATGTGAGGCTACAGATGCTGCAATGGAGGGTCTCTCAGAGCTCTTAATGAACCGCTTAATATGAACATTGACTCTCATGCTTTTTTCCTCATCAACCAGACGACGTGGAAATTTTGTCCCAACATAACCCAGACAAAGGAGATAAATGGTTAAAACTGGTAAGCTTCAGCAGTAGTTATCAACAAATACTTTTATCCAAGTGTCTTGTCTTGTGACTCCAGTGGCGACACAAAGAGCTCAATGTGTTTTGTCTCATTCTCCACACATCTACACATGATTTGAGGAAACCCCTTTTTTCCTTGTGTTCTTTTACCAACTGTGTGGTAAAATCTTCAGTTCATTAGTTATGAAAGAATGAATACAGTACAGCTCAATGTATGGAAAACTCATAAAACCGTTTTTATGGTGGCGGTTCCCAGTAAAACAAGGAAGTTAAATATCCAAACAGTTATATTAATGTAGAATGAATGCTAGTCTTTACTAAAGCAAGATTTCAAAACCTATTTGTGTTTTTGATGTACGTAGACATTTAAATTCTGGTAACTTTTATAAAAGTGAATAAAATTCATCATGGAAAAAGTGAAACCTTGAAATTGCCCTAGATGACTACTAGATAAATTCACATTTGGACTTCACCTGATAAATTGGCTCTGTGTAATCTCCAGCTCAGGGCAAGCCAATCCTAGTCCTCAGGATTTCCCATTTTGCCTGTTTTCCAGTTCTCTGTGCACTGCTTTCTGCTGATTAGCTGGATCAGGTGTGCTCAGTCAGTCAGAATAAAGAGATACCTGAGTCAGGTAATCAGCAGAAAGCCGGGGTAGATCTCCAGGACCAGGATTGGGCAGCCTTGCTCTAGCTCTGGAGCCATGTTCACACCAGCCATGTGAAATATGTTCAAGAATGCACTTAATGTGGTTCTTGAACACGCTTTTAGCATAGGGTGTTCACACGGCACTCTCTCTGATACTAGCACACGTACCTACAGTTGGAAGAGGCTTGGTGCAAAATGTCTAAGCGGTGTAAATCTGGTGAAACTTGCTTCAGGGTTTTTCTTTCACATTCTTATTCCGGTATATATAAGACTTGGTGTCGACTAAATCCGGCCGGGTACAAACCGCAGATATTAATTTCTACTCCATGATCAATTTTCAACCAGTTGGCATTCGGGTGAATTCAAAAGGATGCCATTCATACGTCACTACCAAATCTGAGTCACTAATTGGTCAAAGTTCAACTGGTTTAACTTAAAAAAAACAAAAAAACTTTTACCACCAAAAATCACGTTTTGCTAACCCCTTAACTACTATTTTTTGTTCATTTTTTTCCTTACGGATATAAATTCAGGTGTCATGGGGTTAAATATTGTTGAATCCAGACACTTGTGCATTGTGCCAGATGCATGTTTATTGGTGGTTAAAAACCAAGGTCTTCCTGCTGTTCTTCCACTCAAGGACAGACCAGCCTGTGTGTGTCCATCTGAGCATTGCCAGAGCTGAAAGGTTCCACCTCTGACTCTGACAACTAAAAGGACTAGAAAAGACCAGTTGGTGGTGTGAGTCCATTAGTGGATGTCCCCTACTTATCCCACCTCATCACTGTCGGACATTTTTCCCTGCTTTGGTTAGTATTTTTACGTTTCCTCTCCTTAACTGGTCTCTGACTAATTTGTCCAAAATTTCTTTGATATTTTGCTCAGATGTAATGAGACTTTCCATAAGTGACAGTAATAAATGGTGTTTCCCATAACAAACAACTTACATAATAATTGCACCGCTAGAACAAAGGTTTGCAACGTACCATGGTACCCCTTTCAAACTCATTTGCTATTGAATAGAACATAAATATTTTTATTTTTTAAACTAATTTATATGAAATTGGTCAATTGTATGTCTGAATTTGTATATTTCAATCATTTCACATGCATGTATAATAGCTAACCACATTCACTTAACATAACAAGGAGAAAATGCATTGCTGCAAAGATTTTAAATTCAAACAAATGTACAGAGCAACATTTCACTTACTATAAGCAGTCAAATGCTTATTAGATATTCCCTCTTGGGTTGCATATTTCAAAGCTTTTTTTTTTTGGTAAAATTTCTTTCTATTCAAGCTGCCATAGATTAATTTAAAGAGACCTTTAAAAAAAATCTATTTCATCAGCTCTCACAGCTTCTGCAGCTTAGAGAGATTTGACTTCAGCTCTTTCCTCTTCTTATTTGATTGATTGTCCAGTACTTTTCTCATTTCCACAGAATCGTCTGGAAGAAGCTCTACGTGAAGTAAGTTCAGAGCGGTGTGAGTTCTCTGCTCATATGTGCAAATGTGATGTGGTAATTAGAAAACTATAGTCCATTCAAAAGATCTGTAACTCTTCCTGTAGGTCAACCAGTAAGCTTTCGTTGGATGTTTTGATCAAAACGTTAACCTGATTAAGCAAATTATGGTATCAGAGCCATTGTGTGATAACGAAATATTTATTGATCAAACTGTTGTTTTTTGGATCCATGGTTAATAGTTACTGCTGTAAAGAGGTTAAAAATGACAAGAGATTTAATGGAGCTCTCCTAGAATATAATCGCTGCCTAAAACATGTTTTCTTCTAAATGTTTTGTTTCCAAACCCCCCTTTTGATGCAGATATTGCAGTTCCACCAAAGACCACTTACTCAAGTGACTCCCATGCTAAATTAGATTCACACCAAAACTGTAGTGCTCAAAATTCAACTTTTAAAAAAGGGTATTACCGTATTTTCCGGACTATAAGTCGCTGCGGAATATAAGTCGCACCAGCCCAAAAATGCATTGTAAAGTAGAAAAAAACACAGGTAAGTCGCACTGGTCGCGTTAAAAGGTTATCCCACAAGATTTTTTGAAAAAGGTTACAAAATGAGATGACGTGGTCTCAGCTTCATTATTAGAAAGTGACCATCAGAGGAACTGGAGGCATTTATATTGCATTTAGCTGGCCACAATCACCACATTTACATAATTCTATACATACAGACGATTTGTATGAAATTGTTTGTGTAGCTAAAATACCCAAACATAAAGTTGACCCAGAGGATTGAGCCTTAGAATTAGTAATGTGGTAGTAGTAAAATGTTCAACTTTAACATTATATCACATTATTTAACATTGTATATATTGTGACAACTAAAATTTTCTTATACTATTGCTAATTGACTTTACTCAAATAACTACAGAGTTCAGTTTTCACCAAACTATTTCCAGCTTGCTGTGTTTGGCATAATGAGATAATTGTGATGGCTCCGTCTAATCACTTGCTTTGTTCTTTTCTGTATCAGAAAAACATCAGAGAATGAATCGTGTAACCTTATAAGATCTAACAATATAATCAAAATCCTTTCAATTTAAGACATGTCAGCTGCTGCTCTTTGCCTGCAGTGCTGAATCCCACGTGGACTCTCCGGCTTTGATTGCAAGTGAGAGAAAGAACAAGGAAGAACAAGCCTTGTGTGGGCCATTGATGTCTTTTTTTTTTTTATGAAAAATCCTGAGAGAAGCTTTTAAAACTGGAGACTTTCACAGCCATCAGGATTCCCAAATAAAACATTCTACATTTACCTTACATAATTAATTTTTTCAGAAACATCCTCTTGATTTGTTCTTATTCTGACGTTGCTGTCTAGAGGACATGCAAGTACGAAACAAAGCCAACCGACTGATGTTTCCTACACTTTTATTCATGGTGGCAGGAGTATTTGGTCGAACAATAATTGTGTCTCGTTGGAATTTGTGGGAGGACTGAAAGAAATGGAGAGAAGTAACTGACAGAGCTGATGTTTTTCATGTTCAGAGATGTAACTGCTTTCACTTTCTGTTTGATATTAGAAATTGCAACACAACCTCCTTACTACTTAAAAATATTACAGAAAGCATTGATGTCTTCTGTTAAATGTTCACTCTCAAAACACTGGTTATTTCATTTTTGATTATTTCTCATATATTCTTTAGTTCTCTGTGCCTCTGATTGGTTGGTGAGACCCATGTTAAATCGGTGGTCACATCTTGTTTCTGGCAAATAAATTCTCCTGAGTTTTTTCTTTTCCTGAGGCAAAGTGTTTGTCCATTTTTAACCTCAGAGTTAAGTTAAAAATAACCCAACTCTCCACTTTAAAGAGTCTTTGCTCTATATTTGCAAGAAAAAAATCATCTGGTAGAGTAAAAATAAATCCACACTCCATCTACAAGGCAACTCCAGCTCATTAGGATTGTAAAAATGTTAACTTTACTTAAAATATTAAGTTACAAAGAAACCCAAATATCCTGTAAATAACTTTAGTTATTTTTTATCTTCTTCACATGATAAACGACTTGTTCGCAAAGGATAAAAAACACATCTACTGGAAAATATTTGTTTCATTAGAAAAACACAACACAAGATAACTTGCTTTTGTCTGCAATTGTGTTTAAGGCAAAGAGAGTTTAATATTTTTTTTTTTTCTTTTTATTAAACTTTTACAACTTCTTCTTTCTCTTTCGGCTTTTCACCATCAGGGGTCGCCACAGCGAATCATCGTTTTCCACCTCACTCTATCATGAACATCTTCTACCCTAACATTAGCCAACTTCATCTCCTCTGTTAAGACATGCATATGTCTCCTCTTTGGCCGTCCTCTTGCCCTCCTGCCAGGCAGCTCCATCTCCAACATCCTTCTACCAATATATCCACTATCCCTCCTCTGAACATGTCCAAACCATCTCAGTCTGGCTTCTCTGACTTTGTTGCTAACACAGGCAACATGAGCCGTCCCTCTGATGTACTTGTTCCTTATCCTGTCCAACCTGGTCACTCCTAAGGAGAACCTCAACATCTTCATCTCCGCTACCTCCATATCAGCCTCTTGTCTCTGACTCACTGCTACCGTTTCTAACCCATAGAGCAGAGCTGGTCTCACCACTGTCTTGTACACCTTTCCTTTGAGTCTTGCTGACACTCTTCTGTCACACAACACTCCTGACACTTTGCTCCACCCGCTCCAACCTGCCTGCACTCGCCTCTTCACCTCTTTTCCACACTCCCCATCACACTGAACTGTTGACCCCAAGTACTTAAACTCCTGCACCTTCTTCACCTCAGCCCCCTGTAACATAACGCTTCTACCTTGATCCCTCTCGTTCAGACACATGTATTCTGTCTTACTGTGACTGACCTTCATGGCTCTTCTTTCCAGGGCAAACCTCCACCTCTCTAGCTGTTCCTCCACCTGCTCTCTACTCTCACTGCAAATGACAATGTCATCCGCAAACATCATTGTCCAGGGAGATTCCTGTCTAACCTCATCTGTCAGCCTGTCCATCAGCAAACAAAAAGGGACTTAAAGCTGATCCTTGGTGTAGTCCCACCTCCGCCTTGAACTCCTCTGTCTGACCTACAGCACATCTCACCACCGTCATACTTCTCTCATACATGTCCTGAACTACTCTGACATACTTCTCTGCCACTCCAGATGACCTCATACAGTACCACAGCTCCTCCCTTGGCACCCTGTCATACGCCTTCTCTAAATCTACGAACACACAATGCAGCTCCTTTTGACCATCTCTGTACTTTTCCATCAACATTCTCAAAGCAACAATGGCATCAGTGGTGCTCTTACGGGGCATGAAACCATACTGCTGCTCACAAATCTCCACCTTCTTCCTAAGCCTTGCTTCCACTACTCTTTCCCACAGCTTCATTGTGTGGCTCATCAACTTTATTCCTCTATAGTTGCTGCAGTTCTGCGTGTCACCCTTGTTCTTAAAGATCGGGACCAGAACGCTTCTCCTCCATTCCTCAGGCATCTTCTCACTCTCTAAAATCCTATTGAACTTGTGAATGATTCGCATGGTTATTTTGGCAATTTTTACGCCAGATGCCCTTTATTAAACTTTTACAACAAAACATTTTATTTGACCAAAAAACAAAGGAAAAAGACATTAAAAATACATAGACATATGATAATTTTGTGTTTAAAAAAAATATGGCATCAGAAACTGAAAAATACACTTGAAACTCAAAAATGTTTGCAAACAAAACAATGTTACTCTTGAAACTTACAGATATGTGCAATCCAAAGAATTTTTACTCGAGAGAAATTCTGTCTTCTGCAATCAAAACAGAGCAGGGCACTGCCTTACAAATATGCCACAAAAGCCAGCCAATTACAGACATGGACATGGATGTTGATGCTGATTGGTCAAGAATTGTTCCAATCAGCTCGTAGACTAGATCAGGTTTATGGGAGTTTGGGAGAATTTTTGACCAATCAACATCAACCTTCATGTACATGTCCATGCATTTTTCTGTTTCAAGTGCAAAAAAATATTTTGAGCACACAAAAGTTTTACGCTCAAAACAGTCAGTGTTGCGCTTGGAAAACTGGCACAAAAATTACTCCATACTTGTGCACCTCAAAGGTGTCCTTTGATTGGCGCTACAGCTTAGTAGCTTTGGCCTTACAGGTTTTATATGTATATAAAATTGTCAAACAAGGCTAGTTGTGTTAAACGTCTGAATGCATTGCAGCATAATCGCACAAATAAATGTTCTGCAGTACAAGAAGGAAGACAAGACGCAGCAAGGGATGAAAGAAGAAAAGAAAGAAGTCAAAGGGAAAAGATGGATATTGGAAACTCAGGAGATGGCTCTCTGTGCCTGATTCTCTCTTGATCTCTCAGTCTCCCCCTCATTTAGAAAAGACCTGCTCGCACCCCCACAACACACACCCACACTGTTGCCGCTCACACTCTCCCACATGCACACACACACTCACAAAGCCCTGCAAACACCCACACTCACAGTTCTCTCTTCCACACACACCGTCTTACACACACAAATAACTTTTTTTTTTTTTCGAAAAGACGGAATTGCCCAAGGTGTTTGCAGCCCACACCGTTTCCTATGTGTGGATGGACCTACACACACACACTTACAGTCATTTGAGACGGAGGAAAAATTATATTTTGTCTTTTGATCCAAAACCGTTTGATTTTCTCCGCCTCGTTTCAACAGCCACTTAGAAGCTGTTCTCTTGTGTAACCACTCTGTGCAATTTGCTTCTTGGAGCGTTTGATTTCTTTCAACATGCTTTGTGTTCTTAGAAGCCTTCTTTTAGTGTCATGGAGCGAAGTCCTGCAAAAACAGCAAAGGACGTCAGATCCATGCTTGAGGGGATTTGGTCCAGGTGTCCATTCAGAGATTTTCTATTTCAATCCCACATCCGTCCGTTCTGTGGTGAAAGCAGTTTAGACTGAGTCTTGTCATGTTCAGAAAGTCATTTAGCTGAGAGATATATTGTGGTCAAGGAATATGTTATTTAAGTTGGTGATTTTAATTCCTAAAAATATGTAAGTGACATCAAGAAGAGGCCTGTATAAACAGTTTGTTCATGACTGAGCAGCAACAGAACTTCTCTGGTGCTGCTAAAGTAACTCCAATCTGTAATCTATAAAGTAATGATAGGAGTATTGATACAAAGATATTAAAATTATAGATACCCATACACAGTGTTGTATAAATTACTTTTAGGATGTCTTAAGACTGGAAAGGTCCATTGGTCCTGACCAAGCCCCCTTAATTTGGTCCGGATTGAGTCCCGAACCTTGCATTTGGTTTGTATTCAGACTGCCTTTCAACTGGACATTTCTGTTTTGCAAAACCAGCTGAGAAAAGATCTCTTTAGTCATTGGCCAGGAATAACGAGGGTGGGGCAAAGCAATGAGAATGAATGAACGTCTATATCAACGTCAGTTACAACACTTTTTACTTTAGTACAGAGAAGGAATGCTGCAAGGCGGTTGCTGAGGAGGTGTTGGCAAAGAAGGTACGCTCATAAGTGTTGATGACAAATACATTATTGAGAAAACAGTGTGAGAATAAATGGTAAGGTTCAAAGTTCAAAGTTGTTTAATGTGCCTGCATTTATTTGACCAAATTTCAATGAGATGCTGTGTGTCTTTGTCCCGGTTGCTACGTTCCTACTCTGTTCACATCTTCGTAATGACTGGCTACGGTGGCGGTTTTGGTCCAGTTGTTCCCCTCCGAGCACAGAGCCTTTTCAGACTAAGGAAACTCAGAGTGAACCGAAGCTCTGTCCAATTGGAGGAGAACCGAGACCACCTCGAAAGATGAGTCAGAGAGCAGATCCTGGTCCCGGACCAGGGTCCACTTTGATGCATTTAAACTGAAAATTTGTGCCGGGTTATCAGGGAGACAAACTCTGGTTCACCTAAGATGAACCAAATGTGTCCAGTCTGAATACACCACTAAAGAGTAATTGATTACTTTGCTTTCTTTACTGGATAAAATTGTAATTAAATTATTTAAATTACATTAAACGAATGGTGAGCAATATTGGTACTATCCAGTCGTACAGTTTTGAGCCAGATGCCAGCTCAGACGAGGAAAACAAAGACGAACATGGGTCATTTCATCTACAAGCGAATGCATTTGAATGGGGCAGAGCAGGGAGCTGGTGGCCCTTCAGGCCTATTTCCTTCGTCATAAAGAAACTCTTTTCCCAACTAATTTTTTTTCATCTGCTTCTAAACCACAACGAATCGAATAAAGTAATATTGAGTCACAATTATAAGCTGAATATTCATAATACATGTCCTCCATTTTCGTCAGAAAAATGCTAAAAGAACATGTTTAAAAATCCTTAAACCAAATTTTGGTTGGAGTGAGTCTTTTAGAAGCAATTAGTTGCATCTGCACTTTTATCAAAAAGTATGCAATACTGTCCCTATTCATCAAGGACAGAGAATCCTCTTACAGAAGTTCCAAAAAAAGTTCCACTCTGTGAGAGCCAGAAATCTTGCTTGTTTGTACGTGACCAAATACTTATTTTCCACTATAATTTACAAATAAATTATTTAAAAATCAGACAACGTGGTTCTCTGGAATTTTTTTTTTAATTTTGTCTGTCATGGTCGAGGGGTACCTATGATGATGAAGTGGGAGAACTTGCACAACTGGTGGCTGATTGACTACTTTTTATCCCACTATATATATAAAAAACACACAGTGCAACTTATTTAGACTTGCACTACTCTGCAATATTTTCCAAATTAACGGTGCATAAGGAAAAAGCTGTAATGTCGTCTTTTATTCTATGCAAAAACAAATCATCTTTAAATTGAAAACTTTCTCTGAGAAATGAATAAACATCAAAACTGAAAATCTCTCCAGCTCATTCATTCATGTAGTGCACTGCCGAGGTTGTGGGGGAGAAAAACAACCCTTTTCAGTCAGGGTCAGTTAACAATCACCAATCAGCCTAACATGCAGTTTCATTGTATTTTGAACACAATAGCACTAAAGGCTTACTTATCTCCCGCATGTCTTTAGAACGTGGGAGAAAGCCACAACATCCACAAGGGAAAACCCACGCAGGCACAAGGAAACCACACAAATGGCTCACGGAGAAGCTCCAACTCAGACTTGAAATGAGAAACCTCACAGACTTAATAATGCACATCCTCAAACTGTCTAATCCAGAACTTTACTGAACCACATAGAAAAGCACATTTTTTGTTCTTAACCCTTTACCACTGGAGCTTTAGCATCAGTTTTCACATTCTTTTGAAGGAACATATGTTCTTATTTGTCAAATGTGTCATGCAGCACCACGTTTTTCCATTTTCTGTAACTTTCTTGGTATGTTACAATGGCGCAAATATTGATGTCAACTTACAGCAGCAGGTATTTCCATAAACACCAGTGGGCGTATCATACATTTCTTGCAAGGACTAAGTGAGAAGTGCTACAACTGTATTATATTTATTTTTAAAATAAATTGAATTTATTCTCATCGTTGTTGGAGGGGTTCCTACTTATTAAAGGATGTTTCAGATACCAACCGAGGATTCGTTGAGCTCTGATCTATATAGTGATGACTACTGAGTTTGACGCAGTGAAGTTACAGGTGTGTATGTCAATCAAGGTAGTATATTTTTGGGGACTCTTGATAGAATCAGACAATCACAAGTTGAGGGCTTGCTCTGTGTTTTTAGCTCCATGGTAGAACCTGATTTCAGCCAACATATGAGCACAAACACTTGATGAGAATGCAAAGCACGGTGATGGAGAGGTAATGATATGGGCTTGTTGGTACTGACCTACTCACGACTTTTTTATTTTTTATACATTGGTGATATACAGATGTTTATAGGTTCACAGAGTTGATCAGATTAAACATAAGGGCTCTTCAAAGAAACACTTCTAGCTATATTTAATGTGGTTTATTATTTTTCAACTTCTTTCTGAGCTATTCAATTCAAGCAGATCTTTAAAAATGACTTGAAGATAAGAAACAGAACAAAACAACAACAAAACCTGTTCCAAAAAACCTGTTTAAAAAGGAGGAAGTAAGAACCAACTGTTTTCCAAAAGTTAATGTTCATGATTCAGAAGAGACCTGACTTCAATTCTGCTCTGTTTAAAACTGTTTAAAAATTTTATCAGGCTTCAATCTTCACTTCAATGCTGCAAATAGAATTAAAAAAATACTTAATTCATATTCATACATAATGTAATCCATTTTGCATGTGACGGACTGGCTCCACACAAAAGTTAATAAAGTTAATAAAAAAAAACATAATCTTGAAAAAAAAATATAATACCATAAAAGTAAATATGAAAGTAGGTTCTAGGCTGGTAAAAAGTTCATTTCTTTCAAAATAACTCAGATTCTGTGTAAAACTGTAAAACAAACATTGATTTAAAGTTTTAGCAGCATTGTTAAGGAAATTAAAAAAAACAATAAAAACTAGTTAGAAAAAGGACATATTACCTTAACTCTGTTTAATTTCTCAATTTATATTTTTTTCTTTTTCACTTGGTCCTTTTTAATGAACATTTTAATCATCTTAAAGTCTCAGTTCAATTTTTCTTTTTCAATCTTCATCAGTGCATCGCTTTCTTCTTCAACTCCTCACAGAAAATGTCGGACTTACTAAATCAGAGGAGGATGAGAGTCAAACACAGACGAGGCTGAACTGCACTACGAGGAGAGATGGGTCACAACAAAAACTCTCATTTCTGTCAGTTGTAAAAACATTTAAGGTGATGTATTTACTCTGTTCTGCATCTTTAACCCTTGTGCTATCTTAGATGACCCCACCCTTACATTGACGTGTTATTCCTTCCATGACAAAGGTGGATAAAGGTGGAAAGATTTCATGTAATCCATGGACACCAGTGAAGATCACAAATCATTGAAGAAAAAAGATTCAGCGCACAATCTAGAGCAGGGGTGTCAAACTCATTTTGCTTCAGGGGCCACATTTAACCCGCCTGATCTCAAGTGGGCCGGACCAGTAACATAAAAGCAAAATAACAGCTTTGTTTTAGTTTTTTACTCGGTTGGAAAAAGTGCCTCAATCAACATAGTAGCCTAATCACTTGGGGCCAATGGCTCTCAGATAAAATTAATTTCAATTAAAGAAAAGTTGGTCTATTCAAATTAATACAGACTGAATATTTTACATCTGACACTGAAGCAATCCAGAAACTTTTCTTAATGGCGAGTCTCTTAGTGGTGCTGAATGTCATATTCCTTGAGCACTGCGATGTTGATGACATACAAAGCATTTGGGTTTTGCATTCAGCTTCGTGAAAGAAAGAACAAACTGTCCATTTTTCCTGGAAGGCTCTTCACTCCACTTCACGTTTGACAACATTTTGGTCATTAGGGTGTCGCTAATGATCATCCTCATAGCAAGATAACAGCGGTAAGGCTCATAGGGAACCAAGGTGCATCCTACCCAGACGCAGAGCTGTTATGTTTCGCTTTTGGCACGTGCAGAGATATGCTGTTTCAACTGTTTTTCCTTTCCTTTGCTCCCCCTAGTGGCAGAATTGCGCATTTCGGTTATTTCTTTAAAAAATCATAACTCGCCACAGGAATGGGCTAGAAACTTGCTTCCTTTTTTAATCATCCTTATGATTTTTACTTTCATGTGTGGGCTGGAGTAAACCACCCGGCAGGCCGGATAAGGCCTGCAGGCCGTATGTTTGACACCCCTGGTCTAGTGGGTCTAGATGACCCAACTCACAATGGTAAAGTGCCTAGGATAGCACAAGGGTTACAGGCATATTTAGTGAAAGATAACTTTCATCTAAATGAATTAATCGGAATTCTGGCTGATTCGTGCACAGAAGTAGTTTTCTCTCACTAAACCCTGTAATGTCACTCTTAAAATGTGCATCCTGTAAACCAGGGTAGAGGTTATCATCACCTGCATTACAGCAGCAATTAAACATGTTTGACTGGCTACAGTGGACAAAAGAAAGGAAGACCGGATCTGTGTTTGCGTGAAGAACACTAAAAAGCAAAATGCTTAAAAAAAGATTGAAAGAAATCTTGAATATCATGGCAGCTGCAGACATTAGCTGCAGGTTACGGCCTCCTGTTGAAACAACATCCCATGTTAAGGTGGATTCCAGAAGCAACTTTTTCAAAATCATGGCTGTTTTTTTGTTTTTGTTTTTTTGCTTGTCTCAGACAGACTCAAGCCTCATAAACTTACCCATTTTTGAGCACAAACACCAGGTAAAACCATCTGTTTCTCCATTCCAGAAGCTGAGCAAACTGATAGAACGTAAGAACTTCTCATTTTTATCTGAGTTTATTTTCATTTTTGTTGTTTGGTTATGCAGGTGTGGGTTTCTATAAACTAAAAAAGAAAGGAGAAGAACTAGGAAAAATGAGAAGGAAGGAGTTAAAATTGGCAGGAGAAAAGGAGTTGAATCCTGGTCCTCAAGATCTACCAACCGGTCCTTTTTCCAGCTCTTCCTACACATTCTGCTGCTCATTACCTGGATGAGGTAGGTTCAGTCAAACAGCCGAGTCAGCTGATCAACAACAGGGGGGAAATAGTGTGCTGCAATACAGGGAGTTTGGTAGAGCTCAAGCACCAGGATGGTAATAAATGTTAAAAAGTGAAACATTAAAAATACACAAGAGTTGATAGAGTCTTAACATTGTTATCTTAATTTTTTTTTTTTACAGGAGGTCTGCCTGTTTTGAGCACAACTACTAACAACTTTCAGTAAAAACATCCTCCATCGTGGAAGGATCCATCTTTACCTGACCCTAAAACATGTTTAGCCCACGAAAGAAAACGTGAAATTCACATTTCTCTGCTTTAGTAGCTTTAGCACAAAGTTTTGCAGCAGGTGTTGCAAAAAAATTATTTACAAAAGATCTTACAATAGAACCTGTTCAATCTTACTTCAAATTAGAATTTATGCATCTCTTTTACTAAAACCTTCACTTTAAATATTAGTCCAATTGCAACTCGGATCATGTCCTTAAGTCCTTAAATAGTTAAATTTTTAAAGCAAATAAATAAACTGCTTGCAAAAAAACTTCCATAAGCTCCTGATGAGAAGGTCATACTTCAGTCTAATACAAATATAGATCCAATATAACTCTCTGTATTAATTTGAAATGATTTCCTTCACTGATTTATAAACACCAACAAGTATTTTTTAGGTTAAACCTAAATTTCATTTTCAGTCTAATAGTAAAACTTGTCAGCGTTTTGCTTGTGTGTCTTATTTTTTCTTTTTTTAATAGTTTTTGTCAAACATACAATGATGTTTACTAAAATACTTTCACAGGGGCGGAGCTACAGGGGGCAACAGTATTAGTATAGTAATTGACAAAAATTGAGAAGTCATCAATACAAGGTTCTTTAAGCATTCCACAAATAACAAAAGCAAATGAAATAAAAACAGTAATAATAATACAACTGTTAGAAATATGTAATTTTTATCATTTTATTTTTCATTCCAGTCTGTCCTTCCAAAGTTTTCTGCTCCCTCCCACCCCCATCCCCATATAAAATGTTCTAGCTCTGTATTATCTGTATAAGTCATAAAACGCTGAGATCATCTCTGCCTTTTGCCTCATCACTACTGCACTGACGAGTTTCATGTTTGCCTAAATGAGTGCAGCATGAATGAAAAGTTAATCCAGAGAGAAATCTGGTCTCTGTGTGGTCATGTATGTGCATATGCACAGCCATGTTTCTGGAGTTGTGCAAACAGAGTTTATTAAGCCCATTTCCCAAAGTAGGATTTTATGTCCCAACACATCAGGCAGCTTTGCCAATGGAACCGACCGCGAGCAGAGCAATCTTTTCCCCACCGGCTATGAAGCAGTAAGAGCTTGTTCATCAAGAGAGATTGACTCAAGACAGCTTTATTGTTCAGAGGATCCCTAAATGGCTGGATTAAAGCAAACATTGGTGTCAATAAGAGTCTAACCTAAAAGAAAGAAACTGATGGATGGAAGGAAAGGTTAGAATATTTTTTTAAACCTTTATTTGAGCCAAACAAGTGTAGTTTTGAAATCCAGAATCTTGAGTTTTTCATTAAATTAAAGTCATATGAAAGTCTGAAAAAAATGTTTCAAACCCATCACATTATAGTAGCTGTACCTTTTACACTTATGGCACATCATCTACAATGCAAAGCTAGGTCCACTTCTTTAAAAAAAAAAAAAAGAAACAAGAAAGAATGACAAGTCATAAACATTAGGTCAGCAGTCTGTGGTAGGTTCTATGACTGAGTTCAAGCTCCATACAAAACTGACAAAACTTGATAGATGGCTGCTTAAAAAGAAGGGATAAAGTCTGTATATTACTTATTTTTGTTTCATTAACTGTCAGTGTTTTTTAACTGAATAAAAAAAAAACTCATACTCATTATTTCAATATTTCGAGTAACACAGAGCTGTAAAGATGTCACGTGCGGGGAGGCTCGAGAGCCGGTAGGACCCAAATGCAGAGACGGGAGGCCAACGGGTTCAGGACTAGAGGGTTTTAATAACAAAAAGCGCTGCAGAGCAGGATGACAAAACTAAAACAAAAACTTACTTTGGCGTGGCGAAGAACATGGAACATGGCATGAAGGGACGAGAATACATGAAGACGTTACAGACGTTAATGGACCAGCACAAGAGGAAGGGAGAGACGAGACTTAAATACAGGCAGGGCAGACAAGACACAGGTGAACATGATCAGGACAGATAGGGACCTGGAAGTAAAACTCAGGAACATGACAAGACAGGAACCCTTTCAAAATAAAACAGGAAACAGAACTAAACAAGACAGAACAAGAACAAAAGCAAAAACCAAGACAAAACAAACTCAAACCATGACAAAAGATCTACAAATCAAATTACTTCAGTTATCAGACAAGCAGAATTGTAAATGTATCAAATTTGGATTCACCCTGGGAAAGAAATTACATCTAGAAAAATTAATTAAAAAAAAAACACTCACTTCAGCACGTTTGTATTTTCTATGTCATGGTGCCTCTGGCAGCGCTCCTCCCCCTCCCCTCTCTGCTCTGTTCCTGAGGAGACCAGCCGTTTCCACTCACCCCATCAGCCTGCAGCCTTCCTTAGGAGATCCAGTTCCAGTATTCATCGCCAGTTCGTTGTTCCTCTGGTGCATAGTCTGGTCACCTCATGCATCTTGTTCATGTCTTGTTTCCTCTCGCTAATCTTCTCCTTCACCTACAGGAAAAGATACCTCACGAGTATTCACCTGGTTACCGTCATCATTCCATGCTCCTCGTCTTCGCCTTGGATCCAGTTCAAGTCAAGCCCTCCAGATCTGCCACTGCCATACCCTCCAGCCACGCCTCGCCTCTAAGCCAAGATTCCTGAACCGTATCTTACCATTTACCATCTCAATACTGGGTATTTACATGTTGTGATTTTGAACTCTGCCTTCAAGTTTGCCACTGAACTTACAGACTCTAAATTAAATCTTCTTATTTACCTTACATTCTCCTGGGTTTTCTTCTGGGTTCCAGCATCTAAGTCTTGCAAGTCTAATGATATCATGACATTCTGATTCTTTTAAATAATTCATTCTAAATTTTTTCAAAATATTTTCTTATCAAAAGTAAGTTTTAAACTCTGAAGGAAGAATAGCAACTTTTAACACATCCTTTTCCTGCAATGACTACTAATTTGCTTGTGCAGTCATGCTTCCAGTTTACAATTATACTGAAGCTTTTCATAGAACAGGAGGTAAAAAAAAACTTGTAACTTCCAACAGCTTCTCAGCTGTCTTTTTCTAAATTAGTCATGGAAAGCAAACAGATTTTTGGTTTAAAAAATGTAAATTAAAAAGCTTATTTTTTTTTAAAGGAGGGGGAGTGAGTTTTTGTAGTGAATAATTTTAACTCCATGAGACCAAAATGGAACTTGTTGGTGTAAAAGTTAATCGTTGGAGGAAGAAGAATGCTGAGATACATTTCAAGAACACCATATCAACTGTGAAGCATGGGGGTGGAAACATCATGCTTTGGGGCTTCTTTTCTTCAAACGGGACAGGCCAACAGATTTGTGTTGAGGAAAAGATGAATGGGCCCATGTAGGAGGAGATTCCTCAAGTCATCAGTGAGAGAGTGAAGATGAAACGTGGCTGATGATCTTCCAGCATGAAAATTATTCCAAACACTTAACTGAAGCCACATAAAAGGCTACGTAAAAAAATATTTCATAGTACTAAAGTGGTCTAGCGAGATTTAATCAAGAATCTGTGGAAGGTGAAGTGAAAGTCCATGTTGCCCAGCAATAACCCCATACTATGACAGCTCTTGAGAAGATCTGCATGGAAGAATGGACCAAAAAAGCAGCTACACTGGAAACCTTTGACCTCTATCATTACCAACAAGGATTAAAATAAAAAGTGTTGATTTGAACTTTTGTTACTGTGCTTCCTTTCTGCTCAGATATACAAAAATAATTTTATAAAATCATAAACTGTGTTTACCTGGAGTTTTTTTTTAACATTCTGTCTCTTACAGATGAGAAACCTATAATGAACATTACAGACATTTCTAATTTTTGTAAGTAGAACAACTTGCAGAATTGGTAACTGACAAATCTGCCCCACTGTAAGTCGTCTCTTCAAAGTCCCCCCTTCAGTTTGTTTTTGATTATAATCATTATAAAGATTTGAAATCCTTATAACTGTTCCAATCTTAGCTACCCTCATTAACGGGAGTCTGCTATGCTGCAAAGTGCATTCCTTTGTTCCTTATGGACAGAAGGAGGTTATCAATGACTCACACATCAAATTGCCACTAAATTATGAAAATGCAGATGTGTTTCTTGTGTGGGTATGTTAGCAGCCAGGCCTGTTGTAGCTTGAAGCCAGTTCTTAGTGTGTTCCAATTTTTTGATGCATCAATTTTGTGCTTTTTACTAAAAATGGGGGGGGGGACATGGTGTGTGGTAAAAATAAAATGTGCTAAAAATATCAAATATTAAAGTCAGAGCTGGAAATATTAAAAACAAAACGAACAGTTCATGTTTTAACATAAAAAAGTCCATAACTTATTTTTTTACTGTTTTAACATTTTCTCTATTTTGGGAAAGTCTTTGGGTAATGCTTTCTTTTACACTACAGTACTTAGAGTGTACTTAAGTGGTATTTAAATTGGTACTTATTGTGTAATTACTGGGTACCTACAGGGTATTTACACGGTTCATTTAATGGAATTTACTGGGTACTTACATGGTACGTTTTTGTGTCTATACAAAAATATATATATAAAAATATATAAATAAATATAATATATACTTGTGTATTTAGGTGGTACTATTTGGTTCAAACTTATGTGGTACACACTGGGTATTTATAATATACTTACTGGGTATTTACATGTTGTGCCAAGGTATCTTTTGGAGTACTTACCACACGTTAGAGCAGTGGTTTCCAAACTGGGGGGCGCGGTATTGCACGGGGGGCGCGCTGGAGGTTTTTTTTTTCATACTTTATTGACAAACAACTTAATACAATAACAATGTGAATGTCTCAGGGGGAATTGAAATGTGTACATATTGCAGAAAAATATTAGAAATAAAACAAAAAGTATATAAATATATACACATACATATACAACATAAGAAAAAAATAATTATTACTTCAAAAATCTTTGGGGTTCAATAAATTTTAAATCTTTCAAAAATGAAATTAGTTCGAATTGCTTTTTGGTTTTGCAGATGTTTGATAATGGTACAATACTGATTGATTTCACTCAAAAACTGCTGGAATTTAGGTATGGAGTTTGACCATTTGGCTTTATGGATATGGAATTTTGCCAATAATAAAAACAATTGAGTATTGAAGATACAATCTTTGTCTACTTTGACATTAGGGTAATATTTGGTTATATTTCCAATATAGTTTTCCACTTCAATCCAAAACCTGTTTGTATGTCTGCAGTCCACAAACAGATGATAAATAGTTTCCTCCTGAGTTCCACAGAATGAACAAAACAGGTCCATGTCCACAACAAATCTACTCAAAGTGTTTTTGGTAGGATATATACAATGCAATATTTTGAAGGACACCTCTTTTATTTTGTTATCTAGACAGTATTTATTGCTAATAGTCCAAGCATAAGTCCATTTTATGTCCACAAATTTGGATTCCCAATAAAACCTCCCAGCAGGTAAGGTTGTGGTCTGTAAGAGATTTCTTATTTGTTTATTGGAAACTGAATTAACACAAATATCCACATTGTCCAAAAGAATTGTCTGGGTTCTTAATTGACTTGTGTTCTAAATCCCTTTAAACAGTTGAAGTAGACTGGTTGGAACGGCATCTAAGACTATTGCATATTCTCTGGGTGGAACAGGAATACCGAATTTTAAAAGAAATTCTTCATACGTCAGAAGATGTCCATGAGAATTGAAAAGTTGTCTGATTAAAACAATATCATTATCATACCATCTAGGAAAAAAGTGATTTTTGCTTGTATTGTACATTACTGTTATTCCAAATACAAGTTGTTGGAGAAAAATAATGTTTATAAAGGAGTTTCCAGGCCAGTAGGGCTTCTTTGTAAAAGTTTGAAAGTTTTGTGGGTAATTTTTCAATTTTACAATTACATTTTAGCAAGAATTTAATGCCTCCCATTGTGTCAAATATATTTTTGGGAAATGCATTCCAGATATTGTCTTCCCCTTTCAATAAATTACTTAACCACTTTATTTTAAAAGAGTTGTTTAAAGTTTCAAAGGTTAATACATCCATGCCCCCATATTTTGTGGTGTTACACAAAACAAATTGTGCTTAAGTAATGACATTTTTTCCTCCAAATAAAATCAAATAATGTTTTGTTTAAAAGGTTACAGGTGTGTTTTGGCATTTCTAAAGACAGAGACACATAGACAGATCTAGAGATTCCTTCAGCTTTAGATAACAGAATTCTACCGTTCAGAGAAAGATTTCTCATTAACCGCATGTTATAAGGCGCGGTGGAGTTTAGAAACAAAGGATTTTTATGTTTGTGTCAGTGTGGGGGGGCTCGAAAATATTCTAACTTTCAGAAAGGGGGGCCCTGCAGAAAAATTTTGGGAACCACTGCGTTAGAACAAGATAAGTACAAATAAAGTACCTTGAATTTAAGTCTGCACTTGTATGTTTCATGGTATTTACCATGAATTTACCACAGAAACTACCCCTTAAGTCAAATGAAACTGGACTGTAAAAGACAGTCACCCCTATTTCCACTCAAGGACATGGTACTTTCAGTACTAAATGCTGGATATATTCTCGTATTACCTTCTTGTACAGTGTATAAACACTGTAATTATTGTACTGTAAAAGAAAGCGTTACCAGTTTTTGTTATTACGTGTGAGTCTTCAGGAGTAAATCTCAGGTGCTGCTGACCTCAGCTTTATGCAAAAGTATTTTCACAACAAATGAAACTCATTGTGCATTAAAGAACAGAAACCAAGAAAAGCAGCAAATGATTATTCCAATAGCAATGTAAAGAAGACACTGCAGTGGAAACTGAAAGATCAACGCCGATAGAAATTGTGTTTGTAACATGTTCTTATGGCATTTTTTTGTGATGATGGAGAACATTATTCAAATGCATTTCTGAATATTTCTTCATTCAAGTCAATGTAAAACTGTAACGGTTTCAGTTCTTTATGTTTGGTTCTTTGATTTTCTGTGATGTTTTGAGTTAACTTCCTGTTTTATTTTGAAAGGTTCCTGTGTTAGACCTTGGTTGTGAGTTTTACCTTGGTTCTCCTCTGTCCTGATTGTTTCCACCTGTCTCTCGTTGTCTTGCTTGTATTTAAGTCCTGTCTTTCCCTTCCTCCTGTGCTGATCCATATTGTGTTTTTCCCTGGTTTCGAGTTTAGTGTATTTTCAGAGTTTTGAGTATTTTAGCCTGCTTAAGCAGTGGTGTTTGGTTTTGTAGTTTTGTTTATTAAAGCCCTTTTCCCCTGCAACCTCCTCCCTCCTCTTCTCTGCGCCTGGGTGCTTTCCTTAACCCCCCGCCGTAACAAAAACACGAGCAGATGAAAAGGTACAGTTTGAAAAGGATTGTATTTGTGACACAACTTAAGGGGAGAATGTCTAATGAACTCCTGCCACTCTACAGAAATTATGTCCTAGAAAACAACACAGATTTCTTGATTTGGGCTGGAAAAAAAAAACACTGATAAAGCTTTTAAAATAGACCAAAATGTGATCGGAGTGGGTCTTTAATAAACACAAAGTTCAGGGGGGAAAAATAATTCTTTTTTTTAATCCTGCATATTCGTGGTATTAAATTTGATATCATATTTGGTTACAAACAGAAAATATTAATCAAACTTCCTAACGGAAATTGAACAGATGTGACACTTGGAATCATTTCACTTAAATAGGAATGAGAGCAATATTTTCCGAGTTAGCTGGAGCATTGAAGGTTTAACATTAAGATCTTGAGATTTTTACAGTTTCTGCAAACATAATAATATTTAGGATGAAATGAGGCATTTACCTGACTCCCTACCTGAGGCAAGATTTTAAAGAAGCACTGGAGACAGTTCAGCCCAACGAACATTAAGTGGCTTCTTACGCAAAAAAGTCTTGTCTCGATTAACTCCAACTGGTAAGTTTTATCATTATTGTGCAGAGAAAAGTTTAATTTAGAACTACGGTAATTGAATAAGCCATCAGAGTTCTGGCATTTGTAAAGATCTGGTTTTCTTGAGTAAAAAATGACATTATTTGAAAGGAAGCAGCTCAAACATTCATTTGTAAGCAATTGCAGAGAAAACTCAAACCCTTTCAAAGTTGGACACAGAGCAGGAAGAAAAGGAAATAAAGAGTAGGAAGAGGCTAAAAGACGTTCTTTCTCTTGATCATCATGTGGAACAATGAAAGTCTGAAGTGTGAAATACTGATGAAGACACAGCAACAAAGTCAGGAACACCAACAACAGATGCCCAACCTGTCCAGTTTTTACACTATGTGGATAAAAAGAAAGGTGGAGGAGAGTAAAAAAAGAAAGAAAAAGACAGATGGTGTCAACCAGAAAATACATGACATTTTCTGATGCTGCTGTCAAGCCATCTGTTGAGACAGACGCATCAAAGTCAGTAACTGAGAAAAGCGCAAAAAGTTCACAAAGAAATCTTGTTCTGTGTCGAGTCTGGAGGCATTTCTGAAAAGATAACCGAAAAAACTAACATCCCCTCTGCAACGGACACATTAAAGTACACGCTATAGTTTGGATAATATTCTAAATAAAGCTGTTAGCCTTCTGTAGCAACAGAAATATTCCCATGTACACAGTTCTGTGCATTTGCAGACATCTAAAGGCAAATGTTATTATGCAGTGCTGTTTTCTGATAAATTTCAGTTTAGTAAAAAAATAGTAGAAAAATAATAAACAAACAGGGTGGTTACTATTATTTTAGCTAAAACGACAAAACAAGAAATTTTTTTTTTTTTTAGACAAAAACCTCTGTGTACTTTTTTTCTACAGGCAAGCTGCAAGCAACAGCAAGGGTAAGCAAGTGGGAAGTAGGTGAGACGCAGGGGTATTGTACAAACTTTTCATTTCTTCAACCCGCAAGGTGTATAAGTGCATGCTCTTTGTTCGTTGGTAACGTGTAGCCTGACTTTTAGAAATGAGAAAATTAGATAATCAGAGTGACCTACAAATGCATCCTACTGACATACTTTCCACACATGTATCCCCTGCACATCTCGTTCATGTGGCATTTGCATGCAGTCAGGAAGAGGCCAGAACTCGCATCTTACCAATGGCTAGAATGTGACGTAAGCAGCATCACCCGTATATCGTAAATGCGGCAGACTTAACATTATTCTCACAAATACTTGTCGATACTCTCACCATGAGGTGGCCGCCCGCACAGGGAACCACAAGACACACCTGCGCTTCCCTTATGATGCAGCCGCTCCTCTTACGACCCTAAATGGGACCGGACAACCCAAAATGCACAGCACCCGTATGGGTGTACAGGTGCAGGTGACCAATACAGAGTCCAAATTGCTTCCCTAACTCTACGGTTCTATCCCTACATAGTGTCTTCAAATCTACATTAGCCTGTAGCTGCCAGTGCTCGGGAAATACATAGCACCAGTTTTATAACTTTAAAGAGTCATACAAAAACAAAACTTTATTTAAATGTCATTTAAATTAAATGATTAAAATATGTACTTTTAAACGCAAAATTGTGCTTCAAAGCACACCCATGTGAAGAAATGCGTTTCTTCTCCACCCACAAGCGCAACGCGGATCACCCTACTGGTGGAGGAATAGGTGGCCTTAAGTCACTCGCCATTAAAAAAGAAAATCTTACGGACACCACTACAGCTCCAAATGCCCCTACAATTGGAGCAATAGGGAGGAACCAGAGGGGTAAGGGAGCAATTCGGATTCAGCCTAAGGCTTTAGGGAGAGCAGCCCTGAATTCTCAAAGTCCTCATTGTATTGATTTAAACTGCATCTCAATTGAAAAGACAAAATTGCAATTTTTGGCATGTAGACTGAATTGCAAGCTGTAGCATGGGAGACCATGACAGTTCTTATAGCGAAAGATCACAGTTTTGTGAATTTACCTTACCTGACACCTGAGTTTTTTCACCACTTGGAAACGTCCAAAACTTAGAAGAGGTTAATGCAGGTCATGACCAAGCCTGGGTATCGTCAGTAAAACATCTGCTGATGATAATCTAGATTATCATAAAGACAGACCACATAAAAAACCTTTCTACAGAAAAATAAATAAATAAATGAATCAGATTAAATATAAGAGGGGACAAATAAAACAAAGGATGGCTATTAAACGGGATAGAATAAAAATGCTGGATGGTGCATTAACTTCACCTTTGATCTAATTTCAAACGATTCTCTTCAGGTAAGAAGTATAACAGCTTTGAGAAGAGAAAGAAAGACAAGCGGAAATATTTTGCCCACATTTGCACTGAATGTTAAAAAGCTTTTCATAATGTCCTTTGATGTTTTTGATGGAACGGAAGTCTTGATGTCTGAATGAGGCGCACGATCATCTGATGTTTCCACACCAGTGTTCCAGGAGCTACAGTGAAAGGTTCCATCATTTCAAATCAAATAACAGCCTCAGCCTCGTCTCCACTGAACAATATTATATGCATCTATTAGTTAATCTGTGTGTTTAATCTGCATAGCCAGGCACAGATGGCTGAGCGTTTTTGTAGCTGTTTAACAGCTGAAGCAGAGCACTTGGCAGTAAAATATGTGACTCAAGGGCCCTTCAGCAGTTACAAGAGGGAACTCCTTTACCATTCTCTCTACCCTCCTACATTTCCTCGTTTGGTCCAACATTTCAAACCTTTGGGTCGCATGGCTGCTTTCCTCATGTCAAGACTTTGGTTGTCTCAATCTGCTGTTCGTACATTTAGAAGCAGCTGTCAGATGATTCATTTCTCCTTTCCTCGGAAATCTTTGATGTGCAAATGTGGCACTAGCCTCCGAGGTAATCAATGGTTTCTGCTCAGAATCCCACCCACACAAACTGTTGCATCATGTGTTATTATTATTCCTTTGAGGAGTGTGGATCTCACACATGAGGTGGAGACGGCACAGAGTGAGGGCAAAGCAGTAATCTCTCATATGCAAGCCTGTGAACATCCAAAGGTTAAATGGTTGCATATATTTACTCACTTCAGAGCGATATGGCATGAGCCACTGCTGTGCAAGAACAGAGAAGGAAAGACAATCTTTGCTGTTTCTCTGAAATCTGCACTGGTGGTTCTGTCAAACTGACCATGGATTTCTCTGTTTGCATGTGTGTGTTTTGACCCTTTGCCTGAGATAGCCATGTGGACACTAATCCTTTTTCCCTGCAGAGCATACGAACAGTCTTTCTAGAGATACTGTGATTGTTACAACTAGATGAGATAGGAATAAAAACAAAGCTTGCAGATTTGAACCAGAACAGCCAACATCAACACAAATTAGCTCTTAAAGGGCCTACATCATGCTTTCCTTAAGCCTTTAAGAGTAAACTATATCTATATACAGTACAGACCAAAGGTTTGGACACACCTTCTCATTCAAAGTGTTTTCTTTATTTTCATGACAATGAAAATTGTAGATTTACACTGAAGGGATCAAAACTACGAATCAACATGTGGAATTATATACATAACAAAAAAGTGTGAAACAACTGAAAATGTCATATTCTAGGTTCTTCATAGTAGCCACCTTCTGCTTTGATTACTGCTTTGCTCACTCTTGGCATTCTCTTGATGAGCTTCTAGAGGTGGTCACCTGAAATGTTTTTCACTTCACAGGTGTGCCCTGTCAGGTTTAATAAGTGTGATTTCTTGCCTTATAAATGGGGCTGGGACCATCAGTTGTGTTGTGCAGAAGTCAGGTGGATACACAGCTGATAGTCCTACTGAATAGACTGTTGGAATTTGTATTATGGCAAGAAAAAAGCAGCTAAGTACAGAAAAACAAGTGGCCATCGTTACTTTAAGAAATGAAGGTCAGTCAGTCAGAAAAATTGGGAAATGTTTGAAAGTGTCCCCAAGTCCAGTCACAAAAACCATCAAGCGCTACAAAGAAACTGGCTCACATGCGGACCGCCCCAGGAAAGGAAGAGCAAGAGTCAACTCTGCTGCAGAGGAAAAGTTCATCCAAGTCACCATCCTCAGAAATGGCAGGCTAACATCAGCTCAGATTAGAGAGCAGGTCAATGGCACACAGAGTTCTAGCAGCAGACACATCTCTACAACAACTGTTCAAAAGAGACTGTGTGAATTAGGCCTTCATTGTAGAATATCTGCTAGCAAACCACTGCTAAACAAAGGCAACAAGCAGAAGAGACTTGTTTGGGCTAAAGAACATAAGGAATGGACATTAGATCAGTGGAAATCTGTGCTTTGGTCTGATCAGTCCAAAATGGAGATTTTTGGTCCCAACCACCGTGTCTTTGCCACAAGCTCCCTGCTCTGCTCCCTTCCAATGTATTTACTGACAACTAAATGTTGGTCTTTGTTTTCCTGGTCTGAGCTGCATCTTACTCAAAAATGTACGACTGGATTGCTCCAATACTGCTCGCCATTTTTGTTGCATCATTAATGTTAGGGATTTTTAATGAACAACTGCAGCTCTGCAGAAACTATGTCCTAGAACACGACACAGCCTTTTTGATTTTGGCAAAAAAAAAGGGATAATCATAATTAAAAGACCACTGGGAACACTTTCGAAATAAATCAAAATTTGAGCCAAATGAATCAAAGTCACAAATTGTACGCCTTGAAAAAAAAAAAGAATGCATCAAAGTTCACTGAGAGTGGTGGAATTCACAGGAGCACAGCAAATATTCCAGTAAAAATCGAAGTGGATCAACCACACATCTAACGACCGGTCCCACCGCCCCTTCAGTGCCACTGCAAGCCCTCATCAGAAGAGTCCCAGCCAAGGTCTTTTTAGTCTCAGTTTAAATAAACATCAGTTTGTCTAAAGAAAGAGTAAAACAGAAAAATAAAACCGTTAGAGAAACATGACACCTTTTAGACTCATTTTGCCGCTTTTCATGTCTGAGTTGAACAAAAGACAGAAAATCACAAGTTAAGGAGGTCAATGATAGAAAAGGGGATCAATGAATTCTTCACTGTGTAAAATTAGATTATTTTAAAACAGGTTTTGACCTCCAACCACAAGTTCAAATAATGGATTTAACACAGCTCTACATTAGATCAAAAGAAAAACAGTCCTTTCTTGCTTCTTTACTTTTACTTCAGAAGTGCCCCTTTCTGTCTGATCTACAATCCTGCAAATCTCCCAGGAACAATCTTTAACCTGCTTAGTGAATTGCTAAATCAAAGAACACACCAACAGAGCAAGACATGTCCCTCATTGTCAAAATGAGCTCCAGGGAGTCTGTAACTTATGCATGCGTGCATTTCACTATGTTAAGACGTTTTTTTTATGATGGATGCCATTTTACTTTCGACTCTTGCACAATCAAATCACCTTCCAGTCATCCCAAAGTAGACAACAGTGCATGAACTGTTGCTCTGGAGGAAAGAAGCTGAACAGGAAAACGATGTAAAACATTTTGTCCGTGCCGTGTGCGATTTCATGCATACACCATGCGTATTTAACCTTGTTGTTGGCTCAGGCTGTTCAGTAAGTGTGAAAGCTTTGTAGATGTGTTTCCTTTAAATACAAAGACAGAAACCAAAGCAGACCACCTCCAAATCAATCTATTTAAATGTGGTGACTTCTGGGGGTTTGTAAAGCCTAGCTTTCGTAAGGTGATGCCCAACTCCAACCTAACCAGATTTCCATTCACACCTTGGCTCTAAAGTTTTAGTCAGAACTGCCCTTAAAAAAAAAAAAAGAAAGAGCCCAACCTGTACGCAGGTGGTCCGCACAAAAAATCAAGGTTGCAGACCTCTCGATGAGTCACTAGAGCAAAAATATTCATGCACATGTTTTCTATGGGCACGCTGGGGTGACAGGTCATTGTGAACTTATACAAAAAGCAAGGCCATTGAGACAACTATTTTGTAATGTTGGGCTATAAATTAAATTGAATTGAAGCGAGGGTGAAACAGGTGACAAGCACGTGTGTTGTACGGATTATTCATTTTTTTCATTTTCCGTAATTCTGTGCTGTGACAAATGACTGTTAGAAATTAGGAAAATGTACAATCAGAGCGTTTTTGTGTGGGCTACATATAGCATTTACATGCGGTCAGTAAAGAACCAGTATGTGCACCTTGCTACTGTCACGTTATGTTCACATCAAGAATGTGATGCACATTCTTGAACACGTTATGGTGTTCCCACTGGACTGTCACTACCCAATACTAGTGCATGTACCTACAGTTGAAAGAGGCTTAGTGCAAATCTGGTGAATCTTGCTCCAGACTTTTTCTTTTAATAATAATAATTGGTACTTTATTGATCCCACAATGGGGAAATTCTTCTCCGCATTTGACCCATCCCCTGGGGGAGCGGTGAGCTGCAGCCTAACTGCGCTCGGGAGGCAGTAGCGCTAAGGGCCTTGCCTAAGGACCCTCACTGGGTGATTGCTCAATTGACATGGTAACTGACTCAGTACCATTGTTTATTCCCCTCCAGGAATCGAACCCTGGATTCCTGCGTGGTAGCCGCCCACCTTACCAACCGAGCCACCCAGCCGGCTTTATTCCGATAAATGAAATACTTGGTGTCATATAATTCCGGAAGCCCATAAACCGTAATTTCTCCTCTATGATCAATTTTCAAATGGTTGGCAATTCAATGAATTAAAATGATGTCAGCCATACATCACTACCAAATCCAAGTTCCTGATTGGTCAAAATTCAACTGGTTTAACTTTAAATGCACATTCAATTGGACACGCACACAATCGGTTGGAAAAACTTAATTAGTGATGAATGAATACAAATACAAGTGTTTACAAAGACTTTTCATTGGAAGCATTTGTTTGAACACGGGTTGCTGAGGCCAGTGTGAACATATCTTTAGAGTGTGGTGTAATGGCACCGCATCACACCATCAACCCTATTTCATGAGTTTGTGCTACTTCCTAATACTTCACAATACACATTTCACGTGCACAACAACTGTGCGTTCCATTGTCATGACGTTCCTTGAGATAGAACACACCTGCGCTCACCTTATGATACAATTGCTTTTGTCTGGGACTTTCTTCAGGCCCGGACAACCCAAAAACCTGCAGCAACTGCACGGGTCAACCCACCATACAGGTGCAGCATGTGACTAAGGCTTACACTTGACCAGGAGTCTAGAAACCTCATTCTGTCTCATTGGGACCAACCAAAAGTCCTAAAAATATTAATAGGTGCTTAACCTTGTCTGAGGCAGTTACAAGCCGAAGTGTTAATTCATCGTAAAACTCAAGCCTTGTTTGTGGATACAGAAATCTGCAGAGAGTTATTTCCTCCACATTTCACACAAACATTCTCTTTTCTTGGCTGACTTTCATTACTTCTAAGTGATTACAGGATGTTACATTTCACATGATTCATGCCATTTGTCAGGGAATGATTTGCCAGACAACTATTTTTGACAGCTGTTTTGTAAACAAATTGTAATAAATAGACAAATATAACAGGTCTTTCTTTGGTGATGAGCAGGGATGGAAACCAACTTAGTCATGTGGCCAAACAGTAATTCTGCCTCTGGCATCTCAAATAATGCAAAGTTGTCTATATAACAGCAAACAAGCCTAAAATTCCTGTTCATGAATAAAAAATACAAATGTTTAATGAAAACTATCTTCAATTTCAACTGCAGTAGGAATTGATTGTCTCAAACTCATATCCTGCCTCCTCATGTTTTAGCCTAACTATAAATTAACAATGCTGATTCATTGGATATCCATTCTTGTAATAAACAACAGGAGAACTGATTTAATGAGCCAAATACAATTGCCTCTCCTGTGCATTGAGATATAGCACCATCTGTGTTATCAGACAGCTACATTCCAGCTTGTACTTTTCCGCTTTATTCATGTCACATATCACATAGTTGATAAACCGTTTAGCTTAAGGCAGTCTGGTACCATGCTGATGCCATGTTATTAAAACCATACACTGTCTGAAAGTTAGGAGCTGATCTGGGACCTGTGTGTCACATTTGAAATGTTTACTTGCAGCTTCTACAAACATACATCAAGTCCTTGATTACATCTAAATTTACCATTTTGAAAAATGCAACAATTTCTTTAGTTTAAGATCAGTTGGCTCATTTTTTTCCAACAGTTCCAACTTTGTATTGGAAAACTAAGCCTGACTGAGGTCATTAAGAACAAAAACTAAAATAACTATGGCAGTCCAGGACTAGTTTGACACCACCTTAATGAAATGTTTACATGGAATTTATTTTAGAAGGATGGACACCTCAGTTTTCCCCTTTTTTTTCTCTTCTTTGAGCTTTTAATATTGTTTTTCTGTAATACCATCTACAATGTTTAAAAAAGTTTTATATTTCAGACAGATTTCTACATGTTTTATCATTTTTATCCACTCTCCTGCTCCATCCTTTGTAGTTTCCTGCCTCCTTGAGCATGTTCAGGACCTCATTCAGGCCTGGGGGGCTTTTTTGCTGAAAACTTTCATTAAAAAAGTGTTCAAAAAGTGTGTGATCTGTTGACATATAGACATGGCTCCAGTATCCCTTCCGCATTCCGCAATAGTCTTTGTGGCATCAAAGCACCTCCTCAATCCTTTTCTGTTTTCTAGGTTCAACTTTTTACAGCTGTTTTGGTCACCTATTGTCACTAAAAAGCCAGTATGTAAATGTGGATGAGTAACAGCATCCACTCCACAGAGGTCATTTATTTAAATTTCACATATGTATTTTTAAAGGGGATGTGGCCCCTAGAGATGGAGCATCTAGCTTTCAGTGGGATCTTCTATTCCAGTTGCATGCAAGGATAGATGGGGAAGCAAAAGAGAAACAAAAAAAAATATGATTTGCAGTACCTTTTAACAGACACACATAAGAAGAATAATTCTCAAGCTTTCCTTTCTGTGGTGGAGCTCCTAACATCCAGTGGTTCTTGAACCATGAATGGATGGGGCTAATGCATCTTAGTGTAACCCAGTGCTTCTCTAATAGTGAAGCGATGCCGGGGGGGGGGGGGGGGGGGCGCGCAGTAGTAGCGGCTTTAGGCACAGGTAATACGGGCAATTGTCCAGGGTGCAAATTTAATGGGGGGGGTCGGTGGTGACAGCAGCTCAGTGCTTGGAAAAAAATTTGTGCCTCTATTGGTTTCCTATTAACTGTTATATGACAGAGTTTGTAACAGCCTGAATCTGTGAATTCCCATCCCTGCAGCTGCCCACTGTGAGAACGAAAGGGGAGGGGTAGTGGGCTCAGGCTGCCAGGTGGAACGAGCACGCGGAGAGCTGCAAGCGCTGCCTGGATTGCGCAACACCAGGATCACCGCGTGCCTTTAAATGACTCAGCTCATGCTAATGTCATTCTTTATTAACTATTGTAGTCATTTTGATAAAGTGTCTTTATTTTCCATAAATGTATGTTTGTCTGCCTGTCATTTAGTTGCTTTCAGAATATGACATAAAGACAGCAGGTAATGCAGGAAAACAGCTGCACTTTATGAAATCAGAAATAAATAATCCATCATTTAGAAAAAAAATCAGCACGTTTTTTACCTATTTCTTCAGACTAAAAACATTAAATATATTGGAGCTGCTGTGTTAATGTTTTAGATCAATTTACATTTAATATTATTTATTGACTGAATTATTTTTCTCAGCATCAAATGGTTCAGTTGGTCAAAAATGTTTCTAGTTTAAATAAGGAATGACAGATTTTTTTTATTTCAGGCACTTTAAGCTACATTTCTGTTATAGACTATAAAAGGGTTTTCCGTGTGGCATAATAAAGTTAATATTTATTGAAAGTGGATTTATGTTGCTGTTATTCTTTTTTTATTGTAAGATACTATTTTAGGTATACTTACTTAACTTTTTAAAGATACTAACCTAATATATTGTCACCACACGGCTGTGTGTGTGGGGTGGGGTTTGGGGGGGGGGGGGCGTGAAATATTTTCTTTTTCGTAGGGGGGACCTGGCAAAAAATAATTGACTGGTGTAACCCCTTGCCATTAGACCAAGTGTGAACGCCTGGCCCTGCCCTTATTGTGAAAGGGCCAATGTGGATATAAGCTCCAGGTCAGCAGGTGCACTTCCTGCTTGCTGCTCTCAGCTGCTCAGCTGCTCTCAGCCTGAAACCTTTTTTGACACAACCATAATTGGAAACCTCAACGCTTCCATTTGGTTTTATGTGACCAACCCAAAGAGACCTGCTCATCGGTCAGGTTTTTTTTTGTATTCTTTGACATGACACTTGATGGTGAGCTACCCAACTACACGTTCCTGAGTTCCAGACCACCTTCAAAAACCTTTCAACTACGTCAACGCCAATAGACTTTTGGAAACCACTCATTAGGACTTAGACCCACATCCTAGATCCTTTTTTTGTGTTGTTTAAATGTTTTGTTCTGTTAATTCAATCAATTGCATTTTACTTCCATCGCTGTCTTGTGTTTCCTTTACACACCTTGGGCTCCCTGAGACGAATTCTGAGTATTGCAACTAGCGCCCAGCCCTATAATTTTAAAAGCTTTACATTAAACTGCTGGTCTCGCATCTAGTCGCTTCCCAACTGATACAAGTATGTCTATGTTCTTGTTAGACTACATGTACAGAATTTCACAGCTTACAGGGAATCTTCAAAGCACAGATCTGCTCATTTGGTTTTATGTGACCAACATGTGTTCATGCACCTCATCAGTAGAGTACTTAGGTTTAGAAGTGGGCATGGGTTTCCAGAGGGCCAAAACTGGATCCCCCCCACGAGGTACAAACAAATGTGGGATCTATGATGGAAATAAACAGGTACAGTGGCAACTCAGATTCCTGATACCATTCCCGCTGGGTCTCCCATCAGCTTTAAGCAGTTCTGACTCCAGCTGTTTGTGCACTCAACCCGTGGAACAATTCTATGTGCAACCTACTCTAAAGAAGAGAGAAATTAGTGTTGCATATGGCTAAAATGTATAATTTTATCTTAAAAGTTTGAATTGTTTATGTGATACATAGGAATAAATGATGAAGTAGCAGGTAGTCATGACATTTTTCTGACTTCAAGTGGAACCCAAAACACATCAACTGGGGTTCTTGTGCATCAACTAAAACACATATAGTTTGTGAAAAGAGCTAAGCAACTGAAAAATACCCAGCATCACTCACAATTGTTGGCGTTCACGTTGATCCATTGAGCAGTTCTAACTCTGGAGACGTGACAGACATTTATTGGTAAAGTATTATGTGAAGCCAAAACTATGAACTCTCTAAGAAAAATACATAAATGTCCTTGAGATGTACCAAGGCAGCAAAGCAAGATCAAGGCAACAAGGAGAAAGAAGAAAGAAAACTAAAGGAAAATGAACCTGTTCATAAAACATTGAAAGTCGGTCCGTCTGGACATGAAAACTGCCCTCTTGTGGTCTGGTTGATTTAAGAGGAACTAATGTGGCGCATGCTTTTCCTGGTTCCTCCTACTGTTCTTCAAAAGCAGAATCACCGAAAGTCTTTAAAATATTTGGTCAAAGAGACTAATCGACTAAAACAGAGGCACAATTGTTGCGGCAAAGCCGATGGAGTGAACCCAGGACCAGGAAGGACTTGACACAGATCCTCAAATTAACTCAGGTTTAATTACCCTTAGTTACAAAAAAAACACAAAGCATGAGGCCAGGAGAGTACAAGGGATGCTCGGACACAGAACACCAGAAAACCACAGCTGTGACACACAGTGAAAGGGAGGACATCTAGGAGGAGTCACAGAGTGCCAGACTAAACAAAACCACAACCACAGGCATTTCATAAGAACAATGGCACAAAAAGAGCACATTGTTGTTGGAAGAAGCCAAGTTCAAGATCTCATCATGAAGGCTCTACTGTAAAACTGCATTTAAACTCAGTAATCTCTTTCTGCCACTACATAGAGGATACTTGTTGACATCAAAGTTGCTAAGATGAGCAGGAACAGTTACAATAAAAAAACAATTAGAACCAAATGTAAATGACTAAATGACTGTGAGCAGTTACCTGATGCTTCACATTCATTCAGGTCGCTACGATAGCAACAACCTCATTTTTTGACATCTAAGTTATTAAAATTGATATTTATTTTAAACCGTTTCTGCTCGTTATGTCAACTCAGTCAGTAGCTCTAATGTTATTCCAATCATGGTTGCAAACAGAGCTGTAATTAGATAAATTGAAATAAACTGATATCTTATCTGTCTTTAAATTTATTTTTAGGCATTTTTGAAAAGTTTTTAGTTAGTTCTTGATGTAAAAATCCAGTTTCTATCCATGAATGTTGCAACTTTGTTTAATCATTTCAAAAGGTATGTTAAATGGATTATTTTCCATTGGCTTAAATGAGTATTGAATAAAAATGTCTAAAAAAATAAAATTCTGTAGCCTTAAAGGATTCTTAAATTAAACCAGCTAGGAAATACATCTTAACAAAAGTAAGCATGGATCTGTGTTTAAGAAGAATGTGTTCTTCAAAGTAGCATTTACAGACTGGGGGCTTTTATGTCTATTTGGTTTCTGCGTGCACAGATATAATTGCAGCATGCCCAAGAGAGCCTTTGTGTGCACTTGCGTCTTGTTCCTTGTGCATCAGTCAATATGGGAATATATGTGTTCCTGAGAGTGCTGAGGCTCTGTTGAATGTCACTGTCCAGGCTGTAAATTGACCAACGCTCAGATCCAACAGATCCTGCTGTCCTCTCAAGGCTTCCCTGACTAATTAAAAATACTCTGCATTGGAGAATGGATTACTGCAAAGGGCGCTCACACAAACACTTCATTAGGCGCATGCACAGACGGCAGCAGCAAAACACGCACTCGTGTTGTGTCTTTGCACCCACAAGGAGAGCTTTTTTTTTTTTTTTTTGCTGGTGACATTAATTTAAATTACTGCTGGCGTTTGAATGTAGATTTGAATGTAAGCACCGGCACCACTTCCTCCTTGAAATACAGAAGTAGTACTCGTGTGGGTGTGTGTTGGCGTTATTGTACGTGCACATGCTCGTGAAGTGATAAGGGCAGAGTGGGAGGGGGTAGAACAAAAGGATGACTGTGCTGCTGAGAGACTCAGCAAGAATGGCAGTCCATGTGTTTGAGATGGTGGCTCTATGCGTGTGCGACATGTGTGCAAATGTGTGTGTGTTCCTGTCAACTGACATTCAGAGGTCTCCCAATCTCTTCCTTCCTCCATCAGTCAGCAATATGTACTAGTAAATCTGCAGATCCTGGGGAATGGGAAGCGCTATTGAAATCCTGCTGCACTGCTGGAGAAAAGAAAAACACAGAAGCAGATGAGGAAGACCCAAAAATAAGTCAAAGGCTTCGGCAAACTGCAGGAGGAAACTTCTGCAGGCGAGTTTTTCTCAAAACGCTGGCAAATATCCAGACGGGTCTGCAGGGTTATTTGATGGTGAGGTGCATCTTGAGAAGAGCACCACTGCGATGATTTAATGAGTCTGAGGAAGAGCCGTGAACTGTTATCCCTCTGACAATAATTAAACCCTGCTGAGTGCAGTTAAAAGGTTCTATTAGCAGCACTTTAACATCAATTAATCCTAATAATTTTAGATGCTTGAACAACTACTGTTTGAAAAAAAAACAGAAGACATCACTGGAAGTTTTGACTTTAAAGTACAAGTTGTGCATTTGGATGAGGAGGGTCAAGGCTGAACAGGCATTTGGCAGGTGGGGCAGTATGCCCTTAAATCCCTTAACCCCCCTCCCTCCCCCCCAAAAATAATGGGATCGTCCACAAAAGTCTACAATTAGGTAAAAAAAAAATAATAATAAAAACGTAAAAAGGAAAGGTAATGCATTAAACTAGATTCACACTGAGCAGAATATATGGATAGATCAACTGAATTGAAGGAGGAAGGAGGGTCTAAGGGCAGGGATGTCCAGTTTAGTTTAGTCTGTCTAGTTTAGTTTAACAATCAGCTATTGAATTCTATGACTTTATGTTCTTTATGATTCGTGTATATTACATAATCACCGACATGAAGCCCATTGAGATGACTATTGTTGTAAATATTGGGCTATATAAATAAAATTGAATTGAAAATTGAATTAAATTGCAGGATTTTCTATGCATTTTAGGGCTTGGGGTTCAATAAATCTGCGCCTGAGGAAGGTCAACTCTTTTAGAGTAAGGCAGAAGTTATCAAGAACAGCACAGGCATGACTTGCTAGTTTTTGCATTCTTTTAATAGAATAATTAAACTGCATGAAGATCTCAAATATATCAGAAAGAAAAAGGTCATCAAGTAATTGTTATGGACCAACTGTGACACAAGGCTGAACGATCAAGAAAAACGTTAGGTGGTTTGGCCGTTTCTCATTGTCTGCATGAAAAACAAATTTGTTGTAGTTGTTTTTTAACTTGTCCTGTTTAGCAGAAGAGCAAAAAGATGAAACCTTAAAGACCCACTCCTTTGAAAATTGTGTTTTTAACGTGTTCTTGAGGAATTTTTTTACTGATGGGGCAAACACAAAGAAAATTAGGCTTAAAATTGCATTTCTACGCAGTTCTTCATTTAAATTGTTTTCAATCAAGCTTCCTGCTCCACTCCATTCTGATGCATCCACTTGCAGACAAATAGATCCATATATGTCTTTGTTTTTGCCCGTCTTAGCTGGAATCTGACTCAAAAATGTACGGCTGGATAGCTCTATTATTACTCACCGTTTTTGTTGCACCAGTAATGCTAGGTTGAGGTAGTGAGGGAAACTGTCCAAACAGATGGATGATGGGAAGTAGTTGCAGGCTTACTCTGCACCAACAGTCCTACCCAACTCAGAGGTACATTTCTAATAAACTACTGCTGCTCTGTGGAAACTATGTCCCAGAAAAGGACACAGGTTTTTGGATTTGGACCAAAAATGTCATACCTAAAACACCATTGGGAATGCTTAGAAAATAGATCGAAAGATGATTGGAGTGGGACTTGAAGGTCTCTTGTGTTGGACAGATTTTATTCTTACAATAGGGGGATTACAAATCTTCTGACACACAAGGGGTTTATTTGTAGAAACCCCGTTTTTGTATTTGAGGCTTGACTTTATATGTGTTATATTTACATAGATTTCTTGTTGAACTTGATTGACATAAATCAGAAAACACTGTTGGAGCCCCAGAAGTAGTGTGTTCATGAGTTGTTTTGCTGCCATCTTATCTTTTCTCTGCTTGTTGCATAACCTATGAACAACTGCTTTAACTTTCTTTCCGGATGAATTCCATAGGATTCATTATTTAAAATAGTGTGGCTACTGAGGCATTTCATTTGCTTTTAAATGTCCAAAAAGGCAGACAATTCTTAGCCAAGTTTAAAGAGATTTAGTATTGACAGCAGTCGAAGATAAGGAGGACATGTCACCAGCCGAGGGTTCTGCTGCCACATGTTCGTGACTGTGAAGCCTTCACTCAGTGAGACTGCCATGAACTCACCTTGAGGCAAGTCAAAGGCTGACCAACGGTTTGACACAGATGAACCTGTGAAATTCATGGAGTGGGGTTGATTCACCAACCTGACTGCGTCTCTCCCACACACTTTAACAAACGCACAGTGCTGTGGGCTCAAAAAGTCACTTAAAATCAGTGTTTCCATTGTAAAAAACTGTTGGGAGAAAAAGCAAGGACAATGGGGTCAGATTTGAAACCAAACGTGTTTTCACTTTAAGAAATCAGAGGAAACAACTTTTCTTTGTGAAACTCCACAACTGGTTATGGAAAAACAAGTTATTTGCAAGTATGAAATAAGGGTTTTATGATGATGATTAGGAGAAAAATTTAACTATTTTGACACTAATGGCAAAAAAGAGTTCAAATGTTGACAAAGTAGAAGAAGAGTAGATTATTGCAGAAGTTGGGGTCTTTTCTTCAGCACACCATCCTTTTTACCTTAGTAGTCTGCACCAAAGTTTCATGCTTTATGGTTTTTGAGCTCAATGAAATAGACCTGCACTAAAAGTAAATAAATTCTAAAAATCTACAGGGGAACTGAGGATTAAAGGGTTGTTTTCTTTTACCTCTAACATTTTTAAAAGGTCAGAAATTTGGAAGTTATTTTCAGGCTAGAAAAGCATTTTTCAGCCATTTTTAACACATTTAGTGATGACTAACTATGCTTTTATTCTTCTGACTTAATGTTATTTTGGCAGTGTGGTATTTTGGTCTAACAGGAAATGTTAACGTTTTAACCTGGAGAATCCATGGGGTCATATTTGGATGGGGTTATATAATTTCATTTTATTTTTATTCTTTTATTTTTATTTATTTATTTGGCTGCTGTTAATTCCTACTACCATGATAACCGTAATAAAAAAAAAAGTCAAATTAGTTTTAAAAGCCCTGAAGAAAATTGTTCTGGGGTTCTGCAGGTTTAAAGTCCTACTTTCTGCATATTTTCAGGTCTGATTCAAGCAAAAACTAATTCAAAATTCCCATTCTCAGTTTGTCACGGTCTAATAAACGTGCAGGCTCAGGAAGTTTTAATAGTTTAAAAATAATAATTAACAAGCTTGCTGTGAATGTTGTTAAAAAGCAAAATAATGCTAAGTGCTCTTTTTTTATAACCGTCTGAATTATTTGTTTTTGCTGAAATCATTTTGCCCATCTAAAGTGTTTCCTCGGATTTCTTTAAAGCACAACACAAATTCTCCTGCTCTTGACCTTATCAGTTAAGCCACTCATTTGCTCAGCAGCTTTTACACCCACACACACTCGTGTTTAACAAGGGGGAGCCACTTGAAATCCTTTGTAGATGAAAGGAGACGAAAAGCTATTCCCTAAATGTTTGTGCCAAGCAGCAATTTACACGCATTCAGCAGAGCTTTCAACACTAATCAGTAAATCACAAGACCAAATTGTTCCACGGGTGAGCAAAGGTGCGCCAAAATAAAGTCCCTGATTTTGGTTTTAAACAAAAATAAATTAATTTAAAAAACAGAATCGAGCTGCATGAGTAAAGAGCATAGCTGATTCTATCTACGAGTACATTTGTTTACAAGAGCATTCATACATGAATGGGGGAGCCACCCTCACGATTAACAAACTCAGGGTTCAGTCTCCCCTAAAGACATGTGACTTTTTAGGAAATCAAACCACCACTTCTGGATGATGGAGCTGGACACGGATGAATGACGTGGTTACCACCGGCCTGAGCGTCAAACCCCGATCATACGCACGATCCATGACCACCAACAGAGGCGGGAAGCCCGACGACTAAGACATCACCTCAGAGGAGCAACAAATTAGGGGTTTTATTGCCACAAAGTGTGAAGGATGAACAGACGTTTATATAAACGAATATCTTTCAAAACACAACGCTGACACCATAGTGTGGAAAAACGCGAAAAAAAATCATGAAATCACAGATTTTGGTACAAAATGGCCGCCACACCGTAGGTTGTCTTGCCATCCCATAATGATTTCAAAACTTCCTTTGGATATCCTCAACAAGGATATATTGATTTCGTTAGTCATTTCTAAAACATTTTGAATTTTTTCGTTTTAAGCTCATTTACAAAAAGTATTTGTAAATATGCATGCTCGCCTTTAAACAAGTAGTTGTAGAGTTAGATAAGCTAATTCTGCTCTAAGAGTTCTGCGACGTCATCTGTCCGTCCTGGGAGAGGATCATGTGGACATCCCTGAGGTTTCTTTTTTTCTGGAATCGGGTTTTTCCTATCTAAGAAGGAGGGTCTAAGGACAGGGATGCCCAGTTTAGCTTAGTCTGTTTAGTTTTGTTTAGCAATTTCCTATTGCATTTCATGACTGTTCTGATGCCATTACTTATATGAAACACATTGAGATAACTATGGTTGTAATATTGGGCTGTATAAATAAAATGTATGACCAATTTTCATCCGTGCTATATGTGCACAATGTGGCTGTGTGACATGGCTTTTAGACTGACAAGGTCACTTTGGGTTCACTGATTGAGGTTGATCAAAGGTAACTGTGGTCCAGTACATCATGATGCTGCTTTAGTTCTCAGGTTGATTTACTAATAAAAACAACCTCTTTCAAGTGTTTGGGAATTCTAAACCTCCAACTCACATCTCACTTCCACCCTGCTCAGCTGAAGAGCATTTAATGTTGCTTTATAGAAACCAGATTAATACAGGAATCAGGTGGGCTCATCATATTTCTCTGTAAGTTGGGCTCCTCTATGTTATACACATTTTCTGACTGATTGCCCTGGAAACACTGCAGGGAGACCGACCCTTACTTGTTACAGAGACACTTTGTGACCTTGAGTCTTCAGGGCGATTAAAAGAAAGTCGTTAGCAATCAATTTTTTTTGTTCTCGGGAACGTGACAGTCCCTCTTCATGTGACAGCTAAAGAAACTTGAAGTGAGGATGACAACCATCAGAAGCTGCAGCGCAGTTGAGGCATTCCTGAGGAGAAGCGGTAAAGCTGCTGACAGCTTTACAGGCATTCCACTGCAGGAATAGGATTAGAAGTATTTTACACAAGAGTTAGAAAGTTATTTTCAGTTATAAAATATTCATTGACTATACATTGAGATATGAACAAAATAACTATTTTGTTAGAAAAGTATTTTGGGTTTGTTAAAACATCCAGACGTCAAAAACTGGATTCTTTACCATTTGCCAACTTTTGTGCTTGTTTTTTTTTTTTTTATTAGAATTTTGTTTTAAACATGAAGCAGAAGAAAAAATACTTTAATATACAGTTTGTCATATCAATTTGCAAAAAAACAATCTGATAAAAAATGTAAAACATCAAAATTATCTTAGTTTGGAAAAAAAATCCTTAATTTTGAATGTTTTTCTTTAAAATTATTTTTGGGAAGACCATTTTTCTCACCACTTGGCAGATTTCTTATCTTCTTGCTTTTTAAAGAATTTTTTTTTACTTTTAAGAGTTTTTGACATATTTCTCAGGAGCCTTTTAAACCTATACCTACTTAAATACCAGCTAGCAGAAATCATTGAAAGGAAAATCTCTTGTTGAAAATTCTACAAACACCACTGCGTTGAGGGTTTTGATGTTGATTGCTTGCCATTGATGTGATAATTGCCCCCAGTACCATTATTTACTCCCCTCCGGGAATCGAACCGTGCGTGGCAGCCTTTTACCTTACCAACCGAGCTACCCAGCCGCTGGTTCCACTGGATCAATCAATGGTCCCACTCACAGGGACACATGATTTATTTTTGCTTCACCTGGAACACAGATATTGAGAGCAGGGAGAGGTGGGATCAAATCAGTACAAGCTTTCATTTCACATTTTTGATTTTCTGATGTTAAATTCCCATTTTTTGGCAAAGTTTATTTTCCCTCTTAAAATTTCAGGGTGATGTAAAGCAAAAGAAGTGTAGTATTCTAGATTTTTTAAGGGGGCAGATCCGCATGTCCTGTTGACATGTTTAAGCTTATTAAAAGTGAAATTGGACATCAAAAACAGACATCAACCATGTCTCTGTGTCATCAATAAAATCACTCATTTGATCACTTTTTTCTGTTGATGTCTGTGCCCCATTATAATTATAATGAATGCCTGGGTATTTTATTTATTAAATTATTTAGCTACTATGATTTTCAGACAGATAATGATATTGATAAGGTCGATATTTTATGTGATATTTTTTTTGTTGCCATCAGTTTTTATCTAATTCAATTAAATCATAATTAAATCATTCCAATACTGCCAGATTATCCTGGTTATCTTTAAATATTTGTCAAATAAGTGATTAAAAGATTACATCTCAGGGTTTTTGGTGTAATACCAAGAAAGGATGACTGATGAAAGAAAAACTTCTAGATGGGAAAAACAGAAAGAAATCTTCACTCAAATCCGACTCACCAAGGTCTGTACCTTTTTGTGAAAATGACTATTGAACCATAAACGTTTGATCCTTTTCATAGCACATTTCCACACTTTTAGAGATGATGAAGCACGTTTTTTATCCCAACTTGATTTTATTTTGGTGGTTTGGTCTTTTGAGGCAACAGGAAACTCCATCTATAAGATACATTTTTAATTTCACAAATTTTGCTGTGTATTTTAAAGATTTATTTATGCTTACTAAGGAAGAAAAAGAAAAAAGAACTCCACAAGTTTTATGTTCAATTTGACAAAAACAAAAAGGCAGATTGTGGTTGTTTTTGTTGTTTACCAACAAGAAACATTTCAATTTGAATTTAATTCCACTAAAATAGAAACAAAAACAATGTTAATACAAGTTTAATTTACAGTCAATTTTTGTTGTGTTTTCTTTAAGCAAAGTCAGTGAACATCACCACACAATCTTAAGTGAACTCCTTTAAATGATTTTCTTCCAAACAATCTGATTCAGGGATTACATGGAAAAAATTAAAATCCTGCCTGCTCTGTTCCATATTTTTCAATTGGCTTTATGCAATTTTTTCATCCATGGAAAAGCACTTTCCCGCGGTGATAGACAATGGGTCCTGTCATGCTGTTCTAAAAGCAGACCTCAGGGGGAGTCAAGCGAAAGTCACACCATTAGCTCTTTGGGACGTCTTCAACCTTTTGTGCTCATCGTTGAGTCACTCATGCATAATCAGAAAAACAGAAGCAAAGTGGAAGTGGAATCTCTTTTTTTATTGTTTGGTATAAAAAAGATTTATATTTGTCGTTGTTTTTTTAAACATATTATTTATCCTGTGGAAAACTCCTCTATGTTAAGTCTTTTTTATTCTTTACTCCAGAACTAAAGTTTGGAAGATATATCATTGTATAGCATCCAATTTTTTTTAACACGTCAGAAGTCACGATGCTTAAGAGACAGTGGAAACTCTGAGAATTACTGGGACGTGATCTGGTCAGAGGTTTGGGGGTTTTTTTAGTCAAACTGCTCTTGGGCAAGACACTAAACCCCACATTCATTGATGATCTGGCCAGCAACTTGCAGCTCAGTGACAATTGCGTATCAAAAAAGTATAGCAAAAAGATGCATTCTAATTACTAAAATCCAGATCATTTCAGATCATAAAATCCAGGTTATTCCAATATGGAAATGTATATTACACGCATTTGCTTAACAATCTACATAGTGACCAACAAACTTTCATAATAATTTCAGCAGGCACTGGATTGCTTCTTAGATTTTTTAAACTGTACTGGAAACTTCAATTCAATTTTCAATTCAATTTTATTTGTATAGCCCAAATTCACAACAACAGTCGTCTCAATGGGCTTCGAATCGTTAATTGAAAAAACTGTTATCATTATATTTTAAAAAAAACTATTGCATGCACCAATGAATAATAACCATCAGAGAGGTACCTTGAGCATCCTGGAAAGCTGTTTTTTAAATGTTTTAATTTAAATTTGCCTTAAAGGCAACAAGGGGGGCTGCCGTGGTGCAGCGGTAGGGCGGTCGACCCATGATTGTAAGATTGCAGGTTCGATTCCCGCCTTGCACGCCCATGAGCCAATGTTTGGGCAAGACACTGAACCCCACCTTGCCTCTGGTGGGTGTTCAGGAGCTGAGCCGCCACCAGTGTGTGAATGTGCGTGTGACTGGGTGAATTGGTCTGTAACTGTAAAGCGCTTTGGGCCTTGTAGGTAGAAAAGCGCTATATAAGTATACACCATTACCAAGTTGCTCTATTCATACATAATCAGAAAAAAAAAATTGAGTTTCATTTTAGTAAAATTAAACAGAATCAGTATCATATTGCAATAACTATTCTTAAATTAATGCTATTCATAGCATCTGGTGACTGCCCATAAAAAAAATCTTCGTATTCATATCTACCCAGCATATATTTTCACATCAGCTTCTGGCTCCCTCTCCTGTTTTGACATTTTCCATGTATAGTGAAGTAATTAATATAAATATCATGAAACATCACAGAGATGTATGCCCAGTGCTAATCGGGTTACAAGCGCTCACCAGATGCTGCATATTTCTTCCAATATCATGCACACGGAACAGGTAGAGCAATTGCAACATTTCTGTCTATGATGTAATGTGATTGTCTGGGTCCTTTATTCTGCAGCAGCTGCACATTTCAGCGCAGTATCAGCTGTGAAACGAGAAAAGAGATGCATTTTTTTCCCCACCAAAACATAATAATAAAGATGTTAACAGAAGATTTAAGTGAGGAAAATGAAATCACAATACCTCTGTAGGTTCTACACATCTTTACATAACAGTCAAAATTAAGCTAAAAAAAACTCTCTAATATGACAATTAATTAGCTAATTACTGTCATGGGTAACAAATAATAGGTATTGGAGGCATTGGATTATTATCATAAACCCTAAATCCTTTATTAAATATCGGAAAAAAATGTTTTAGAAACCAGAAAAGACTGAATGCAAGCATCACTGTAATAGTATAACAAATGTGGCAAAACAATTAAAATAACATCTGACGGCACAGTTTTAATACAGAGAGAATATCAAACAGTAAAAAATCCCAGCTGCCGGCTCTTGGACCCATCTTTTATGGTGGTCTCGATTTGTTTCCAATCAGACTGAGCTCCCGTTCATTCCGAGTTTGCTCAGTCGGAATAAGCTCCGTGCTCAGAGTAGTAAACTGGACAAAGACGGCCACCATAGCCGGGCATTATAGGATGCAAACACTATAAAAGGAAGCGACCATGACGATGAGACACAGCAACTCATTGAAATGTGGTTGGACGAATGCAGGCTCAATTAAACAACTTTTAAAGTGATCCATATTGCTCGTTGCTGTTTTCCTGACAATCTAGATGTCATAAGCACTTATCAGCGTATCTAATTAGCCAGTAACCGCGTTGCAACATGTCTCCATCGTACCAAAGTAACAGGTAGAAAGTGTTGCACCTGACGTTGATGCAGACGTTTGAAATTGGTCAGTGAAATGTAAAGTTTGAATATGTGAACTATCCCGACAGGGATTGCAAAGTGTGGAACTATCATTCTGTCTCTGGTTGCTTTGCCCCGCCCTCAATTCATGGTCAATGGCTGAAGAGATCTGTAGTCACATGGTTTTGTTTACAAGCTTTGATTCGTAACAAACCTCAGCTTGATGGCAGTCTGAATACAGACCAAAGGCTAGGTTTAGGACTCGATCAGGACCAAAGGGAGTGAACTCTGTGCAAACCAACAAACCTCTCCAGTCAGAATACATCCGAAGTCTTTCACAGAGTTTAATCTAAAGCTTCAAAATTGGTTCATAGATGAGGTTTACTCACACTTATAACTTCCAGAGGATCTTCCATCATACTTTTGGATCTCTCCAATCTGATGTTTCCCACTGTCATTAATCATTCCAAGACTATGATAGCTTAGTTATCATTAATCTTAAAAATGTGTCCAAACATTTTAATTATTAAACATTTATCACTGAGCAAAAATATTTAGGACAGAGCACCACCTCATAATTCATCTAAAATAACAGTTTTAGCCTGGAAAGTTTAGTAGTCAATTCAAAACATAATGAAAAAAAAAGGAAAAACTTGACTAAAGTAAAAGTTTTCTATTTCCTATATATAGGGCCATTGTCTGTAAACTAATCAGGAAAACCAAATTAGGCTTGGCAGGAGTTTTAAGAATAATAAAAACGGAAACGTTTTGAGAGATTTTCGCTGCACCGTATATTTCATTTTAGGCTCTGTGGTGTATTGGAATATGAAAACTATGCCAGTGACTCTAAACTACTGTGGGCCACTAAAGCTATTAATCAAAACTAATTGCTTGGTACCTCTGCAGCTATTACACAGAATAAATTTGCTTATGCAGCCAGAGTGGATAAAGGGTGGAAATCAAAGGTTCATTTATTTGTAATTTCCTTCTAATCTAACCCCTCTAGGAACATGAACGCTTATGTGTGTGTGCGTGCAGTCCACTCCGTGCATGCAGCAGGAGCTCGTAGGTCTACACAGCATATCAGTTTGTGTTCCTAGATTATTTCTTGTGCACTCCAGGTTCAGATAAATGAACAATCAAGTGCTGCAAACAACATTAAAACTGAATCACAAAGCAAATGCAAACATGCTGAACGAAGCACACCCAAACCGCTGCTGACCAAGGCAAAAACCACATTGAATTCTGTTTGTTTTTTTTAAAGCTGGTCATCTCCAGAATCTACTAGGGAACATTAGAACAGCAGAAACTGAACAAAATGTTTATATTATTTGAGAATAATTTAAAAAAATAAAACATCCAAAAGTTTGCAGAAAACCAATGTATTGAAGAGTAAAATAATATGCAGATTAATGACTAAAACTTTGTGAAAGGACAAGGACACGACAGCAAATGTTATTTATCTGATTTCAAGCCCAAATGTACACACACAATATTGTACAACTATATATTGCTATATCATGCAACATCAACTTTGAGCTTCTGAGTGTAAAACAATGTTCATTCCTCATGAAAAACAACCCCAAAGAAGTATTTTGATCCATTTACACATTTCCCAATATTCCTCTAAAGATCTGAGCTCTGAGCACCAGCTCCTAACAAATCCACCAAAGGATCGGGTCCTCACTTTGTGATGTCACAAAGTGAGGACCAGTCCCTTCCAGGAAGAGTCTGCGCTCCCAGCTCCGCCTCCAGGCTAGTACGCACACACACACACCGTTTCTCTTCGCAAAAACGTTTTTCTTTTATATGCACAATATGCACAACCATCTGCAAAAGTCCGGATGTTGTTTGTTTTTGTGGACGAAACCCAGACACGCTGCTGAGGTCGGCTCTAGGTCATGGAATGGGTAGAGCAGAGATCGAGTCAATTCACTTTCATGTTGGAAAAGAGCTTAGGAAAATAATATTTCCTTTTAAAAAAAGATTTTTTGTGTGCCAATGGTAAAATATTATCATAAACAAGTAGTATAAGCATCGTATAGGCCATTTAATGACAAACTTTGATTTTAGAAGAAATAACGTAGTGACACTTTTGAGAAAGCCAATTTAAATGCATTTGTAAAAAAGGGGGAAAAAATAGGGTAAAATCCTTTAAATGTTAATAAAATGCCCTAATTGATTTTTAAAATATGAACACCAAAAATTTTCCAGGCATTTCATCTGGGAGTCCATTTGCAGAATGTGTGGGTTTTTTTTAAAGCTTTAATAACACGTTCAGAATTCTTTATTTAAATTTGCCTCCAACTCACTCTTCCAGCAGTCATGTCAACCCCCCAATGTTATAGCCACTCTCAGCAGGAGGCATTTATTTACAGATACATTCTTAAAATTTGAAAAACTTCAACACTAAGTGTCGTTTGTACATAAATCCGTCTGTAAATCATCACATTTTTATGGGGGGGATATGCTTTTTTATTTTTTCCATGTCTCTTTGACAGGGCCTCAGATGAACAGAATTAACCCCCGTGGTGATAAAACCTGAAATGTCATTTCCACGCATGTGGATGCCAAATCTTGAGAGATTAAGATGCAGCCGCTCCTCTCTACGAGCCTGTATGGACCTGGACAAGCCAAAAACCCACAGCACCCGTGCAGGTGCACGTGACTTATGCCTCATCATCTCTTCCTGTTAGCATTCATCATTTATCTGGTCATTCAGACCGTCAGCCTGTCAAACTTAGGAGACATTTCCCTCTTGTCTGATTTCATCCATCCTTCGTCCTTTACACTAAGCCTATCACACTCATCGGGTCTGAAGACTCATTCGCTGTAAGAGAACAGTCGAGTAGATCAACATTACCGCTTTTTGTTCATGACAGAGACGAGAGCGCATGACGAGCACGTGTGAGCATCCTTTACTTCTTAGGTCAGATTCATTTTGCTCTCAAGCATGTTAGCCGACTGGTTTGTAGCCAACAGTCTGAATCAATGGGAGACAAAATGTGCGCGCACACAAGTACCTTCACAAACACATAACATAGGAAAAGCCTTGTATATAATATTGATGACCCTCATTTCCTGACACCAAATGGATTGCACTGTGCAGCTTATATTGGGGCTTCAGCATGTAAGTAATCCATTTACATTTATGTGCAGCCTGTGTGTGCATGAATCTTCTCCAACTTTGTATTCGGGGGTTGGTGTGCTTATATTGGATGTGTGGACGGCTCACTTGCTTTGTTTTGTTTTGATTTACTTTCCTGACAGTTCAAACGAAGGGAAACAGAGCATCTCTTAACCCATGAAGGAGAAGAAAAAGATTTTAAATCCTGTGGTTAGACATTGAAAAAAGAAAAGGTCATTCATTTTGTACCGTTTTATCCCTTTCGGGGTCACGTGGCTGCCGGAGCCTATCCCTGCCACTTGTGGGCAAAGGCAGGGGACACCCTGGACTGTTCGCCAGTCTGTTGCAGGGCCACAATCACACATCATTAACTCTCACCTAGGGACAATTTAGAGTTGCCAAATGACCCATGAAGCATGTTTTTGGACGATGAGAGGAAGCAGGAGACCCCGAAGAGAACCCACGCATGCACGGGGAGAACATGCAAACTTCACACAGAAATGTCCCCCATTGTTGTTCTGTTTCAGGTCCCCCAGCCGGGACTTAAACCAGGGGCCTTCTGACTGTGAGGCAAGAGCACGAACCACTACGCCACCGTGCAGCCTAAATAAAAAAATGGTGCGAAGAATATTTGATCATCTCTACATTCCTACTCCGGTCAACCGTTGATGTTTGGTAAAATCGTTCCCAGTGGTCTTTAAATGATTATTACGCATTGTTTTCTTGGACACAGTTTCTGCAGAGCAGCAGGAGTTCATTAGAAATTTGCCTGAGTTGTGTGCAGGACTAGTGGTGCAGAACAACCCCACCCTCTCTTCCCATCACCACTGTTTCTACATGCTCTCCCGCTGGCATGCAGCCCTTCACACCCCCAATCTAACATTACTGGTACAACAAAAATGATGAAAAAAATCGGAGCTATCCAGGCGTAAAGTTTAGATCAAGATTCCAGTTCAGATGAGGAAAATAAAGACGCGCATGTATCTAATCGCTGATAACTGGATGCATCAGGATGGAGCGGAGCAGGAAGCTTGTTGCTCGCTGTTGTAGCTTTGATGTCACACCTGATCCACAAGAATTTCAATAAAGAAATGCTCAAATGTAATTTGAGATTCATTTTCCCTACAAACGACCTCCATCATCAGAAAAATATCAGAAGAACATATTAAAAACATAGGTGTTTAAGTCATTTTACACAAACTGTAATTTAGCTTAATGTTTGCATAAAAAACAGAAAAAGGAGCAGAAAATCCTTCAAAATCTCACTACACTGGTCACTTGAATCCACACTAAAGCAAGGATCGTTACTTTTATGACATCTCTCCACAGTGATCATTAACATTTTATCTCCCCTCGAGTCCCATTCCTTGAGGAAATTTGGTCTGTAAAGAAGAAATTGTTGAAAGTATCTCCGCAGTGACAGCCTCTGACCCTCCGGTGTGCAGGTCCTGACAGGGGCAGACATGAAGAGGTGTTACAGAGCGTTGACAGCCAGCTGGTGAGGTTTGAGCTTGTCCTTCCATATCTTCTCACCCTCTGAGAAAAGTGAAACATAGAGCCGTAAGCGACCATTTTCTCCTGATGACACTCGGGTCTCACTTAAGCTTGTGTGGCAGAATGAGAAAGAGGTTACTTTTGTGTTGAATGGACCAACTATCTTTAGAGCTTCACGTCAGATTGCAGTATCAGTTTGGTTCCGCTTTAAAAGCTTCAAGAGTGAATTCCAATTAGTGTTACTTTTTTTTAAGCCGCAAAATAAAATCTGGAAAGCCAAACAGTAAAGTTTACAAAAGTGTGTTTTTCAGCAACGCCTTAAATTGGAAATTTTCAACAGCCATCGATGTTACAGTCATAAAAAATAAATGTTTGAGACCAAGAATACAGAAACTTTGATTTTTTTTTTTTTTACTTAAAGCCTTCAAAATCAAATTAGTCAGATTTTTTAAAGTGAAATGAACAAAGTCAGTTAATTCAAATGTAATGTTTGCTGCAGGTGTGTTTGGCAGGTGGCCACAAATGACTAAGAAGTATAAAATGTTATGGTTATGCTAATTTAATAGGGCTAAGAAAGTCACTTTTTGAGAGGCTGAACCCTATAAATCCCTTCATTTTTAGGGTAAAGAATCAAACTAAAAAGAAGAAGCGTCAACAGATTTGCAGACATTTATGATGAAGGCTGAACTGAGTTCAGACCTCAAAGCAATCATTACAGGAAAATGTCGAACATTTTGTGAGGAATCAACACTTCAAAATAAAATACAGAAACGCAATAAAACAATACAATGAGGCAGAAAGCTGTTAAGATTTACAGAGAAGCATGCTTTTGCACACCTGACCCCAACAAAGTGCCCGGAAAGTAAATATGAAAGAGTCAATAAGACAGTTTCTTTGGAGGCAATTAACAAAAAGTCAAACATTTCGTCTGCCAGAGAAACCTAAAGATTAGATTTGCTGTACCTAAAAAATATCTAGACTTGGATTGTAATTGTAGTATTAAATTGTTTTGTAACCGTGAACAAAAGTCAGAATACATGAAATCATTGGTGAAACATTTAAACAAGTCGGAATTTTGAAACACCCATAAGGAAATAAATATGTAGATACAAAGACCCAACAGGAGTCTTTCTGCTTTTGGTAGGAATCTGTGATTTTTGTCGTATAGTTAGAGTTTATTGAAAATTAAAACAACTAAAGAAATGGAAGTTGTCGGACAAAAACATGATATATTGTAGTTAAATATATAACCAAGAATTCCTGCTCAGTTTTGGAAAAACTGTGGTAAAAGCAAAAAAACAAAAAGAAAATCCTCAACTGGTCACCGCACTGTTGGCATGTAAATCTAATAACGATTAAAGCTTTTTATTTTACTACTTTTTCTAACACGTGCAGCTCAGTTGACTAAATTATAAAACCCAACTTAAAACAACATCATAAATATAAATGTAAGGGTAAGGAATAAATGTTTCCAAATTTGTCACATACCCCCATNAAGGCTAACTTTGAAAAAATCCACATTTGTCCGGGTCATCCTTTCAAGTGTGCAACATAAAGATGATATTAACTATTTGCGATAATTCATGACCCGATGCACAGACACAACCACAAAGCCTTTTGCCACCTTTTGTCTTCAGCAGGATCATTTCCCAACATTTGTGCAGAAAAACAGTTTAATTTTTTTATAATCATAATGTCTCCTACACTCTAAGATAGAAGCAAATCCGCTCTCATCAATCAAATAATCTAATCTTAAAATTCCACCCAAAATGAGATGAATTACAGAAGATAAAAATCTTATGACTTTGACTAAACTAATGCACGACATAAATCTCTTTTTTACAAGGTCACAGCAGAGCTATTCTTAGTCCGGACGCTTGTTCCCCTGACCGGTAGAACCCCTTCACAGCAAACGCATGTTAGATGACAACAGATAGGATCTTGGAGACTGCAGGATCACGGAGGCCTGAACCCCCCGCCCCCGCCCCGCTGACATTCACCTCTGCAGGCCACGGTGCTGTGCAATTATGCTACATATTACCCATACCAGCCTGACCATTTACGTTCACGTCTGCACATACGAGTAACTGATTGCTACATAAAGTTAAGCTTCATCTATTGCTTCAGATCTTTAGAACAGAGAAGGAGAACAGCAGGAATAATAACTTGTTTGTTTCTCCCGCAGTGGGACTCTGAAGGGAAAACTACTTGAGTATGCATCATCAAAGAAAATGCATGAAGCCCCATGCTAAGAGCAAATAGTGTTGAGGCTTTATTTTCAAATTGAAATAGGTTTATGATTGATGTGTCCATCAGAGCTGTAAAAAGTAATAGTTTGTTCCCTATATAAGCTTTGTTTTTGGGTGGTATATTAAAGATATAGGATTCCATGTTTCTTTGTTGCAGAGTCAAGGATTTGTACCCCTGCTGCCTGTGCAGCTTTACTACAGGACTGAGTCAGCCGTGCACCCTGTCTTCAGATCTCACAGCAGCAGTTTCCAAAATATCCTTGAAGACCCACCCAGAGGAAAAATGTTTTTAATATGTTCTTGTGGCCTTTTTCTCATGATAGAGAACAGATATTAAGATAATTGGACTTAAAACTGCTCTTTTGAGAATTTCTTTATTTAAATCACTGTGAATCAGGAGCAGACAAAAAATATGGTTTGAAAAAGATCAAATTTGTAAGAAAAACACTGTGGGTGGGCCACAAGCTCCCTGCTCCACTCCATTCTGATGCATCCACTTGCAGACGACTAGATCTTTGTTTCTTTTATGTCTGACCTGGCTTTGGGCTCAAAACTGTACAGCTGGATAGCTCAGATATTACTCAACATTTTCGATGTTCAGGTAATGTCATTTTATGTTCACAGCAGGCATTCTCGAACATGCGTTTGGTCCATAGCTCCAGGCTTTTTCTTGTACAGCTCTATATCAACGTGAAACACTTGGTGTCATAATTCCAGCTGGACACAAATTGCAATATTATCTATGATCTCTTTTCAAACGGTTGGTACATCCTTGAATCAAAGGGGATGTCATTTACAGTATATGTCACTACCAACCTCTAGTCCCCAACTGGTCAAATTTTGACCTGGTCTAGCTTTTAACGCATATTCAATGGACACACGTCGTAAAAACCTGTGTACATAAGAGTTTTAAATAACCTAGCAAATTTAAAATTCAGTTAACAGATAAAGATTCTTTGTTAAAAACCATAACCTTTGGTAACAACCTTAAAAAGAAAAGTTAAAACTCCTCACTTTTCTCAGATTGATTTATTATTGTGCAGTTCAGCTCGACAGTGCTAAACTATATTTTTAAAGTCACTCCAGGACTACTTTTTTGTGAAAATGTTCCCAGTGGTGTTTTAATTATGATTATAACTTTTTTAAACCAAAATTCTACAACCTAAATGTCTTAAAAAGCCATATTTCATGTTTCCAAAATCTCCTCTACATCCGTTGAATTACGTGTGATTGTTAATGTGATCAGCAAAAGCACAGCAGCAAACATTCATTATTATTGAATTAACTATTATTGCATAAAGCGGCTGCAAGCTTTCACAGCTACTACGATTTCCAGCCTTTACCTTGAAAGAGTAGCATATGTAGGTAAGCAAACATCAAAGTCTTACTTTGTTATTAATTTTTTGCAAGAAATATGTCAGAGAAATACATCAGAACAGACTTCTCTGCAACCACATGGCAACAAAAGGGTATTCTCTTTAAATTTAAAACGATTCAAATTACTTGGTTAATGGAAGAACTGCCTCCTTTGTTGGAAAAAGAAAAATTTCCGATAAGCAATATCTAAATAGCTTCTTCTTTCATCTGCTTTCGTCCCTCGTTTGATCGTTTCCTTTTCCCTTATCTTTCCATCTTCGCCCGATGATTAATTATTGCCTCCCTGTGTCACAGATTCCATGTTATTTGCATTATCTTTTGCCCATCTTATTCGTTTTTCCTGGAATTAAACCTAGCTTTTTTCTTTACTCCTTCAAAGTCCTTTCCATATTTTGCTCCAATTTCAGGTTTTTTGAGTTATCCGCACTATTTCTTTTTCCTCTGTTCATTCTTTCAGGGTGATTAATTATTTTTTTTCCTCTGTGCTGCCCTCTGAGTTAAAAGAAAACTAATCTTTTACAAACACAGTTTGAGCTTATCTCTGCTAAACCCATGGAAGCTTTTTTTTTTCATTATTTATTTCATACAAAAGTGGAGCAACTTCAGTATGAGCCCAAGAGGAAACGTATTAGCAAAAATTTGGGAAAATTGTCTATCGATAATTTTGACAGTGGCTCGGATAATTTTGTTTGCTGCATTTCTTGGACATCTCACAGAACAAATCTTTAAAAGAGTCGCATGATTTCTAATAAAAACCTGTCAGGAAGTCATGCATGAAGGATAAGTGAGGTACCCGTGATTGGATTATGATGAAAGCGGCAGAAATGATGCATTGCCCTGACATTACATTGACTGACACTCCTATTATCTTGACACAAGACGCCATGACTGACCCAGAAGACATCCGAATTCCAGGTAAGGCAGGTTTATTGCTTCCTTGTTTGTTTGTTTCTTTCCACATCACTCTCAGCTGTACAAGTTTCCAGTAGAATGCAGAATTTACTTGTGTGCAGAAACCTAAAACCTGCTTCCCATTGCTTGTGCGCGTGCATGTCTGGTCCACAATGATAAGAAGACAATGTAACAAGAATTGTTCTTAATGCAATTTAACACCAAAAAAAATGTTTATGTTATGGCATCATATAAAGAAAAATATACTGTAGGTGTCTTTGTTTCAAAAAGATGGAACAATTTCTCAAATTTTAAAACTAAACTATTCGCCCTAAATTATTAAACTTTGTTTAGCTACTAGTTTTAAAGTCATGGCTTTTTTTTCTCCACGCAAAAAAAGAGAAATATCTTAAAACTCAAGAGGAGAACAATCAGATTCCCCGTTGTGTTGGTTTCATCCTCCACCCACTGATAACAATATCAACACATCACGGGTCAAAGCTAAGCCAAGAAATGGTTGACACAACGAGTCTTCGCCAAAGTTAAGATACTTAAAGTTTGAAGTCACAACACCCTAAAACTTGCTGCTTGATGGGTTTTAAGTAGTTTGTCAAGAAGGAAGGACAAGTTATAAAATACAAAGTTGGTGCTGAAGAGGATCTATACAGACACACTCTGGTGGTCCCCCCTGCTCCATCACAAAACAACACATTTGTGCTCATTTTGAGATCCAGATGTCTACACGGACACCGCCATGTGGGATCCAGCTATTGTCAGTGAGCAGTGATTGGACATTCTTTCTATGCCAACCGCCATCACCAATCAGGAGTGAGCTTGTTAGAAATCCATACCCCTATCACTCGGAAGCGGACTTGATAGAATCTGTCAAACATTTTGAACGTTGGACGTGGGGGTCAGCAGGCTCCACCTACTTTTGTTGAGGTGTCTGATTGGTCAGTTTCAACTTGAATAACTCGCGCTCAAGAAAAAGCATCTTCAAAACTAAAAATTATGATTAGCAAAAGCATGTAGCAGAACAAAAATGGTTCTCCATACAAAAATGATGACTTCATCAGATCAGTGAGCACTGACAGTAATGCAATGTCCGTTAACTCTGGAGGTGATCTGTTTATTTTGGGGAGCACCAATTAGCAGCGGCCAAGCTTAACTGGCTTTGGTCAGGATTCAGGGCAGGAATGGAGTCCTTCTACACAAACCAATGACTCTCAATTATTCCATTGTCTTGACCAGCGCGTTGAGCAAACCTGTGTTCATGCATGCTGAGACAAGGATACGGTGCTTGTGCAGAGTGGGATGACATTACCAATTACTGCAGATTGTTCAAGAATGAGTACATTTCAAAAAGCCGATCAAGCACACTGACTCATGGAGTCTGTGTGTGTCTCTCCATTTCTGACCTCTGTGCAGGACTTCCTCAAGTGTCCACAGCATAATTACATGGTGCTTAAGCCATCTGCATTACATCCATCACTGACATGCACACATTTCACTACCTGCACTGAGGGCAAAGTCAGACCGAGTCCTCAGTCCAGCTCTAATCAAGTTAACTCAGACATTTTCCCAATTGAGAGATTAATTCTTCCCGGAGGCCGGTTCAACACTTTAACATGCAGCATGACTCACCTGCAGGGGTTTTTTTTGTGTGTGTTTTTTTATGTCAGGACGATCAATCTACAGTAAACATTTTTCATTCACATAAAAAAATAAATGTTTATGCAATAAGATTTTGATGCAGAAAGGTTAAGGTTTCATTTTCCCTTTAGATCACTCAACCCTTTCCAAATCAGAAAAAAAACACTATTTCATCACTTTTGCCTTTGATTATGACATTTTTTCGTCATATTATAAAATGATTGCAATGTCATAACTTTTATTTCTGAACAGAGTTGGGGTTTCATGTTTCCATGTACAGATTCATATGCCAAGAAGGTTCTCTTTGACATGAATAATAGCAAGATTCTTTCTTTTCGCTAATTTTTCATTTTTATACACATATATAGATAAACACGTCATAATTTGAATGCAAGAAAAAAATAAACTGCTCTCATATCTCAACAGAAAAAGTAACCAGAACTTCCAGCCAAACTAAAGCACAAGACTGTTGACCTTAATTGCAGTTATATTTTTGAAACACAACCAGATTATTTGAACTAGACGTGTCAAGTTATTTAAACCAAAAAACACATTTTAACTTAAAGTAACTTTTACTCACCCAGCAAGTTTCCTCTTGATGGAATTACATAAGCGCGTCCTGGAAGGCAGTGAGATGATGCACTGGAAGACAAAAACGTCCTTTAAGATGTGTTGTGTGCTCATCAATCAGAAAAATTTTGTCAAAAAGGCCTTCAGGTAATTTGAGATAAATAGGAATTTATGTTTGACCTGATGGTTGCAGGGTGACCAGTAACTTAGAATTTTTTTAAGATTCTGTGTTTGTAGAAGGGATAACGTTTTTTCCTCTAAGAAGTCTTTCAATAATTGCTTTGTTCTTGTTTTTTTTAACATAATTGAAATAAAAAATTTAATTGTAAAAGGAGAAATACTTAATTCCATCCCAGCAAGATTATTCCAGAAACATTATTTTGTTGAAAGATTGAATTAGAGTCTGACTATTTTTTTTTGTCACATATAAGTGAGCCGACGTTACCATGGCAACAAAGGGAAAACTGACAGTTTTATGAGGTATGAGTTTTATAAGCACTTCAACCTCCTATACAGTGAAATGTATCTACTGTACATCAAGCAAAAGCAAAGCATTAGGCTGCATCTCGTCTTTTGTGGTTTGTGGCTCTTGTGGTTTCCAGTCCTTAAATTGTGTTTGTTTAATCACAAGCTGAGATTTTTTCCGTTCCACCTAAAATAGAGAATACTTTAAAGAATTTCATACCAACATGAAATAAAAGTAATCTTTTCATCACACTAAGAGACATTCCTGAAGCTATTTATTCATCAGGTCTTTTTTTTTTCCTTTAACCAGAAATGTTGTTCACTGGTTTTGCTGTCAAAATCTGGTTTGATTCCTCTGTAAAGTGTCATTGTTCAGATTGCTTCAACTAACTGAAATAGTCTAAAAACAAAAAAGGAAATTAATTGCATGAGGACTCTCACTTTTACTGGTTAATTAAAGTAATGTGGGCAAAATTCATAAAAATCCCAGCTACTGGCATTTTGAATGTGAGTCTATTCTCCAATTGTCTGTAACAACAATATTTCCAAGAATGTCTTCAAAAGTTGACCTTTTGTTCTTAAATACTTCTAAAACAATTTAGCAATTCTCTGTTTATGATAATTATGACAACAATAAAGCGATTTTATAATTGCCCCAAACATTAAAGAGTTTGAAAAGGTTTAAAAAAAATTCATATACTTTATGGGTTTATTTTAAAAAGCCAACTTCTATCCAGGGGAGGACCAACCATTAGGCGAAGACGGGGGGGCCTGGGGGGCAGGCAATCGCCTAACACCTTGGGGCTCCAGAGCTCAACACCTTAAAAATAATAATAATGTCCCCAATAATTCCTGTAATGCCTGTATTTATCTTGCAAAGTATAATTTGGGACACTCATACATATATCCAACGTCTCAGTGTATCACCAACACTTCCTCATGGCCTCTCTACACATCAATACAGTCTTGGTCCACTTACCAGTGACCTCTTCTGGTCATTTCTAACATTACAGTTCCCACATTCATAAATGTTTAACTGTCATAAAAAAAATAAAAAAAATCCCTGGAATTTCTTTGGATTGTACATGGGAAAGGGCTTCGTCCTCCCCCGTCCCTCTGCAGTAGTGGGCTATTCCGTTAACAGCAAGTTAGCAAGCAGAGAAAGACTCTTTGAAGAGATTTTTAAAAAAGTAAAACAGAAATTTAAAAAAAGGGAGGTAAGAAGAGACAAAGTTATCCGAGCGTTGCTGAAAATTATGGTTAGATTTATAAGGTTGATGCAATAATAGAAGAAAAAGGAAAACCAGCTCACTCTGAATTTTTAGCAACGCAAGTTAAAACAACAACAAAACTATTGTGCAGAAAGAAAGAAATCAGAAAAAAAAGAATCAAAATGAAGATTCCTTCATGTAATGTTTGATTCTATCATTCAAATGTGTATTTCGTTATTTTTGCCTTTTTTTTTCATTCATTCATTCATTCATTAAATGATCAATTGAATTTTTGCCTTATTTAGTAAAACCTGACAAATTAAGGACAAGACAGAAGATCCTTGTCTGTTCTTACTAAAGTGAGTAGCTAACTAATTCAATTTTATATAACCTTTATGCAAAAAGGTTTTAATGTTCTTCAGTTTTGTAGTCTGTGTACCTCAGTCCAATAATCAGTGGAGGGGGTTAAAAGTCTGAATTCCCAATAACAGCCCCAAAGTATCACAGCTCTTAAGAAGATCTGCATGGAAGAATGGACCAAGACAGCAGCTACAGTGAACTCAAACCTGGTGAAGACCTACAGGAAACCTCTGAGTGTTAATTACAAAGTAATGAGGACAAATACTCAAATATTTTCTGCACCATAATGTAAATAAATTATATTTTTAAAAATCATACCTTTTAATCTTTTACATTCCATGTTTTAAGGTTAAAATGTATATGATGAATAGTACAGACCAAACTCCTCTTTTTGAGCAGAACAACTTGCAGAATCAGTCACTGTTGCTGCATCTCTACTTTCCAGCTGTGTCCCTTCTTCATTCTGCACTTATCTCCTTGCAGAGTTCAGTTAGCTGGAAGGCTGGCGCATGTGAAAGTGATCGCAAGCTGACGCGACGCCCCACATGATGAATGCTGAACTTGAACCTGGCAGTCTTTTGGACCAATTAGTGTCACATCACTCCTGAATCCAAAGGTGTCCCTGCGCCAAAGCTCACACACACCACTGCAGACAGGCATAAGTACAGCCACGCTAACTTTCATCCTTAATCCCCCCCTCCCCATCTGTTGCGTGGCCCCTGTCAGCTAAATGTCACCTAATAACATCATAAGCTTGTCAACCTTTCCCCTCTTGTCTTGCACACACTGAAAGACACATACTGCACTCACACTCTGTCTGACACAAGTAAAGTGCAGCGTGTGATGCCTTCTGTCTTGTACTTTCTTTGTGTTGTCTCTTCCACTCATCTTCTGTGTCCTCTGTTCCCCCTCCGTTCAGCTTCCTTCTCTTTTTTTCCCATCCAAACAACTACAGTCCAGCTCCATCATGGCCTCAGCATTGACTTCACCACCCCAACCTCTAAGCCCTCTTTAGCTCTGGCCTCCTTCCTTTACCTCAGCTGTCTCCTCTCTGCTGGAAAAGTTTACTTTTGTTAAGTGAAAAGTCTCCTGACTACCCTGTTGAGGTGACACTGAAGGCTTGCTCACATTTTGCCTGTCCTTTTGTCTTCAGTCAGATCACCCACACACAAATGCTCTTTCAGCACATGCCAGCTTCACCCTTTGTTACATCACCTGATAGGCCCTTCTGCTTTTATTCTTTGTTTTTAGCTACCCCCCCCCCCTCCAACTCTGCCAGGTGAGGGGGGGGGGAGGCTAAAGTAGATCAGCTGATTAAGGAGCTGTCAGGTAACTTGGGAGACACTAATGTAGATGAGAGGGGAGAGTGAACGTTGTGTTAAAGTCTCAGGCCAAATCCAGATTCATTTTCTATCCCTTCAGCTTCTCCCCATCTCAACGTTTATCCCCCCCAAAATGTGTTATGGAAAAAAAAGATGGTGTCTTCGAATCTATTACAAAGTTTACAACCGCTCGATGACATCAATAGTCGCCGTCCATCTACATTAGTGAGTACCTGCCGTTCGGCCTGGAACTTCCGTTCGGGGTCCTTTCGACTGAAGGGAACGTCACACTGCAGTCACCCCACATGGACAAACTACGTGGCATCGAGATCTGCTCGGGCTCTACAAATTTTCATTTCATGTTCCCTTTTGTAACCTTAAGTTATTTTCCCTCATAAATTATGTCTATAAAAATTACAAAGAATATTGTCAAAGAGATTTTGCCACAATCTGCTTGTTATTCCAGTCTAAGTTCCGCCGTGGCTGAAAATGTTGTCAGCACGGCTAAATGTTGTTCTTCCGGGTCCGTTCTGCCAATAAGAAAGCCCTGGGCGCACGGATTAAAAAAAAAACTATAAGCGAACATGCATTTAATAATAATCATAACAATAATAAAGGCACGTTTGTTTACAACAGACTTCATAATATTTTCCTCTATGGTAGTATTGTAATTTGTCCAAACCAATCCCTATCTGACATGTCATCGGACCAACGTACAGCCAATCACATAAAGTGATGTCACCATTAATCCCAGGACCCCGAACAGAAGTTCTAGGCCGAACGGTTATGGTACCTACACCAGCTCTCGTAAAATAAAAAACATGGGTTTTATAACTTTTAAAGAAGTCATTACTTACATTTAAATGTAAACTTCTGTTCTTCAAAGCACACCCTTGTGAAGAAATGCGCAACGCAGATCACCCTACCTGTGGAGAGAAAGTCAGCCCTAAGTTGCCATGGCTCCTTTTAAAATATACATTTAAAAAAAAAAAACACTTTAGAAGTCCAATACACTATCAAACACCCCTACAATGGGAGCAATACGGAGTATCCAGAGGGACCCCATCTAAAGGGGAGTGCAGATGTGTCTTGTATTACCTTTGGATGTCATGACAGGATATTTGTAAGTATTTGTAAGCGCAACGCAATTATGAGTGATGCTGCTGTTTGGTGCTCTTAAGCCACCCTCAAGTTGTTAGTAATGGGGGAGTACTGCTTGTGCAGGTGATGTAGGACAGTGTTTTTCAACCAGTGTGCCGTGGGAGATGGTCAAGTGTGCCGTGGGAAATTGCCCTCATTAATTGATCTAAAAACATTTTCCATCTCCAGGAAATCAGCTCTTTGTTCATCCAAAAGGGCCCTGATAAAACACTGAGTAGTTAGGAATATAAAAGATCTTAAAATTACTTTTTCTTTGTGTTTATTTAATTCTATTAAAGACGTTTTGATAAGAATGACAGTATCGGGATTTACCTGCAGCTATAATAGTTTGCGGAAAAGTCACGCCCCTTTAACTGTCTCTGCCAATCATTCTTGAAGGCTTAATCACATGTCATCAGTCTGACCAATCAGAAGTGGTTAAAGTATTCACTGCCTTGTTCTTAATTCTGCTGATAAAGTCGCTCATTTCCAACAAAAATACCAGCTAAAGCTCGTCTTTAGCGGTGTAGCTTTCCACAGAATCCGGTGTCGGACCGTGGAACAAGTGAACAAAACAATGAAGCTCAGAGACGCGAGTCTTTCTGCCCTTTTTCGGCAGTTTTCACACTACATCTCCCATGATGCATTGGCTCAAAGGGACAGCGCACAATGAGTCGTCCTTGTGAAACGTCTTGAAACCACAACAAACAAACAGTTTCTAAATTTTCTAATTTAACTTTTATTTCATCTCTTAGAAAAAACAGCTGCAACTTCCTGCTTTTTCTGCCACAATTATCACTAAAATCCACGTGAGATTAGGGGGGGGCTGTCGATCATTACAGACCATGAATTTCTGCTTTTTTTTTTTTTTTTGGATGCTGGTGTGCCCCGGGATTTTTGTCAAGGTTAAAGTGTGCCGTGGCTCAAAAAAGGTTGAAAAACACTGATGTAGGATACCCACACAAACTGCACTCTGAACGTCTGATTTCGTCATTTCTAAGAGTCAGGCTGCACACAAAACGCGCATAGAGAGAAAAAACCGTATCACCGAAAGAGCACTGCCGGGCTCCTTAAAAAAACAAAAAAGAATAACTTGTTTAACAGGCCTCCGTCTCACCTACTTCACCTTTGTGTTTAGTTTTTTGCTACAACTTATTATAGCATGGCCATAGATAAAAAAAAAAAGGTTCTATAGGTATTTTAGGTATACTGAACTGTCTACAACCTTGATATTTTATGTGTTTCATACAGGTTTAGTCGTTTTTCCAGACAGCCCATATCCACTCGTAAGCAGAGCTGTGACCAAGTCTTAAAGGGCCTCAGTTCATTTGAAGATGGTCTTTTTAGCGTGTTGTGTTCTGGTTTTTGGATGAAATTTTGATTATACAGGTTTTCTTGTTGTATGTCGCCTAACTTACCTGTTGACTACAGTTTTGTTACATGCAAGTGCTTTGCAGCATTTCTACAAGAATAAACAGTTTATGAATTCAATGTTCTCCACTTGTATAAATTTCAGCTCAACACCGATCAGCAGGCTGCAGAAGCGGCTTTCCAAACTTCTGTGACAAGACGACATAAAAATGAATAAATTATGAAAATATTGTTTCTGAATTCATCATGAGGATCTATGCATTCACAATAATCATTGATTTTAAAGAAGTTTAGAAGAGCTTAATCATAACAGTAAACTTTTAAAGTCTAACTTCTTACAGTTTTGATAGTTTTAGATAAAAAGGTTCAAGAGAAACAAACCCATAAAGATTCAACACAAAATAATAAAATAAAAACAGATTATCCCACTGAGCAGGTAAAAACCTAAAAGGATGAGATAACAAAAAGAATCCAACATCCTCAAAACAATTGTACTTAATTCCTTATGATGTTTTAAAAAATTATGCATTGTGTCATTAAAAATAAATGTACACACTTATGCATGTGCCACCTTTGTCAATAAAAATATTTACTGCAAGAACTTAAAATGGATTTAAAAAAAAGATTTTACACAAATTCTGACTTAGTACAAGTCGGAAAGAAAGGCCCAGAAGAGTAAAAAAAAGCATTGACGTGTAAAAATGTTAAGCAGAAATTCAAGCATTTTCCTTCCTCGTAGTCTAAGACAAACAAAGGCAGCAGTCGAGGCTCTCTGGTGGGTCATGAAAACGGATTCTGAAGCCAGCACATCAATATTAATGAGATGAGATTCAAAGAGTCTGTCACTGCTTGTTGTAAATGTAACAAACTTGTTTAATCAGTCACTTTTTGGAGCCTTTAAGTCAAAAGTATACATAAATAAAAGAATCTCCTGAGCAAGCCCACATCATTGAAGCTTCTTTCTACAGGCATTTCTATGAATCTGTGGAGTGGTTTGTCTTACTTCAAAAGGCACCACATAGATTACAAAAAAACTCAATTATTCAAGTCTAAGACGCAAGGCTGGCCAACCCTGCTCCTCAAGAGCCACAATCCTGCCTGGTTTCCAGCTCTCCTTGACCATCTTTCTGCTGATTGGCTGACCCCAGTGATTCCACCTCCCGATTAACTGAAGAAACCTGGTTTAGGTAGTCGGCATCAAGCAGTCCAGGGAGAGCTGGACACCAGGCAGGGCTGAGGCTCTGGAGGACCAGGGTTGGCCAGCCCAAAAGAAGCAGTTTCCTCTGATAAAATTTAATACATTTAACCTCATCGTACATGCAGAAAGTGTCAATAAAGGCTTAAAAAGAGAATCCTGTAAGCCGTTTAACAGCGGGATTTTGATATTCTTAATGAAAAACAAACTTCAACTCAGGGGCTGCACAGTGGTGCAGTGGTTAGAACACTGGTTCAAATCCTAGCTGGGACCTTTCCTTTTGCATGATTTCCATGTGCAGGCATGGGTTTTCACAGTCCAAAAACATGCTTCATGGGTTTATTTTGTGCCTCTAAATTGCCCCTACGTGTGCATCTGCCCCAGGCGAGCTGTTCAGGAGTTACCCCACCGTTCTCTAACAGTATAGCTGGGTTGGCTCCAGCAACACAGTGACCCCCAGTGGGTTCTGAAGACGGATGCATGAATGATGGATGGAACCTTCAATTCTAATCATTGATGCCACTCACCCCCATAAAGAAAAAATTAACTCCAATGATTTTTATATTCATGAGATGTGCTACAAAGTCATCCAAGTCAATAAAAATATACTTAGCATATTTACACAGTAGAGTTGTGACTTTTTAAAACTGAAATGTAGCTTCCATTAATGTCTCAATGCCTTTATCCCATTTGGCTTTCATTAGTATACGATTTATCAATGAAAAACAGGGAAATGTTTCATTTTCGCACTGGTTGCTTCATTCAAAACCTTTTTATTATTTCACTATAATATGAAAAGCACCAGCAGTGCACACAACAAAGAGACTGTTTTTGTGTGCATTTTTTCCTTTATTGTTTTGTTTTTTATCCACTTTGAGCTACAGGTTTAAACAAAAATCAGCATTTTCTTTTTCCACTTTTGGAACTCTTAGTGCAACCCCCCAAATGTTTGAATTATTTAACTCCGCAGCAACAGTTCTAAGAATTTGTCCTGAATGGTGACCATGCCTGAAAGAGCTGCGACTTGTGTGACCTCTAACCACTAATTTAAGTCTAAGAGTAAGTTCTCTACAAACTTGCATTGTGTAGCTGCATCCCAGCCGTCACAGTGCAGCTGCTCTCCAGACCTGGAGAGTCTCCTAAAGGGCACAGGAGACATTGTTTACAGCCAGATCTGTGCTTGAACTTCCTCAGCAAATGAAAGATTTATTGCAGCTTCTAGGGTTTGACAAACAGCACAGAATGTCTTGTTTTCCGCTGCTCGCGCAGCAGGGAGCCATCAGAGACACAGGGAAGAAAGAAAAAAAAAAGTGGAGGAGAATCGGATGAGGATGCATGGAAACAGAAAGAGAAGCTTAGAGAGATAACATAAGAAAGATGGGTTAGGGGAGTTGTAATTATAAAAAGGTATCGTCATTGAATGAAGGTAAACAGAGGTGTCCAGGTTATCATACTTGTAGATAAAAGTTTGATTTGCAGAGCCTAGCAGCATAGAAACTCAAAGCATCTAATCCACATGGTGTGTTCAAAAGCCGTATCTAAATTCTTCCCTATCCCTCCAATTGTTGGGGCATTTATTGATGACATCATCAAGTGGTAGTAATGTCCAAATTTAACACCATTTTTCCATAACTCTCCATTTTGAGGGCTAAGTGTAGGAATAGGGGAAAATCTGTAGGGGTTGGAAAGAATTTGATTCGGCCTTAGAGTCTACACGGTACACCATGGTGAATGTCTTTGCGCTACAGATACCTTTTTATGCCAGAGCACAGTAAATATGCACTCCAGTGGTGGTGAGCAGTAAGCTTCATGAAGCCTTTCATCCATCTGGTTCTTTCCAGCGTGAAGCTTCTGATTACCTGGATCAGGTATGTGTTTAGCCAGTAAGGAGCTGGTTGGTTGGTTGGAAAACATGTAGAACTCTGGCCCTCGAGGTCTGCATTCTGACCCCCCTGCTCTAGTAGGACGTCTACTGGATGGTGTGTGGGATTTTGCAGAAAGCAAAATGAAGAAGGATGCAAAAAAACACTAGCAGTATAAAAAAAAAGGATTGTTTAGAGCTGATGAATATGAAAATAAAAGCATTTACAGTGAAGTGTGGGTAGTGGGGATGTGGCCCATTATGCTTTTGTAGTGTTGAGGCATGGCCAGTGATTATGGTTTAGCAGACATATCATTAGTCATTATTGAAAGACAAATGTCTTTTAAATCTCTAAACTATCTCTACCTTTATTCAAACTGTCTCCAAACTCTCCCTGACAGCAACTCTGCATCAAACACCAACCTGGGGGATTCATGTTGTTGTCAAAACCCACCGCAAACTTGCAACCACCTGAATCGGTCATGTGATAAAGCCAGGCAGCAAGGCTTTGGACATAATTATTTTCTGTCTCCATCCCAAATGAAGCAATCACAGAAATGCTCCCACCTAACCTCTACCCTGCACATGCTTTAACAGAGCGTCACATTACTACACTCCGGTACTGTAGCTGCCGATGTTTACCCCAATCAGTGGTAAGGGGCGGGTCACAGTTTGCCCAAGGTCACCCAATAACATTCAACTGACCATAAGATGTTAGTTTCAAATACAGTTTAGACCCTTGGTAGATATTTTCTTTGTTTCCAGCAACATCCCATCAGGATGAGAAGCAGTGCATTCAATATACTATGATGTGCTTCTTTTTATAAAACTATCAAACATTAAAAAATACCAAGAACTGTGGAAACCTCAGAAACATGCAAAACTGCTTTTAGACACCAATAATTTAATGCATTTGTGCATCATATGGGACATCTAAGACAAATCAGATACAGATACAATAATAACGTATTGGATTTTTCTGCGCTTTTCCAGACGCTCAAAGCGCTTACAGTGTGTCCATTATTCATTCACTCCTCATTCATACTTGGTGATGGTAAGCTACTGTTGTAGCCACTGCTGCCCTGGGGCAGACTGACAGAGGCGTGGCTACCAGATCGCGCATACGGCCCCTCTGACCATCACCGGGATCATTCATACACATTCACACACCAGTGGAGCCACACTGGAGGCAAGGAGGGTGAAGTGTCTTGCCCAAGGACACAACGACATTTTGGCTGGTGGGAGCGGGGATCGAACTGCCGACCCTTCGATCATTGGACGACCCGCTCAACCGCCTGAGCCACTGTTGAAGTAATAGTTAACCTTTTTAGACCAGAACTTTAGCTCCAGAGTGGACATTCAACAAGTCTTCAACCGGTTTACATAAGAGTGACTCCAGTGGATTCTGAAGTAGAGAAAACGAGCTTTGCACTGATTTTGAACACTTTAAAGCAGTGATTCTGTTGAAAAAGCGGCTTTGCATTGTCATAATGTAAAGTGTTGCATATCTGCGCAAACCCGATATGAAAAGCAATTTTTCTACACAGCAGGGTCAGCAGAGTCAGGTTGATCCTCTATGGTCAAAGAGTTACAGTATGTCAAAGAGTATGGTATTTAGGGATCACTGTTGACGTCTCCAGTGTTAAAGGGTTCATGATTTTGAGGGTCACTGCAGCAAAGCCATTTCTCCATTTACACCTACAATACTCAAATCTTTAGCCTAACCTCAACTTTATTTCATAATAATCTAATGTAAAATATAGGTGCTTGAAAAAGCACAATTGTCATTTTATAAATTGCTTATTCTTACCATTTATTGGACCCAAGAAGATATCCAATGAAAAATCTGCAGGTTCTTTTAACCTTTAATCCTAGTAAACCCTCCAAGAGTCTAACTAGAGTTTCTCCTACTTGCACCAAAAGCACACAGCAAAGCCTGCTGTCTTTCTACAGGCCTGCACATCTCAGAATGAGCAGAGCATCGTGTGTTTTATCGGCTTCACCTGGTTCCAATTACCGGTAAAGCTGCACATGCTGTTCTACATAATCTGAGTGTTGGTGTTTTCTATGCTGAGATCAGTTTTGTAATGTCCCTAAAACAGCTTTTCACAGCCGAAGAAGACAAAAATAAGGCTGAGAATATATATGGCAGTGCAAATATATATATATATATATCAGTGCAAACAAGCTACCTACTCCAAATGATTTTAAATTAGTTTAGGAGGCTTCCAATTTGCTGAAAAGCTGCCCAGACTACTAAAGATCACATCCCAATGCAGAGATCGATTTCATGACACAGCGAGAACAGCCAGACAGGGTTCGGCAATAGATTGAAGGGACAATTTGTTGAAAGAGGGGGCCATCCAACAGCAACCTTACTGAAAAGCTGCAGCCACTTTCCTGTCCCAGAATACTGAAGATTTAAATATGTTTTTATCAATAAACGATGAATATAGAAGACTTAGTTTACTTCTTTCCCCTATCATTTTTTGAATACTTAATGATGCCTTAGTTTATTGCACTTTACTGGGTAAGATGTTTTTTCATATTTCATTCCGTCATTACCTATGCCTGCCTCATTATGAGGAGCGTCAAGGGCTTTCTGTTCCAGCTATCAGCCAAAGGCAGGATCCACCCTGGACAGGCTGCTAATAATGTTTTTTTTTAAAGGGTCTATATCATTTAAGTGTATTATAATGTTAATTTCTCACTATAAAAAAAACCCAAGCGCTATTTTGACCAGTGAGGACAGCACCTTCACTCTTTTCTTCTATATGCACATCCATCTTTGCAAAAGTTATTTGTTTTCTTGGGTGAAACACAGTCACGCTGCAAAGGCCGGCTCTAGGTCAACGTCATGAAATGGGCGGCAGGAAATTTGCTGTAAAAATAACTACTATTTCATTCAATTGTTCTTTAGTGTGCCAAAGGTAATATATTATAGTATACATGGATATTTTTTATTAAAAAAGGCTTAAGATAAGAATGATATAGCCCTTTAAGTTCTGGTTAAAACCAAAGTCAAATCAAGGCAAACAGAGCAAACAAAAAAAGGAAACCATTAGAAAAATTTGGTAAAAAATAAAACCCATGTTTCGGATTTGCATTATTGGTTGCAGATTTGTGGTTTATAATGAGCCGAGAGGAAACCGTTGCTGTGGTCAAAGGTGAAAAGTCTGGAGGGTACAGTAGCTTCTTACCAAATTCTAAGGGAGACCAAATTACTTAAAAGAGAAGAAGAAAAAGAGAGTAGGAAAAAATTGACAAATAGTGTCATTTGTGATTCAAGTTTAGTTTTCCGATTTTTGCATGAGATGTACCATAAACATAGACTACAATCATAAAACTTTTACAGATGTCATGAGAAACCAACCGACCCAGTTCTGTTTATTCTTTTTATGAAATTCACAGTGGGGGGTTAGCAGAAATGACACAGATCAAGTCCAATTTAAATTCATAACAACTGCCCTTATGGGTAGATACAGCCTGTCTGTAGGTGAAAAATGGGCAAACCTTGCAGGTGTATGCAGGAAATGTCATAGTCCTGGATTGCTAGGTGAGCCCATAGAGCAAAATGTTCTGCACATTTTTCAATGGGCACGTTGAAAGCAACAAGTCGTAGCCAACACTTACCCAACATGCAGAGGTAAGTAAGGGTGAAGAAGACGCAGGGGTGTCGTACGGGTTCTTTCATCTTTTTCAACACCACTGAACCCTCTAACCCTACCAACGACTGGACTACAGCACCACCAGTACTGTCATAAGTCTGTGTAACTTATATTATCCTCATGATACTTTTACCACAAGCACAACAATGGTACGTTCCATTTACATAATGTCCCTTGAGGTGGCCGTACGAGCTTCAGGGGAACTAGAAGACACACCTGCTCTCCCCTCAAGATGACGCCGCTCCTCCCGACCCTCCACGGGCCCAGACAACCCAAAAACTGCAGCACCTGTACCCCTGTATGGATGCATTGGACTAATGCAAGCAAGTCAAGATAGTCTGTCAAAGCAAAAATTCATGAGGTTGTTCCAAAGTTTAAGTGCTGAAAAGAGCCAAATGTCAGTTGAGAATGTTTTTTTTCTTCCCTGCAATGGTTTCATCACCAAACATTTACAATCCGTGCATGTTCTCTGGTGTGTTTTGTTCCGTTGGATCATTTAGGACTGAGGTGAAAACATAATGAACCTGTGGAAAGTGTGTTCTGACTGCTACGGAGACTTGAATCTGAGTGTAGAAGTGTGTTCTGACTTCTGACATCAGGAAGGACAACTAATGATGTGAGTAATTGTACTTTTCAGCCTTCGCTTCTTTTTCCTCCCACCACTTTAAGTCTTTAAGCCCCACAAATTACCACTTTCACTAACTTCCTCCCTTTTCCCTTTGCGGCACACCAGGTGGTGAAGCATAATGGCATCCTTGTACAGTGAGCCCCAGCATCACTCACACACGTTTCTTCTACTTGCTTTTGGGCATGGCTTTAAGCATTTTGTAACTCGCTGCATCAGAGGGAAGTCAGGATGAGACAGCACTCCTTCCACCTCGGCTGTTCCCCTCTTTTCTTCCCTTGTTGCCCTGTTGGTGTCAACCACTTTATGAATGCAGCACTCCCCTAATCGGGTTGATTGCTACCCTTGTCTTCTCTCCTGTATGCGCCGCACGCCATCTCGAATGAAGCGCACAGAGGGGCGCCGATGATTCAGGTTGATGTCAGCTCCGAACAAAAGGATGAATGTATCTGTGTTTGGGTGAATGGCGGGGTGCATCATTTGTGCAGGATGAATGCGGTGTGCCTAAACACAACAAGCATGTGTAGTTGCATGTGTGCAACGTGAACAAGACTTGCTGCAAAAGCTGCAGGAGCATGCATGATGACTCAGATGCTTATTTGAGGAGGTGACAGGTTTGTGTGTGTGTACAGGAGAGGAGGTGGGTCTACAAAAACGAGGAAGCTACTGTCTTCAAACTCCCCCCCCCCCCAAATAAACAGACCTTAAATTAAAAAAATGCCTTAAAGGTTGGCACATCAATAGAGCTTTGTTATTTAGATACATCAGTTACTGTTGATCAGATGTGATAACCAGGGACTGAGGGAATGATGACTCATGAAACACAATCTGTATATTTTTGGGAACTCCCTTTGCAGAAAGAACAGTTTCCAGAATATTCTCAAATTAAAAAACCTTTACAGACCAGTGATTTTTTTTGTGCTTTTAACATGTTTAACATTTTCTTGTAGCATTTTGATGGCGGACAAATATAAAAGCATTTCAGATTAAAACTGCTTTTCTGAGTATTTCTTTATTCAAGCTATGATGGATGAGCAGCAGATAAAAACCTACGTTTGGAAAAAGCTCAGACTTGTGAAGCAGCAGCTGCAGTGGTCTCCCTTCTCCTATCCAATCCTGATGCATCCACTTGCAGACAAATAGATCCATTAACGTCTTCATTTTCCTCATCTGACCTACCATATGGCTCAGAACTGTACGGCTGCATAGCTCTGATTTTTATATATTAGCTTGGGGTTGTGAGGGGCTGTGCTAGCAGGAAAGATTGTAAACAAAGGATTGACGGGAAATTAGCCGAGGCTATGGGCTATACAAATACATGCATGCATAAAACATCAGCGTTCTCTTAAGATCTGTCTGAGAATTTAAGTATTCCCATTGACGCGCTTGAACATGTGTTATGAGCTGCTGAGTAGCACATGGGGGCTCAAGCTCCTGGTAACAAATGTGGTCACTCATATACCTTCTTCCCGAAGGCGGACCCTGGCTTGGTGCAGCTGACAAACAAACACCCATGGGCTTGGACACAAGCTGAGAGGCACAATCACTCATTTGCAGGCTATCACCCTTGAAAACTAATCTCAGATGTTGCAAGTGCAGGTGAGTGAATGGCAACATAGAAACGAGCCCCATCAGGTTGATTCAAACCAGGTACCTACAACAGAGAGATGCGTGTTTGCATCCTAAACTTGTATTTCCTGAGATAAATGTTTGCAGACTTGATATGAAGAAGACACACGCTTTTCTACCGTTTAAACAAGAAATATCTCAAGGGAGTTTCTTAATACATGGGCAAATTTTGCACCTTCGTTTCTTTTCAAAGTCAATGATTCCCAAGGGATTAGAGTAAAAGTTTACCTCATGCAAGCTTGACTCAGTATGTGGAGCTAGCAAACTTTGTGCAAAGCGAAGGGACAGGTGGGCCGTTATGTCAAAGTTAGAGCTTTAAGGCAAAACAAGTTTATTTGTATAGCTCATTTTGTCTAAAAAGACAATTCAAAGTGCTTTACATAAAAAAAGCATTTAATATAAAATTATAAAAGAGTAACATTAAAAAAGAAATTAATTAAAAGTAAGAGTGTGGATGTAACTTAAATAAAAAACTGATCAAATTGGTCTTTAACCTGGATTTAAATCAATTGTTTTCAGCTGTTCCGGAAGCATAGAAGCTGAATGCAGCTTCTGCATGTTTGATTTTGTCTAGGAACTGACAAAAGACCGGATCCAGATGAGCGGAGAGATCTGACTAGTTCAGACTTGGTCAGGAGCGAAATCCTGTATTTTAGTGCTAAAATATTCAAAGTTTTATATACCAGCAGCAGAACTTTAAAGTCTATTCTCTGGCAGACAGGCAGCCAATGTAAAGACCTCAGAACTGGACTGATGTGGTCTAATTTATTTGTCCTTGTGAGAGAATCCAAGCCGCTGTTCTGAATAAGCTGCAGTTCTCTGACTGATTTAAAGATGAACACAGGCACTAGTTTCTCCAAGTCCTGCTTAGACATCAGATTTGTTATCCTTTAAGTATTTGAAAGACCTTAATTTTTTTTTTGTGTCCATCATTACACCCAAATTTCTGGCCTGGTTGAATAGGTTGAAGTTCTGCTGTGACCTCCAATTATATTTCTCTAGTCCCAAAGACAATAACCTCTGTTTAGTTTGAACTACAAAAAGTTGTCAGACATCCAGTGTCCTCAATTCTTTTATACTATACTCTGTCTCCTAGAGTCATTTTGATATATATCTACGTCAGCTCTGACTCTGATCTGCATCATCCCTACTGTTCCAACACATACTATTCATTCTGGCACATTTTTATGCAAAAACGTTGACTTGTTTGTTTTTTTAACATTTTCTTTAATATTATGTGACGGACTGCTTAGCATCTTTCTGCTTAGGATGCAAAATGCTTTAAGTTTGCGATGACAGAGGGAAACCTGACGCTGCAAACCTCCCCACAGATCAGTGATGTTCACTCTGAGTTCTGTGTGAATCTGGTCTACCAGGTTTGTGATCCAGCACAGCTCTGTGGGAACTGGAATGGGTCATACATTTGCTACTTTTGCATCCTTTGACAAGAATTTGGTAAAAGATGCAGATGGAAGTTAGACTCATGACTTATTTTGGGTAAAAAAAGTGTCATTAATGTAGCCTACTACTTAATATTTGAAAATAAAATGTCACAAATAAGACTAATGTGCAAAATATCCAAATCAGCAGTTTTATTTCCAGTTAAGAAAAACTCATAAGGTGATCTGCATGAACATTTTGTTTGCCTGACAGCCAAACCGGAATCTAAATCATTATGAACAATGTATATAAAATAATCAACATTAAATAAATCCATTTGGGATAAACACAGACAAGTGCAAGGAGACTGTCCACCAAGCAGAGGAGTCAGTAAAAGCTATAATAATGAAGATAACCCTTGTGCTATCCTAGGCACGTTAACATTGGTAGTTGGGTCATCTAGACCCCACAAGACAGGGCGCTGAACCTTTTTTCTTCAATGATTTGTGATTTTCACTTGTGTCCATGGATTACATGAAATCTTTCCACCTTTATCCACCTTTGTCATGGTAGGGGGAACACGTCAATGGTCATCTTGACCCCATAGGATAGCACAAGGGTTAAAATGCCAATTATATGTCATATGGCTGAGAAATCACAGACATAGGTGACTTCCAAGGGAAGTATAAAAACGAACAGATACCTAAAATCATCTGATCCACGAGTGTGAGGGGAGTTCTCGGTCCCTGGAGTGGAACTTCAGTTTACTAATATGGATGAGACTTGTTTGGCTGCTATACTTTTTTCTACACATGCTCTGAAGACTGTTTTGATTCACTCACTTACACACATGCACACATGAACATGCTCTCTGACGATTTTGGCTCCTCTTAAAGATTTGTCTCCTTCTCCTTTCAGATACTTTGCTTTATTAAATGACGGAGATGTCATTCTGCTCAGGACAGACAGCAGGAGCAAAGCTGATGATTGTTTCACTGATCATATCTTCATGAAATCATTTATTTTTTTCTTTCTATTGATTTTTTTATTCCTGTTTTTATTGATGCTGTAGTTCATGCAAAAGGAAGAATGGAGTGCCAAGAAACAAAGAGTTTTTAGAAGTCTGACAGTTGTGCTAAAGGTTAATTTTTTAATGGTCTGATGGTTAGCTTTGGTTTTCAAAATCACAAATAAAAGGCCTAACATTTTTTAATCAATTTTCACTCATTCATTATAACAAAAATAGAAAAAAGTTTCATTTGAAATGACTGATAAAAATATAAACGACATTTTTGATGATATTCAAATCTTTTTTTTAACTAAAACTGATCCTTTACCCAGACCAGGCCCCGCTTAGGTGCATTTAGACGGCAAATTTGTTCCAGATAAATGGGAGGAAAGAAACTCTGGTTAACTGTAACCCTTGTGCTATCTTAGATGACCCCACCCATACATTGACATGTTCTCCCTACCATGACAAAGGTGGATAAAGGTGGAAAGATTTCATGTAATCCATGGACACCAGTGAAGATCACAAATCATTGAAAAAAGGTTCAGAGCACTGTCTAGTGGGTCTAGATGACCCAACTCCCAATGTTAAAATGCCTAGGATAACACAAGGGTTAAGTAAACCAAATGTGTCCAGTATGAATACAGCCTAAGAGTCTTTTCTGTTTTTTTTTTTTTTTAAGAATTTAGCTGTATATAAAAGGATGACAGAATTGTTTCTGCAGAGGTTACAGGACTGTGGAGTTGCAGCAGCATGTGGACTTCAGGCAGAGCCCCGGAAACGGAGTACGGATGATCACCTGGGGCCAGTTGTTCAAAAAGTTTAATCTGGATCAAAATGATCCGGATTTGCAAATCACATTTTTTCCTATGCAGGATCAGGTAATCCGTCTTACTTTTATGTCGGTTTTTCAAAGCAACATTGGACTGGATCACCCTGATCCAGATACACAGTTTTCAAGATTACCAAATCCAGATTACCTGTGCTCTAAATGGGACAACATATCACAACACGGGCTACCAGCTATGTAAAGAACAGGTAGAAGAGCCAACATGGGGTCACTGTAAGAGTTTGTTATTCTGAGACAAAACACAAATATAACAAACATCCACTTCCATTCATAATTTCTTTTATGACCCCTTATCTGAGTCACAAAAAATAAAAAAACAAATATACATTAACAAATACATTGTGGATATTTTGAAAACGTCTTAGATAAAATGGCTAAATGTCCAATAGATAACAAAATAAAGAATGTTCAGGGAGTTTTTTAATCTGAGGAGGAGAGACCAGCATTTCCAAGCTCTGCTTTTAGGAGGCGGATCTGCAGTTCTGCTTTGGTTGTTTTTACTTTAGTGAATAGCTTAACTGGTAGCCTATGTCTACTGTATCTACTTCATCACTGTTACAATGGTTACACAAGTCAAGTGCAAAATATAAATAAAAGTATTAATACTAAATGAAACAAATGTATTATTTAACCAATTTTAAAGTTTTTCTACATTTCCCTCCTGGAATCCACCTTTAAATCCTACTCCCTGTTGGGATCAGGATAATCCAGTTTTTTTGGATCAAAGTTATCCAAATCCTACTGACAAGTTTTGAACAACACAAACTGAAGGTTTGATCCAGATTAGAACTAGGATTGGATTCTGTGATCTAATCTGATTTCAGATTCCTTCTTTCCCTTTTGAACAACCCATTTTCAAGATTTGATCCAATCCGATCACCAAAATCCGATCAGCTTACCTTTGAACAACTGGCCCCTTGTTTCCCACCTGGATCCACCACTTCCACAGTTTATCACAGCCGAATGGAGTCGGTCACTCCATGAGACGCTGACAGCTCGGCTTCGTTGTTGGCAGGGGAAGCTAGTTCAGAGATGAAGTGTCAGTGAAAAACGAGTCTGCTTTCAAAGCTCCACTCTGCACTGTAAACAACTTCATCTATGATTTCACTTTTACACCTGACTACCAGATGTTGGTGTTATTTCTCATTGTCCAGTTTAAAGCACTTTTTTTTTTGGGCAATTGAACAAATCTTTCTCCATTTTCTTAGAGCTAAGTGTGGAATATTCGTTGAATGGACGCTCACTATTTGTGCACAGGGTGTCATCTCACCCTGGCCTTCGTTGTGGGGAACATTTTGTTGATGGAAGAGGACCTATTGTCATCCAGTGAAACACCCTTACACCCACATCAAGGCCTCTCATGAGGCGTCAGCATAGCGTGACAGGCAATAAGCTGTCTGAGTGTGTGATAGTGTGTGTTTGTGTGTCAGAGGCAATGACTTTGTTCTTAATTGACAACCTTTCCCGGTGGCAGCTCACACACGGGGTCAAACGGTGCTGGGTCGGCGTTAAGAGTCTGTTTAGGAACTTCATTTGCCTTTATGACAAGTCGGAGAGCTGAAAAAAAAAACCCTTAATCACTTTTGCCCCACCCCGAAACCCACACAAACACACAGAGAGCATGTGACATTCACCGCTCATGATGTGTGCTGACGCATTGCACTGTGCATTCTCCCATGGCGTCTTCTGTGTTCCACTACAGTCCAGAAATCAATGAATGCCACCAAAAGTGTCACTAGACATGAATGAATGAATGAATGAATGAATGAATGAATGAATGAATGAATGAATGAATGAATGAATGAATGAATGAATGAATGAATGGTTTTTGGCACTACAAATCCTATTAGGGTACCAAAGTGTTTCACAGTAACAGAAAGATAAAAGAAAGTGTAAAATTAGCCAAAGTAGGAACAAAATTAGAAAAAACATAACATAAAGAAAATACATAAAACTACATAAAGCAATTAGCTTCTTCTTCTACTGTTTACTAATCAATGCCTTCTACCCACAGTTGGAAGAGGCTTGGTGTTGAATGTCAAAGTGGTAAAATCTCATTGTTATGATCCCAATGGCAGATTTGGATTGACAAAAAGAAAAATATCGCCAATACAAGCCCTGTTCCACTCCATTCTGATGCACCACTTACAGACAACAGATCCGTGTACATCTTGTTTTCCCCGTCTGACCTGGACCCGATCAGAACCTATGGCTGGATAGCTCCAACATTGCTCGCCATTTTTGTTGCACTGGTAATGTTAGGGTTGGGGTTAGGACCATCGGTTACCACTCGGTTTTGGCTAAACAGAATAATCGTTTTTAAGAAAACCATAATGCTTTGAAAATAGGCTCAAAAAAGGATCAGAGTGGGACTTGAAAGACTATTCTTGAAGTTGAGTCATGGCATCAGGACAACTTCAATCCATCACCTGGATAAATGAGAATCTTCATCGACACTTTAAAGACTTTGTTCATTATAAAATTCCCTGTAAGAACTTTTCTATTTGGAAACAGTTTAAAAATACAAATCAGAACAATGAACAGAGTTTGAAAGGGTTTCATTTTTCTGTCAGATGCTTTATACTCCGGAGGCTCGTTTATCTTCCTCAAGCTAAGATGTCAAACCGCCTCATCTCAGGTGGAAATCCGGGACTCTGCACTCTGACAGTTGGATGGAAACACACAACTGCTGTTTGCTTTCTTACTTGCATAATTAAGTCTAAGTGTGCAGCACACCTGCAGGGTCTGGGTCTGCTTTGACAATTTGGCCACTTAAATCTGTGAAAAGACACTGAAGGAAAATAGCAGACTGAGGCAATCCGCACTGGTAGCCTCACACTGGCATCATCTTCACTTATTGAGGAAGAACAAATATCACAGTAAAACATAGAATATTTAATAAAAACTAAGCTTGATAGCCATCTTGGCTATCAAGCTTAATTGCATATGGAAAAAAACTTTTGTATGCAAGTATTTTCATTTTTTTGATCATCTTAAAAATTGTAATTTCATAAAGACTAATGGTACATCTTATGCTTTCAGAACAGACAGAAGCAAAAGTTAAAAAAATAAAAAGCTGTAAGGCACAAATAAGGAAAATGTCCTCAAATTTGTGCTACTTGTGTTAATTTGGAATATGTGGAGGTTCCATAAATGCTTCTAATATTTTAAGGCAAATACAACTTTGACTAACATTTCACCTTTTCATTCAGTGTCAGCATTTTATTTCTTTGATACATTTTTTTTGTTGAAGTGGACTCTCACTTTGTTTTTCTTCTGGGGAGTTTGAGAGTTTATTGTTCAGCAATCAAACAAAGGTTTGTGGTTTTGATTTCTGACAACAGTGCAAATCCATTTTGTGAGAATTGGTTTTGAGTTTTGACATTTTACTAAATATAAATTTAACAACATCAACTCAAGGAAACCTCATTTTTTGTCGACAAAAGAAAAAAAAACAATTCAATGAAACTGTTGTTTTCAGTGTTTTTAACATGTTTTTTTCTTTATTTTTCTCATAACGATAGATATATATAAATAATTTAAAGTTAAAACTACACTTCTGAGAATTCCTCTATTCCAATCCTTGTGAATCAGGAGCAGAGGAAAACATGCTGTATCTGTGACATAGAAACTATTTGGCAGGCCACAACCTTTCTGCTCTGCTCCATTCTGATGCATTCCCTCTCAGTCAAATAGATCCATGTACGTCTTTGTTTTTCTCGTCTCAGCTAAAATCTGGATCAAAACTGTCTGGCTGGATAGCTCCGACATGGCTCACCATTTTTGTTGGGGGCGTGAGGGGCTGTAAGCTATCGGGACAGAGTGTAAACAAAGGGATGATGGGAAATGAGCGCAGACTTACTCCTCAACAACACGTCTGCAACCAGGTCCTCCTCACGTTCCCGCCCACAACTCAGAGGCGACTTTCTGACGGAGTCCTGCAGAAACTATGTCCAAGAAGAAATCTTTTTTTAATTTTATTTTTTATTTAGCTAAGAAAAACAAAAACATCATCATTATGATAAAAAGACCACCGGGAAGACTGTCTGAAAATAGTTAACACATGATCAGAGTGGGACTTTAAATCCAATCACAGCTGGTTTCAAAGTTGGTCAGATTGATCAGTCTGACTTCTGTAACCTCTCATCCTTCAGCTCCGGACTTGTCCTTCACATTAACTCTCCACTCATCTCCTATTTCCAACCCCTCGCCTAACAACAGTAAAACACATAAAGGAACGCACAGAAGAAAATAAGATTAAAAAAAAATCTTTTAGGATTGGAGTCACAGGCAAGAAATCAGACACTCAGTTTTGGCTTTGCAGTGATCTCTACCTGTAATCTGTACAGTGAGGCGCCGGCTTGAAACTGCAGCCCCCCCCCTCCTTTCTGCAGGGCAGAATTCAATTTGTGTGAATAACAGACAGACTGTGAATGTGGAGTTAATCAACTTGATGGCACTTTGAGCTGCCGGCTTGATTAAAGAGAGTTACTCCGTCCTTGCGTCTGTTTTTGCCTCCTCATTCTCATTCCGAGTCCCGCTCACATCTTTGCCACGAAGTAATCAGTAAGGAAGGATCAGAGAGACAAGAGAGGGAAGGAGACGAGAGGGCAGGTAGTTGTTAACCTTTCTGGAAAAGCCACTTTGTTGATTTTTCTGTGTTTCATCTTACACCCAACTAATTAAGTAAGATCAAACACATACACATATGTTTGCACAGCTCCAGGCACTTCTCTGCTGCTAATTAAAGCAATCGGTTTCTATCTGGTCTCTGCTAGCGCCGCTTGTAATGCTTTGCTCTTCCTTCTTTCCTTCTGTCGTTCCTTAATCTAAAACTACCTGGAGAACATTTCAATCAGTCGCCAGTTCCTGCTGTGTTTTTCATTTTCCATGTGGATGCAGCGGATCCACCTTGTCGATGCACCAATTAGCTTGTGTCACCTTTTCACCCGTGCGCCTCCTCGCTCCACCTCTCATCCCGTCCCTCTTCCGCTTTGGGGAAAGATGCTCCATCATCGGAAACGGTCCAACACTTCAGATTTCACTCCAGTTTATTGGATTAGGTTGCATTTCAGGTGTTAAAACAATGAGAAAAGGAATGACCCTACAACCATTCAGAGGTAGTATTCAGCGTTTAGTCACGCCGGTTGATCCGTGCAAAGATTTCAAACTTTGTTTTTAGACATTCAAAATGTTTCACCAGGTTTTATGTCTAATTAAGAGCCAAGATCTAGAAATAATTCATAAAATGAGACCAAATCCTTTTGCCCCCTACTTTTGACAATAGAAAAAACAAATTTCCCTGTAATTTGTGATCCAATTTTAAGGATGTTATTTTAAAGTTCGATAAATATTAGACTGATATTATTTGCTATTATTTTTACAAAGCAAAAATTTATACTTATGTTCTAAGAATAAGTGCGGAGGATTTATGAGGATCTATTAAGATGGGCCAACCTGTACTAAGATGTTGCTCTCATTTTGGTCTAAAATGAGTGTTTTCCACTGTTTGCACAGGATTGAAGTCGCTAATCAAAATGATCTACATAAAAACGCAAAATACAAACAGTTTGCAGAAAACTAGGAAAAATTACTTACTATTTTTATGAAAATATTCAATTTTTAAGTATTCTATCTACAGTAAAAGTTAGATGTTTTAGCGTAGTTTTCCCATCTCAAATGCTTTTGCAGAACTTCTTGTTTCTAGATTTTGATATCTTAATAGCGACGTGCTGCTTGGACAGATTTGTAATACTTTCTGGTGATTTTCTTCTTTTCTTGTGTTTAGGTTTCCTGTTTTTGTAAAGTACGTTTATTTAAACGCCATATATTAAGCAGATGTGGAATGCTAAAATAAAAAATCTAAAAAGATCTGATATTTTCCTAAATTCATTGCAGCTACGTGTTTGAAGATGTCTAGTTTTAACACTAAATGCTTTTTAAAAGTCTTTATCTACAAAAAAAACAACACTTTTTTTTATAAAAGAATAAAATCAGGAATAATGTGGTGTCAAAATTAAAATAAAAGCCCTTCTTTGAGCAAAGCCTCACGGGGGGAACAGGGCTGTGGGGGTTCACAGCAGGTTCTGGTGAATTCTGGGAAAGGATCTGCCTCATGGATTCAAAGGAATTTCTGAATCACCTTTAAAATCCAGGAGTTGACATTTTATCACAGAGAAACATTCAGAACTCAAGTTTCCGTTTGAACTTGGATGCAACTTTAAAATTATAACAAGTAAACTATGACCACAATTGTGATCATAAGCATATATGGACTTTCTGACATGTTTTATTGGTGGAACTTTAATGTATTTAACAGCTATAAATAATAGCTGAGTTTAAATGGTAGGGATGCAACTTTCATCGCAATTCAGGTTAAACCTTAATTTTGGGGTTTTATTTTGATAAATCATTTGTGTGTTACAAAACAACAAAAAAATAAAAATAAATACAAATTATTTTTTTAATAAGCCAACAGAGAAGAAAAATATTTTAGCTGGCTTCCACTTATCCTGGTGTAATGCAATAAAACAATATTTTTTAGCATGGCAAATGTGTTTGACACTTTCAACGTAAAGATGTAAATGGAGCAGAGCAGGAAGCATATTTTCTACATCCCAAGTATGCTCTTTTTCCAACCGCATTTTGTCATCTGCTTCTGATTTACATTTTTTAATGTGTCCTCCATTCTTGGAAAAATGATACAAGAAAGCAGATGCTTCATGAATCGTCGTTTCCAAAAAACCCCACAATGTCAGTCTGTAGGTAAAACCTTTCCATCTCCAGCATCATGTCTTGCCCGGAGCTCGCAGACACTACAACCATGGTAGACGTGAAAAGAAGAGGTTGTGGTAAAGAAAACCTTTTTTTCTTGAGGCCTTAAGTCTTGCAAGCGGATGTTGGACCAAGAATGGATTTTGAAAAAAGTTCAAAGTCTATCCACGTTGTGGATTCTGTATGAACATATTCTAAGAAATTACGGAGCAACTTTTGACCAATGAGACCGTCCTTGTTCTTCTTATCTGCTGAAAATTCTTCTTCGGTTCCAGATGAAGATAAGGAAAAATCCATAAATGGGGAAACATTACCAGCAAAAGAGATTTGATTTGTGCTCTGACAGAAAGAAAACAACGCGTTTTTCATAGTCTACTGAACAACACGGTTGAAGGAAACTCTTTTTCTGTCAGAAATCCATAACTCTGCACGATGTTCCCTTCAACTGATCACAAGGCACGAATCTTGCCAAGACGGCCCCTCCATTTCCCCGTGGCCCTCAACGATTTCTTTTCTCCGCCAGCAACTTTCACATACATACACCCTGCAGAGCAAGACACTCAGGGCTGGCAGACGAGCAGCACTGTCATTTGTCAGCGGCCTCCCAGAGGTAACATTAGGTTGCACAAGTGTGCGTCAGTGTGTGGCAGCCTAATTGGGCATAGCAGCGGTGTCGTAATGGAATGATCAAATACTTGATCCGAATTTTTACTTTGATGCTTCCTGCCTTTGACTTAAGGTGCAGTGAAGGTTGGATAAAAGCAAAGCAAGGAAAACAAGACAGGGGAAATGTAAGGGAGCGATACAAATAAAAATAAAGGTTTTATTTTTTTATTTTTGATAAAAAAATGAGGAGGGGGGGGCACCACCATCAAAGTTCACAGTCTCAACCTGAATACATTTCAATGTATTCACAATCACACACACTGGGGCTACTGCAATACGCCCTGTTGGGCTCATGTGGGTGAATATGTTATCACAGTCAGAGGTTTATTTTTTGGCAATAGTGCTTTAAATTACAATTCAATGACGTAAGGTGTGCGATGCACTACTGCCATCCAGTGGTGACAGAGTGTTCGCTTATTTTCATCACCCGTTAGGTGCAAAACATAAATACATGGTTTTTATTAAACCTAAACAAAGAGAAAGCTCCAACATTCAGGGGAAAAAAAGAAGTACTGGAAGTAAAGTGTCCACTCAGCACTTTCACATGATTGGCAGCTAGAAACAAAAAAAAAACTAGATTGAATTGATTGGCAGCAAGTGTGCAGGTCTATAAAAGCCGTCAGTTGCTGGTCTGAAGCATTCAGGTGTGGGGTAACACGATGCCAAAAGGGAAACACAACAGCAATGATTTTACAGAAGCAATTGTTGCTGCCCATCGATCTGGAAAAGGGTTGTAAGGTCGTTTCAAAGCAATCTAGAGTTCATCTTTCTCCAGCGAGAGCGATTATTCACTAAAGGAAAAGTTTCGACACTGCTGTCAGCCGTACTCGGACTGGACGTGTGAGCACGTCTCCTCCAAGGTTGGATCTGGGAGAATTTCATGAACACATTTAGTGTTATGGACAATCCGTTGAGAAATACGCCGCCCGAAATGATCTTAGGGCTGCTCAGCGGTGAAGTCGTTAGCACTCTAAGGCCTCGGTTTGAATCCCGGCTGAGACCTTTCTGTGGGAAATTTGCATGTTCTCCCCCTGCATGCGCTGATTTCTTCCAGGCACTCCGGCTTCCACCAAAAGCACAAAAACATTCTTCACAGGTTGATTAATATTTCTAAACTGCCCCTATGTGTGAATGTGAATGTGTCTATGGTTCTACCTGTCCAGCGTGAACCCCGCCCACGCCCAACAGTCGCTGGGTTGACTCCGGCAACTCTGTGACCCTGAAAGGAATTGAGTCGTTGCTGAAGATGGTCTCATTTTAAAAAAAGTAATTTAGGGTAAAACATATGTTTAAACAAGTTTACTACTTTAGAATTTAATAAATATTGCACATTTTGACAAAAAGCAAATACAGTTTTAAATCTACATAAAAGCATGGCAGTGGGGTGTTAATAATTAGGGCTGTTACTGCACTAAATAACAATCCATCCATCCATTAATCTATCTTTAGAACCCACTGAATCTCTTTTGGGGTCACGCTGGAGCCAACCTAACTACTGTTGTGTGAATGTGAGGTGCACCTGTTGACTGTTTATGAGAACTGGAATGAAGTCAATTCGGTCGCCATTTTTAAGTGTTGCCACACCAGTCATTGGTCTGAGCCAGGCTCGTTTCTGTGGCAACCACTGTCGCCAATCAGGAGTGAGCTTGTTGGAAATCCACATCCCTACCACTTGAAGGCTGACTCTGGACGTGGGGGGTCCAGCAGGCAACACATACTCGTTTTAAGGCGTCTGATCGGCCAGTTTATCACTTAAACTCCAGAAATAAACTATCGTAAAAAGAATTAGTGGAGCAAGAAGATGTTAAGAAATCTATCAGAGCAAGAGTTGTTATGGCTGTTTATTTCTCAGGCATCTTGGGGCCTGTGGGTGCTTCCTGTTTGGAACATGAGGGGGGGCAGGAATCACTCAGTCCAGTTCTCATATACAGTCGGCAGTCTGTTGCAGCCTAAAGACGATCATCTGAGCTAATTCAGAAAATCTACTATCAAAAGGTAAACCAAGATCCAAAAACAAAGTTCTGCAAAAGTCAATTCAGAAGTCAGACCACAAATCTGATTAAAAAGACTTCTGTGCTTTTAAATAGAGTTTACAATTCTAACAGGCCAGAAAACATTTGAACAGAAAAATACATTCATTCATTCATTTTCTACCGTTTAGTGCCTTTCGTGGTCACGGGGCTGCTGGAGCCTATCCCAGCCGCTTGTGGGTGAAGGCAGGGTTCACCCTTCACTGTTCGCCAGTCTGTCGCAGGGCCACAATCACACACAAACTCATTCTCACACTCACACCTAGGGACAATTTAGAGTTTCTAATTCACCTATGAAGCATGTTTTTGGACCGTGGGAGGAAGCCGGAGACCCCGGAAAGAACCCACGCATGCAAACTCCACACAGAAAAATATGATTTTTAAATTTCTGCAAAAGTCCAAATAGCTGCAGAATTATGCAAAGTACTTTGCCACTCAGCTTCAGCACTAGGGAGATTATGTTGATTAACATTTAGTAATTCATTACTTATTTTCATTTTCAATCATCAAAAACATGGTTTAAACCTGTTTTTTGTTACAATTACTCAAACCTAAATCAAATGGCAAAAACCAACCTTACAAGTTGGTTTTTGGTATTCTACAGAAAAAGGTGACTTTCTACACAAATGAACTTATTTACAGACAAACTGCAGTAAGTAGAGAATCCCCAATATCATCCATTACACAGTGATCTCCTGTAATTGGGCCCTCCAGTTCCAGGCTAATTCTAGAGACTGATTATCATAAATGAGCTATGGTGTTCATTAGCCTTATGAAGGATTCATAATACTGACCGGAATGAATGGGATCCCTGTCAGACTGTCGACAACAAGAATTGGAGTCATTTACAGTGGCCGAGCTTTTCCCCCGTGACAAAAAGAAACGTATAAACACAAACTGGAACATGCAAATCACAGCCCTTTCTTATTTTCTAGGAGAAAAAGTTGTCTTCCATGCATAAATGAGATGAAATGTAAACATAACTCTCATAAAACGTGTGTTCATAAAGAGCTTGTTTTTAATTGTAATATTGCAAACACACTGGAATTTAATTCACTTATGTAATTTCTGATGTTTACTAAAGTTTTTGAATCAATTCCCTAATTGTAACTTAAATGGCAACGAAAATGCTAAGATCTAAAAAGACTGTTTTAGGGAAGGAGGCTGCCTGAACCATGAAATAGTTACCAAAACACTGACCTGGATTTTCCATTTTATTAATGCTACATTCAGTTTCATTTATATTTGTGTGCAAATATTGTCTCTATATGGTCAACCTATTGAACTGAATGATGCCTCTATAGTTTCTTTTTGCTCCATCACAGCGGAGTTCCCACACCCATACTTATGCCTTCAAACCAACTAGTGTGAAATATTTCATTCATTCATTCATTTTCTTAACCGTTTAGTCCCTTTCGGGGTCACGGGGCTGCTGGAGCCTATCCCGGCCACTTGTGGGCGAAGGCAGGGGACAACCTGGACAGGTCACCAGTCTGTCGCAGGGTAGAGTGTCCACAATCACACACCCATTCACTCTCACATTCACACCTATGGGCAATTTAGAGTTGCCAATTGACCTATGAAGCATGTTGTTGGATGGTGGGAGGAAGCTGGAGACCCCGGAGAGAACCCACGCATGCACGGGGAGAACATGCAAAATCCACACAGTTGTGGAGTTTTTCATGTCCCCCAGCCGGGACTTGAACCGGGGGCCTTCTTGCTGTGAGGCAAGAGCGCTAACCATTTTATTTATTTCATTCAATCGTGCAAAATATTAGTGCAAAGGTGAGCTAACACCTGTGCTTAAGTGAGTGTTTATGTTCTTCTAAAATGGATGGTGGAATGTGAAAAGAAGGAGGGAGAGTGCCCAGTTACAACTTTTTAAGGTTAACCTGAATCCAGCAGAGCTTTAAATTTCATTCCTTTTTCTCAAATGATGTCATATTAGTATTAAAATGAGGACGCCAGTCGGTCGGTTCTATAACAATTTACCTTTGAGTGGAAGTGCAGCCGTGGTTCAGTCGTGGTTTCCTCCTCTGGTTTGCTTTAGACTGCTGGGAAATTAAAGTCCATAAAATGACCCAGGACTAATAAATAGCTTTAACATGCTGATGGAGTTTTTAATCAGAACAGTAAATTTTTGGATGAAGTTGGAAGTCACGGCGGGCTGCCGTCGTCTCCCTGAGTCAGTGTTGTGCCGAGTGGGAGGCAGCGTATTGACAATGGCTTGTCTGGTTGACTAATGGGAGTGTGTCTGAATTAGATGGCTTCTATCTTGCTTCCCATCCTGTGTGTGAGAGGCTCATCACTCATAAACAAAGAGAGATTGGGAGGGGGGGGGGTTGAATGTGGTCAACCAAGCAGGACAGTGGTGGTGCAAGAAGGTGACTACTTCACTGGGAAGACCACAAAGGCTGAAAGAGGAGAAAGCCGCGTGTTTTTGAAGAAAGGAAAGTTCATCCCTTTGTGGTAACACAATTCTCATCCATTTTTAACACGCTGACCCTGGAGCTGCACTTCAGTACGATAGGCTCCGCCTCTATGCTACATAAAAAATAAATTAAAAAAAAACCCAGTGGGCAAATGCAAAACAAACCAGTTTGAGAGATTGTTGGTGGAAGTTTCCCCCCCCAGGTCAGATTTCATGCATGAGACTCTGGATTCCCCCCACATTGCAGCACAAAGCAAACACACCGAGGTTGTAGTTTAGTAATGTTTCCTGGAGCTACTGAACAGGCCTTGAATAATGCACTCACCCCGTAAAGCCTCAATGAAATAAGAATAAAACTGCCTTACAGCCACTTTGTGCAGGTTTTACTTCAGTGGGATTTCTAAAGCACCAAAAGTTGGTCTCCACAAAGCTTAGCTCAACACAATTTTAACAACAACTTTACTGTCTAGCTACAAAAAACGGTTTTACACGATGCTGTGTTGAGACTCAACAGGCAGGAAACCAACCATATTAGGGCAGGGGTGTCCAAAGATGTTTAGCCAGATTTGGTGAGATGAGTTTATGATTTATATTATATTTGCAAATATAATCTATTTTAGAAATACATTGTTCAAAATCAAATTATAAACACAACCTGCAATAGATGAAACCTGTAAAAGAGGCTGTAAAACTCCTCACTACACCTTAGACACTTTATTCAGACATGAACATTTTTACACTTCTCTCTCTCTCTCTCCAACTTTTAAAGTTCAAACTGTCATTAAAAGATAAGTCCAGCTTTAAAGATTGAAAACAAAAATCTTATCAAAGATTTATAGAAATTTGTCAAACTGAACGCATTCTGTACAGGAGACACAACTTTGAAGACATTGATTGAAAGATCAATAGCCAATCAAAACCCAATGTGCCTCCATCCAGTGCTTTCTACATCTATGAACCTCCATTTAGTCTTCATCAAAGTCCTTTCTCTACTCAATGTGTCCAAACCATCCTAATGGTTCAGAAACTCTACCCCTATCCCTTAAATTCCTCCATACCTTCATGGGTATGCTGTCATCTTCTTCATTGCCTTCCTCACTACTGATCTTTACTACTTCCTGCTCTACTACAGCCACTTTTTCTACTCTGTGTTCTCCGACATCTCCCTCATTCCTCAGGTCTTCAAGGTTCTCCTTCCACTTGTGGAACCTGTCAACACATTTCCCTCCCTGTTCTTAGTCCTCGTAACCAGCTGAACATCTTTCCCTCCCTGTACACATCCACCTCTCCCTCCTTTGTGTCCAATCTGTCATACAAGTCCTCAAACGCCCTTTGCGTGGTTTTTGCCACCTTCACCTCATGCTGCATCTCCTGTCTTCTGTTCTCTCAGCGTTCCATTTTTTCTGAGCAAACTTTTTCCTCATTCCTCCACCAGGTCTTCTTGTCTACTCTCCTCAATCCAGATGAAACGCCAAGTACCTCCCTGATCACCTCAGCTGAAGCTGTTCAGTCAGCTGGACATCCTTCATCTGAGGAGTTACAAATTGGAAACACCAAAGAGTCTTTTGACCAGTCAAGAGTGTTTGTAAAGTGAAATGGCACGTTGATGCTCCGAAAAGACTTTAGGATTAAAGGTTAAAAGAATTTGTGGAGCCACAAGAATATTTGAATGAAAAGGAAGCGAAACGACATAAAACAACATAAAATATAGACTTTATTAAAAATATAATTCAATCAGTAATAAAGTAACATTAAAACGTACTAATAGTTCCCACTATGGGATAAGATAAGGATGTTTATCTTTATATAAAGTACAAACCCTAGTTTTTTGTGCTACATTCATAGACATCCTTCCAAAGTAAAACCAACCATGTCCAGTAGAAAAGGACTGACTTGTGTGAAGCTCCTCCAGGGTGCAGGAGAACAGAGTCTCTCCTCCGAGGCCAGTCCAGACGTTTCAGCGTGTCTGAAGGTCCAGGCTGCGTCCAGAGATCTGAGTTTCTGCTGAAGTTGGAGCATCAGCATTTCCAGGGCGATTAAAGGCCGTCAGACGTCTTGTCGTGTTCCGGATCCTCCACTCGCCACCTTCCTCTGCTTCCCGCTGTGGCCTGTAGCCTGAGTGGGAAGAGCAGTCATTCCGACGGCCGCTGAGATGCCTGGAGACGGCTCGTTCCTGCAGGTTACAAGAAAGATTTACACAAAAAAAACACAGCAATTAGGTAAATGTCTTTTCAGAGCATAAGTCCAATGCTTTTATTGAATAAGCTCACAGCCAGTAAATAACAGAGTATATACTCTTTCAATTCCAAGAAACCTTCACTTTGCATTATCCAGTAAATAAGGTCAGTACAATATCAGGTGCACAGCAACAGGAATATGTATCCAGGGCTCAAGAGCACCACAGTGGAGTAATGTCGGGGATACAACTGCTGGACATCCATCATTAATCCTGTCATAAAATAATCAAATGTGAGCCAATATTTTGAAATTTTCATTTTATTGTGGCGGGTGAGACCTCAACTTTTTACAAGAAAAATCTCTCTAAAAGACTGATGACATTTAAGTGCACAGAAAGACCAGCAACGCCAGAGGAATGACAGGACTGTTGCTGTGACGTTCAGAACCCGTCTGTTTGGAACAATTATTTAAAGGAGCAAATTTCTGCTTTAATTCAACCCCATCGCTGTCAGTGAAGCAGCACCAAACACATCTGGTTTAGAATGTTGTCAACTTTGTAAATAAACATTGGGGACACAGCAGATCTGCTCATACTTCAAGATTTAGACGTTTTGGTTCACTTTAAGTGTCTTCTAAGAAAAAGGATTCAGGATTCAACGCACTAAAAATATCAGAAAGAACCGCAAGTTTTTTTTTAAACATATCCATGCGTTTCTACGACGGAGTTTTAGGGCCAGTTATAAAGAATTTTTTTTAATTACAATTTTTTAAACTTAAAATCTTTTAATAGAAAAAAGTCCTAACTGTTAAATTATGAGAAAAAAATCATAAATTTACTTTTTTTTTTTCTTGGATGCGTTTGTCTTTAAAAATAAATATGTTGGTCATAGAATGCAAAACAAATGCTTTACAGTTCTAGAATGAACTTACAAAAGCTGAAATCTTTGCTTTTTTTACAGTTATAGTTGTTTTAAGGCTTTAGAACCCCTCACTACAGACTTTACACACTTTTCTCTGACAGACATTTTCACTGTTTTCTCTTGTCTAAAGCCCCACTCCAAAAATCTTCTAATCTACTTTAAAAGTGTTCCCAGTGGTCTTTTAATTATGATTATGCCGTTTTTGCTTCAAATTAAAAAAAAAAAAATCGGTGTCATTTTCTAGGACAGAGTTTCTCCCTATTGCCGGCCCACTCTGTATTTTCTACGTCACAAATACATTTGATTTCAGACTGCATATTTTCATCTGCCCTTTACACACAACGATTTGACTAAAGAAATACTCAGAAATGCACATTTGAGCTTAACTGCCCTTTTATATGTCATCCATCGACACAAAAACATGTTCGAAAAAGCAAAAAAAAACTGCGACCAAATTTCAAACATTAGCTGAAAGACAAGTATATTAAAGAATAAAACCTCAGTTCGTCTTAATCAACCAGTTTTGTACTATTTGAGAGGGAAAATGTTGACTGTGATCTACAGCCAGTCAGGATGCAGAACAGAATACACGGTTTAAAAGAGAAGAGAAAAAAATTAGCAAAACAACAAGATTGTAAAAGATGACCCGCATTATAGCGAGGGACCAGTCTGTTCAGTATTTAGATAACAAGATTATTAGACGCATTGTTACTAAAGATATTTATATCGAATAAACTGTGTCAAGAAACTGTTGCAATCCCAGCTGCTTCAAACATTTCAGTAAACATTTCTTACTCTTTTTTAAAAATTGATGGTTATGAAACTTCAGACCATTATTAACTGTTTATGGCAGCATAGAAACATTCTGTGAGATGTTTTGTGTAATTCCCACGCCTTGCAGTTGTCTCCAAGCCTTATTTAACTCAAGAATATTTCTAAATAAAATATACAAATGTAAATCTTTTTTTTTTTTACTATTTCAGTACCTAGAACTGAATTATTCAAAAGGAGGTATTTATATCTCAACATTAGCCTGTGGTTTGGGGAGAGTACCGGTGCATGCTGGGACTGTTTGGACAGCCTCCTTCTCTCTCTGGCTGACAGCTGATGGACCTCGTCGAGCTTTGGAGTGTGCGGTTCTGGAGAGACGTCATCTAAGGATCCTCAAAATATCAGAAAATAATCTTCACAAACCTTTCAAATGACTAGAGCAAATGTAGGTGATTTCTCTCACCCATAAACGCACTTTCTGACCGCAGCTGGGAGTCCCTGTCAGATCCCCTGCTGCTGCTGCCTCTCTGAAACAAATGAAACCTTCAGAAGTGCATAAAAACTTTTTCTGTGTTTGTTGGTGTTGACTTGAGGGTGAAAAATGTCTTACCAGATGATTAGTTTGGCGAGGCGGAGAGAGGTCTAAGTAATCTGCATACAAAGTAATCGTACATACAAAGTTTACAAAGGACAAAATAAAAATAAACAGTAACCTCTCCGATGCGCCATCTGCTGAGTGAATATTTGAGAAAGAGATTTAAACAAGTCCTACCATCCAGAACTGTAGATCTTTGGTCACTGAACTGGTGATCCGAGTCTCTGTCGTCCCGGATCCTCTGGTTGGTCACACTTTTAGCATCCTTACAAAACCCAAGTCTCAACTCTCCATCTGTTTGGCAAACGCACAAACAGATACATGCAGATCAGTGACAGCCTAAAATGTCCAGCAGCTCAGTGCCTGTGAGGTCGTCTAAAACCTTCACATTCCAGCCGAGCGGACTCGTGGTTACGGAAGTTTCGGGGATCCACGTTTCTGGAGCTCGGCCTCCGAACTGGAGCCTGCAGTCGCAGTCTTGCCATGTCAAAGACGTCTACTGCTGGACGCTCCTGAGATCTGAAAAGAAAAAGAAAAAGAAAAATGTCCCCTTTGGTTTAATTCTTTTCATTTTTATTTTTTCTTTCATCTTATAATCTTACTGCATTTTGAGCACCAGTAGAGGCTGTTTTTAAAGCAAAGCACAGGCTTCCCCCTTCACAACTGCCCTGAATAAATGTTTCTAGTACTTTAAAGGTAACTATTTTAATTCATCTTCAACTTTAAAAGCACTTTTTACCTAATAAATTTAATCTGACTTTTCCCGCTTCTATGAGCATCCATCAGCTGACATGATGCTCTTCTTCTGTTTTCTAGCAGAGTAAAGCTAACCACATGCACCTATCATGCAAGAGACACGCCATCTGCAGTGACTTGAAGGTACATGAATGTGTACACATTAATATACAGGGTGGTAAATGATCAACTTGTCTTGTTTCCAAGTGAGTGGTTGACACAGAAACGTCGACTCAGACCGATCCAGACCAATCACTGCTTACCGACAACGTCTGGTTCCAACATGGCGGGTCCATGCCTTAGAAAAATGGCGACTGAAATAACTTAATTTCATTGGGAGCCAAAAGTTGCAAAGGCGATGTCACGCTCATTTGGTCCAGTTCAGTCAATACTCTGACCTGATGCTAATCGGAGACTCTAGCTCCTCCCAGTCGTCCTGCCGCAGACGACACTCAAGTCTCTTTTGCTCGCTGCGAAGCTGGTGGCGTAAAGCGGACAACTCGCTGAACACATCTCTGTAGGCTCCTGAAAAAGAAAAAAACACATTATTTAGGCCCATCTCAGTGTTGAAAGAATTTCCCAACAGTACAGACCAACAACGTTACCTGCAGCTCTGAGCTGGTTCCGACAAGCAGGGACAGGAGGGGACTGGAGACCGGACTGAGACCCCTGCTGAAGAAACACAAAAACAAACGTCCCAAATACGTTTGTCTTTTATTAACTTAGCTAGCTTGGGGATTTGATTTTAAAGCATCGGATGCATTTTTGTCGCGTGACCGAACGACTTGGCATACGTCAAGAATGAGTTGGATGTGGAGGAGAGAATCCAGGAGTTTCCCATAAGAAAAGTAAAACTTCCTTCAGACTCAGATTAGAAATAAAACAGAAAAGTTGTAGGTTGCGTTGTCCAACAGACTGGTGTCTTGGGGACCACTGCTCGAGATAGCAAACAGACTTACAGTCAAGGGAGCTCTGGCGTGCTGGCTGTCATGAGTGGGGGGTCTGGGGGGTGCGTGCTGGAGCTGCCCTTGTTTCCTCTGCAGGGCTGGAATTGGAGGCAAAGGCTCCTCGTGGACCTGAAGACACACAGCCTTCAACAGTTTAATCTAATTTACTTTACGGAACACAGGTGTTGGTTCTCAGAGGCATTTTTCTCTCCAACTTTCCACAAGGGAACAGCAGAGTTTTTTTTTTTTTTTTTAAACTGTCATCCGGGGTTTCAGCTTTAACCATTATCCTTTAAATGGGGTCAGCTTACTGAAGCAGAGCATCACCACCTGCTGGTTAATTCTTAAAGAACCACTCAAATAAATAGTTGTTGTTTTTTCCATATCCTTTTTTCTGATGATAAAAATTGCATTTCTGAGTATTTCTTTATTCACATCGTTGTGAGTCAGGAGTAGAGGAAAATGGGGTTTAGGTATCTGTGATGTAGAAAATATGCTGGGTGGGCCCCAAACTTCTTGCTCTGCTCCATTCTGATGCATCCACTTGTGGTCAAATAGATCCATGAACAAAAGAACAGCAGGATCATAGTTAGAAGACCACTGGGAAGGCTTTTCAAATAGATCAGAAGAGGATCGGAGTGGGTTCTAAAGAATTAAAAAATATAACTGGTCTGAGTCAAAGTAAAGAAAAATCTTTGAGTAATGTAAAGCTGCAGAGTAAAAAAAGTATTCTTCTGCTTTTACGCTTTGACACCTTAATTAGACCAAAGGGGATGTAATGGAATGGAGATGAGATTACAGTGAGAGGGGAGTCCTTGAACTGACCTCCTCCTCTCGTGCCTGCCTCTCCCTTTCATAATGCCTCCTCAGTGCTGCATTCTCCTTCTCCTCCATCTCCCTTCTTTTCTGCTCAGCCTCCCTCTTCCTCTGCTCAGCCAACCGAATCAGCTCTTCGTTTTTGGCCTTTTGCTGAGGATGGAAGCATGAGAGAGGTGAAAAGCAATGTGAAACTTGATATATCAACTTTGAAGGGCGACCTTCTTATGTTGGGACACACATTTAACTTTCAGAACTTAAATGTTTGCTTCTTCACCTCCATTTCCTTTCGTTTCTTCTTCTCCTGCTCTTCCTCGTACTCTCTCTGGATGCGCACCCTCTGCTCTGCCAGTCTCTTCTCCTCTTTTTCCTCCTCCAGTCGGATTCGTTCCCTCTCCTCTGCTTTTTGACGCATTTTCTCCTCGATCTGCCAACACATCGAGAGAACTTGAGCAGATGACATTAAACAAAACATTTAACACATTTTTTCTTAATAAAGATACAGAACGGAAAGATCCAAGCAGAGTTTGAGGAAACACTAAGAGTTTGGGCAGATACCTGCTGCTTGAGGAACGCTTTGTACTGGTCCTGCTCCTTCAGCTGCTGCTCAGTGGGCTGGTTGTTAAAAACATTGCCTCTAGCAAACTGGGGCGTTTGGATGCGAGTGAAACCTAGGAAAGAAGGTTAAAAGAGAATCTATGGTTTTAAAAAAAACAGGACTTCCTGTGAAAAAGCTGCATTTTTCAGACTCCACATTAAGTAAATATAAATAAACGCTGATCTCAGGATAAAACCTGCCAACAGCGTATGGAGGGCAGCCGGTCACTTGTGCTGTGCTTCATGCTCACAGCTACAGTACCAGAGACTCTCTCGTTGGGATCAGACTGTCCCGTTTGGTGGGCCGTCCTGCCAGCAGTAGCTCTCCTCTGCCACTGCTCTGGGTTGATGTAAGCCTCCTCATTCAGCTTGTGCATTTGATGGAGATCAGCTGGACAGCAGAAGGACAGGTAAGGGATCGTCAAAATTCGGCAAAACGGCAAAAAATGAAAACACTGTTTCTGTAAAGGGTAGCCCACCGATGAGATTGCCAGAGCTGTCCCTCAGTGGAGCTCCTCCTCCACCTTTGCCCCAGGGCTGATAGGTCCTCATCTCCACCTCCAGCCGGGCCTGGAAGCGCTCATCGTCCTCCCGCTCTACACGCTTCCTCTGCTGTTGCTCTTGAATCTAAGATGCAGCATTTCTGTTACTCCAGCATGAATTATTTCTGCATAGCTCCATAACACCAGAACATTTTAACTTTTTATTCATTTGAAAAACAATACCTCAGAAAAATTAACGGTTTTATCAATAATTTCTACAGGGTTCAAGCACCAACAGTTTGAAGGTTAATTTTCAAGGTTTTTCAGCAATTTAATTTAATTGTAGTATCTAATCAAACTAAAAAAAAAACATTACAATGGGTCATAAAAGAACCAAAATCCTGTAATATTGGAAAGAATTGCACAAAAAAGTACATTAAATTTGAATGTAAAAGAAATGCCACTTTAGAAAAGCAGCAAAATGGCTTATTGAAGGCTAACCAGGTTCATTTATATTTGTATTTATTCATTCTTTATCTACTTAAAATACAAAACATGAAGGGATCTTCAGTTCTTTGTGAGAAAGACAGCACTGTTTTCCTGTGGTTTTGATCTGCTGTCATGAGAAAAGAATGAAAAAAAAAGAAATTTGCTTATCAAGAAAAAACTAAATACTTAAGAGAAAAATAAAAAAAACTTGGGCTGCAAGTGGTCACAGCAAGAAGGCCCCTGGTTCAAGTCCCGGCTTGGGGACCTGCAACAGAACATCAATGGGGGGCCTTTCTGTGTGGAGTTTGCATGTTCTCCCCGTGCATGCGTGGGTTCTCTCCGGGGTCTCCAGCTTCCTCCCACCATCCAAAAACAGGCTTAATAGGTCAATTGGAAACTCTAAATTGTCCCTAGCTGTTAGTGTGAGAGTGAATGTGTGTGTGATTGTGGCCCTGCGACAGACTGGTGAACAGTGAAGGGCGTCCCCTGCCTTCGCCCACAAGTGGCTGGGATAGGCTCCGGCTGCCCCATGACCCCGAAAGGGATAAAACAAATAAAATGAATGAAGAAATACTTTAGAAATTCGGTTTTGCATATGACACTTAAGCTTCTTATCGTATGTAACGTCAAATCAAGTGTGGCTACAATTCCAAACTAAAAGTTTGGATTTTCTTTTTTTTTTTACTCATTTTATAGTTTTTTCAAGGAACAGACTATTGTAATGAACACACAAATCTCCTACATCGTTTTTAACCCTGGTTGTAAGGAGACAGTGGGATAGGGCTGAGATCAAACTAGGGAAAGAAAATATATGGGCAAAGTCCTCAGAAAAACGTCTATCTGCATTCTAAGAAGGGGTTGAAGATTTTAAGGACATCAAACTACTGGAACTGAAGGCTACAGACATTTTACCTTGCTGTAAAGATCGATGCTCCCTCTGCTGGAAGCTTCCTGCCAACACACCACACACTGAGGCAACTTCTATCTTTAATGACGATTTAACACTGCTCAAACCAAATAGTTCTGTTTTCTATAAGCCTTAGATCAAATCTGCATGTCTGCATATGCTTCAAATAACCTCAAGTGTTTGAAAATGAATTTTCCTCAAAACCTGCCACCGTTGTTTGAAGTTACAGTAAAATTGCTGTAATACATGTACCAACAAACTTTAAAGAAAAAAGACCGTTTAACCAGGTTAAAGTGCTCAAAAAACTGTCTTATTCTCCAAAAGAAAAAACTTTAATTGTAATGTTATAGCTATTCATAACATTGCAATCTATATTTATTTCTTTTTTTAATATCTTTGCTTTGTTTTACTGACACTTTTTTTTTAATGGCCGATAAAGTGTGCATTATCAGAAATTAATATTGCACACTTCAAAGGCCATTATCCTGCTTATACCATGGTCACTAAATATTCAATCAGTTTTTAGTACTTAAGTCTTGTTTTATTTTTTTCAGTTTGGATTGCTTTTTTCACCAAAAACAGACGATTTGTGACGTGATACAGCTCGTTGTCACTCGCCACTTAGCGGGCTGAGCCGCCACTGACCTCGAATGCAGCGCCACAGGACAGTGATAAATAAGCTAATGATCATGATGGGTTGAATAAAGCATCAGTTAGGAGAGAAAGTTCACCTCTTGCTGCTAGTTTTTGTCCAGTTGATGAAGCTAAAGTTTGTTTTAAAGAAGCCGGCGCAGTGATACAGAACATTTAGGCTATGTGACCGGAACATTTTTGAGGTGTGCATTATCACTGTGCAGTATCACTTTTTAATGCACACCCAGCAGCCAATCAGAATCAAGTATTTACCTGGACCATGGTATAAAACGAGGTAATGATAAATTGAACAATAGCCTTTGAATGACTACCTGCTGTTTGAGGGCCTCCCCGTAGTTCAGTGTTCTATCCTTGGTCGATCTCACCAAAGGGAAGCTCCCAGCTGGTGAATCAACCACAGTTTCGTTGGTGGGCCTGCTGGAACTGTGGCAGAACCACAATGTTGGAAAGATTAGTATGTTCTCTTCTGATGTCAACCCCCCCCAACATTACCACCTTTGGACCTGCCTTCACTGGCTAAGCAGCTGCTTCAAGCCCTTCACTCTCCGTCTCTGACACTATGGAAGTGGTCATGATAGGTCTCACAATTCAAAATAAGAGTCAATACCCAAATTCATGTTTAATTGTGATACAGATATGCTTCCATACTGCCACCCTGGTCAGAGCTGCACATGACAAAAAAAAAAACATTTTTTAAATTGTTTTTTAGTTGGTTTTATCTCCATAGCAACCATTTTATTTTTGGGTCGCCTGGCAGTGACGAACAGGTCTATGCAAGTTTTATAAAAATTGGCAAAAGTAAAATGTTTTTATTTCCTTGGTAATAAAGTTTTTTTGTTCACCACCCCTCCACTAGGTGGTCACATTGTTTTGTTCAGCTTGAGCCAGGGATTCATAAGTTATATTATTACAAATGTCTTCTTTTCCTTTCAACAGCGAATCAGGTTTAAGAATGATAGGTGGGATATTTGGATTGGGAAAGATTTTACGTTGGATGCCCTTCCTGACCCAACCCCTAAGTATTTATCTAAGCCTGTGACCGGCACAATGAGTCCCTGGCTTGGGCCCACTCTTTTCTACATTGTTAAATTTGAACAATACTCTAGTAAAAAAATATGCGATAAGCGATAGAGGAAAGCCACTTTTTGGAGCTTGTCACACTAACACCATTCAAAAATTCCCATACAGTACTTTAAAAGCAACATATCTTTCAAAGTAGCTTTCCAACAATTCTGGAGGAGTTAAGTAAGAGGAAATACAGTGTAGATCGAAATCCAGAAGAGAAATTTAAATTTGTAGAAAATTCCAAATGGCAGCTTCTCCCCAAGTGCAAAAGAAGAATTAAGTAAAAACAATATGCTCCTTGCATTCCAGGACTGCTGTAAGACTTTTTTTTTTTAACAACAACGCTGAGATGTTTTTTAATCTTCCTTAAACCAGAAAAGCTGTAGTTTAGTGTCTGACAAAACACTGATACCCAATGGCAAACATGGCAACTTCAGAGTTGATGGAGAGAACAAGTCAGAGCAAATGGAGCTCTGAATTTATGGCCTTCACACCTTTAACAAAAGAAGGGTAATACATACTTTCTGAAAGCGAAAAGCAGTAGGATTTTTTGTAAAAACAATGAAACTGAGTGACGAGGATCAGCATTTGTGGATGAATTCATTCCATATGAGGCACTCACGTCGTTGGGGGCTCGGTGTGCGGACTGTGGTTGCTGAACTGGTTGGGTACAGCCGTCGCTGGTGGTACATTCCAACAGGTCACGGGAAACCCCGCGCTGGGAGCAGATGGATGACCATCTGAGAAAAGGAGGAAAATCCACATTAGAACGAAAAAAATTCAGAGAGAAAATTCAGCTGTTGTGTTTTGTTTTACTTAAATCTTATGCTAGGTTCACACCGCCTTTGGCAACAAGCGTTCAAACGACCACTTCCAATTGAAAGTCTATGTAGACGTGTGTAAAAGCGCTTTTCAGGATTCTCCGATCAAAACTGTAGCTATGCACATTTTAGAGACAGTTTCCGTGCTTCACATTCAAAACACGTGGCCATGGAACGCATGTTGAAAGGTAAACCAGGTTGAACTTTGCCTAATTAGTGACTCTGCTTTGGCAGATTTAAAGGTGTCTCCTTTAATTCACGGAGGTGCCAACTATTGGAAAATTGATCATGAAGGAGAAATTAATAATTGCGGTTTGTTTAAGTTAAAGCCCCACTATCTGTCACACACCTAGGTGTGTGAAATCTGTTCTCCACATTTGACCCATCCCCTGGGGGAGCGGTGAGCTGCAGACACAGCCGCGCTCGGGAACCATTTGGTGGCTTAACCCCCCAATCCAACCCCTTAATGCTGAGTGTCAAGCAGGGAGGGATTGGGTCCCATTTTTAAAGTCTTTAGTATGACTCGGCCTGGGTGTGAACCCACGACCTTCCAGTTACAGGGCGGACACTCTAACCACAAGGCCTGGCTGGAATTATACAAAACCAGTTCTTATACATATAAACATCGGAATAGAGCTGTAAAGGAAAAACCTGGAGAAAAAGTTGCAACATTTGCACAGCTTTAACATTTCGTATCAAGCCTTTTCCAACTGTAGGTGGAGGGTATGCGCTAGTGCCGGGTAGTGGCAGTCCAGATTGTACACCATAAGCTAAACGCGCGTTTGGAACGTTCTTCAGGTGTGAACGTAGCATAATGTAGAAAAAAATCTTTCCAAGAAGTGATGATGGTAAAACTATTTTGGCATGTTCTGTGAAAAACACTTACAGTAGGCCATGTTTGGGTCAGGTGGGTTTCTGGTGCCGTAGAACTGATAAGGTTCTATATATGGGATTCTGTAAACTCCACTCAGTGGAGGATGCGGAACAAACAAAGGATTCCTGGTGGGACACATACCAATACTTTCTAAATTAAACTTTTAACCTCATATATCATCAGTATTTTCCAGCATCATGACTGTACCTAATCAATGAAAAACATTTGAACTATATCAAATCTGCCCATTCAAACAGAGGCTTCTACCGTATTTTTCACATTTTTGACAAACTACAATTGCTTTCCTTATCTACACGAGTGAAACACTGAATATGAATGGGAAAAGCTGAAGAGAATACCTAGGAATATCCATGGAGCTTGGAAAGAAGGGGGCTGCCGGCTGACCACAGGGGGAAAGGCCACCTTCCCCTAAGCCAAGGGCAGAGCTGTACTCCAACAGAGGGGACTGGAAGGCAGCATGCGACGGCTCGAGAGGAAGAGGAATTTCTCTTTCCCTGCTGGTGTTCTTTTCGATACCTGATAAAGTTCTAGATGATGATCTGTGTTCTCCGGTTGCCTCTGGATCCAGAGGAGCTTTTCTCCTGCTCAGTCCAAACTGCTTGATTCGGTCCGGCTAGAATGAACCCAAACAAACTCTGGGTTACATTTAATTTAACAAGCTTTGTGTTCCCGCAGACTGATATGTGTCACGGACCTGTTTCTCAGGGTCATTTGCTCCTGTTGCAGCTACTTTAAGCTCCAGCTCTTTTTCCCTGCGACAAGGACAGTTTTAAATCAAAAATAATATTATAATATTTACTGTACAAACACCTGTATTTGGACATGAATATGAGGACGTACTTCTTCTTGTTGCGGTGCTGTTCAGCTATCTGCTCCTGCAGCTCCTGCCTGTAGCGCTCCTTCCTCCTCTGCAAAGCCTCGTCTGTATCTCCTGCTCCTAAAAACATGGAACACTAATTGAAAGGAAAAGCAAAAAAAAACAACACGACTTTTTGCTTTTCTGATATTCAGCTAGAGTCAGAGACTTGTGAGGTTCTTAAAAGCAATTAAATGCTTAAAAGATTTAAAAATGAAATGAAAAAATGTACAAACTAAAAATACTAAGGATGTTTGATCCTTTATTTTGAGTTCTAAAATTAATATAAAACCTAAAATGTCTTTGAAACCCCCTCAATTGTGATCAATTTTGAATTCTTTACCAATTATAAGACCGGTGGCAAAATTTGCATTTTCATTTTTGTTCTGTGTTCTTATTCTCCTTCCATCTCTCCTGAGGTCTCCTCGATTCTCTTTCTTTTCCCTAAAAATAAAGAAAGAAATATAATGGAACAAAAAACAGATGGACAAGCAAATTAATAAACAAAAGAGAGCTTTTATGTGAGCAATAAATCCCAAAAAAGGAAAAGAAAGTTGATTTACCCAATATTATTTCTAATGGCCTGGCTCTCCTCATCCATTAGTTTATTTTCAGTTTCCCGGCGCCTTCTGCCTTCAGGAAGTTCACCTTGAAAGAAATCCTCTTCCTCCAGATCTATAGGTCTTCCTCGCCGGTTTTGATGCCTGGAGAGCACCGACGAAAAGCCCCCATCATCTTCAGACGCCCTGGACCCAGAGTCCTCCGTCATCGTGGCTGCATCCCTCTGCAGCAGTAACTGATGTTTGGGAAAAATACTTGCTGCGTCTCCGAGTGGATGCTGCCAAGAAAAAAAAACATGATGCGTTGTTTGTTTTGTTAAACTAAACTATAGAGAAATCATGAACGATTAAACATGAACGTCAAGAGCAGATTGATAAAAATGTGTTTTCTCATTCCTGTTGTTGGAAATTACGGCGCGGTTAGTTTTTTTTTTTTACTTTTTTCTTTGTGCGCTGAATTATCTGATGGTTAAAACACATATTGGTCGCAAAATATCTTCAGGCTGCAGAAGCATTAACAGAAGATTTGAGATTTTATACAGTGAACAAAAAACTCAGTTCAATATCTTTCCGTTTAAAAAATAATATATATATCTACTGCTTTATCCGTATAAAACAAAGAAGAAAAGTTATAACTGTGTTAACATGAGGAAAATTAGATTAAGCTTAAAGACCCACTCCTATAAAAATTGTGTTTTTGGGGTTTCTAACATGTTCTTGTCCGTTTTTCTCATAAGGGAGGACGCTTATTTTGAAAATTTAGCTCAAAATTGCATTTCCGAGTATTTCTTTATTCAAGTGGTTGTGAATCAGGAACAGAAGAAAAAAAGCAGTTTGCAAAAGACTTTATTTGTGACGTTGAAAATGCACTGGGCGAGAAAAACAAGCTCCCTGCTGCCCTTAAACAGAGCGCTCTCAGCAACAGGGAGGGGAAGGGGGGGCGGGGTTGCTCCACCCAACTGGTCCCATCCATAAAATAAGTAAGCAAGTTTCTAATGAACTCCTTCTTATCTGCAAAAATGACTGTTTTTTGGGGGTAAAAACAGCATCATCATAGTTAAAAGATCACTGGGAACACTTTAAAAAAAGCTCAAAAGATGATCGGGGTGGGTCATTAAAGTTTAATTACAGTACAGTCCCACCTGTTGCCAGATACACAACAAAGCCAACAGTGACGTCTAAGATCACATGCATGTATTAATGGCCTGCTTAAATGACAACCTTGTGTGACTTTCACCTGAGCCATGTAGCGCCTGTAGTCCATCCGGAGCTCACGTTGCAGCTGGTGTTTCTTCTTCTCATACTCCTCACCTAACGGCAGACCCACACTCTCATCTGAGAAAAGAAATGATTGAGACAAGCAGAGGGTGAAAGGCTTATCTCCAACATTAAAATGATGTTTTTAAAAAAGCTTTAGTGCATCAAGGTAAGGAGGAGAATGAATTCCTGATAGATACCTCTTCCCTGACCTTTAGATTTGGGTGGGATGTTTTCTTTCACCGCAGATCCACTGTAAGCTTTGTGCAGATTTGTCTGTCCAAAAAAAAAAACATTTTATTATAACCAGCTGTGCAATTCTTCTGACACTTCCCCTAAAGTGATTGTGGCAAGACAGTTTTTTAGAAAATACCAGAATCTGCACATTAATCTTTTTCATTTCTGTTCAATTCCACACATATTTGCAATACATGAGACTTTGCATCAGAGGTGTTAGCAAAAAAGGGCCAGAATTTGGTTAGGTGAAAACGAGTGAAACCTATAAAAACATGAAATGGTTCATTATTTTTCCAAATGGGATACTTTTTGTCAGGGTTTTTCCTTAATAAAGAGAAGAACCACACAGGAGATGAGAATTTTTGCTAGACTTCTGCAGAAGGAGAATCAGTCTGTCACAGCGTGAACTGTCACAGAGGAGTTCTCCCTTCCTGGTGCATGAAGCCTAATTTATATTATTGAAAACTGAAGGTTGCAGACATGAACGTGGGTCATTTAATCGGGTACAACAGGAACATCATATTTTTGTATAATCAGAACTTTTCAGCTCATTATTTCTTATTAAAAGATAAAACTGAGACAATCATATTGTGGTGATCATAGCGTGTAAGCAAATGATAATTACGTGACCCTAAGACTTTTCATTTCTTCACATAGAACAGAAATAAACTTAAAATAAATTTTTACCCAAATTACTGAGAACTTCTGATTTGAAGACCAGGTTGTTGTCACAGGTTTACAACGGCCTCTATAATTCAGCCAATCATAATCAAGAACTCATAGATATAGGTCCTTAAAAAGTGCCACATGTTACTGTTTTTATGACAACAGCCTGCAGGCTGGTAGAGATTTAGACATGATGAGCCGGACTTTGGACATGCCTGCTTTACATTCATTTTGTTATTCAGGACTTAAATATTTTGTCAAAAGTTAATGTCATACATTTATTAAGTTGATATTTGAATGACTTTGTGTGTTAGTAATTTTATAAATAAACAACACAGTTCTTCTTACTTAATTTGCGGCTACATTTAAGAATGTAAGTTTTGTCACAAAATGGTCACAAAATATTGCTTTGTTTTTATAAAATAGTAACAAAAGTAGCCCAACAGAAATGTTTCATAAAGCATTTAAAATATTGTAATTGTTACCTGATGCACAATATCCTTTAGAAACTGAAGGGGTTTTTTTCATGTTCATTCACCTTTATTTCCATGTAAGGAGGGTCCTGCTCCAGGCTGGCCTTATCTAGAACCACCCGCGCCTTCCGTTCTCTGATGAAGTTCTCAAGTTCGTCGTCGAGCTCCATTGATCGAAGCCACAGTTGCAAACTGAAAGCGCGAAAATGACATTTGTGTGTGTATTTTAGCGCGTGAAGCAGAACACGCGAGATAAGGCTCCTGTCTCTTTAATTGACCGTTGTCACAGGCAACGGCAAAGAAAAGCGTCCCACACACCCCACCCCGCGATAACTCATCCGCTCTTTTTATTTTTTTTATAAAAAAATTTTGAGACTACAAATATTGCCCAAATACCGTGCATCAGTTCCGTTACAGCTACCAAGTTTAAGCTAACTTGTTAGCTTTATTAACAGAATCAACGTAGCACACCTATACCATTATACTATAGAAAAACAGTTTAGGAAAAGAAAATGCTTAGCATTGATCCTAGAAATGTTTATAAAGACAAATTAAAGCGTGTGTTCTCACTCTTTAGAATAAACAACGCAAACTTACCATTTAATGGGGTATTTAGTTAAGGAAATGTTAGCGCTGCAGATCAGTTCGTCTGCTTAACTATCATCGATGTGACGTCAGCTCAAACTAGTTCCGGTTTGTACCTGTCAAATTAAAACACCAAAGGACTTGTTTGTTTAAGACTTCATAAATAAATTTTAAAGTGTCAAATAATTCTACAGGTATTTGAATATATTGTCTGATCCTCGTCACTTTATTTATGGAGAAGTGATCACGTGCTTGCATTGCATAGGTTCTTCTCATCAGTTAAAAGCTTTAGTAAATAACATTTTTTTAAACTGATTGTGACTTTTCCACACTGAACCAGTGTTGTGATTGCAGCCAAAGTGCATCTACTCAATACCGACTAGATGAGGGTTAATAATTATGCAAACAATTACAAATTTAAATATTTTGCTTTATTGACACGCAGGATTTTGTTTGAGAAGGGAACAGGGAGCAGCCTGGGTTCGACTCCGGGCTGCTCCCTGTTCCCTTCTCTACCTCTGTGCCGGTCCCAAGCCCAGTTGCTTTGAGAAGGTTGCGTCAGGAAGGGCATCCGGCGTAAAACATTGCCAAGTTTACCATGCGACTTGTTCGCTGTGGCGACCCCTGATGGGAAAAGCCGAAAGAGAAAGAAGATTGACACGCAGGATTTTGTTTTCACTGAGAGAAACTGAATTTCAATTTCTATGTATGTGAAAACATTATAGATATTGACCATAAAGTTTACTTTGACTTTTTGACTTTGATTAAAGGTTTTTTCCCTATAAATTTTTGTTGTGTAAAAGAGAAATTTCATAATAGTAGTAAAATATCCAAAGAGGGTGGATATTTTTTAAATCCTTAAATTAAGACTGGAAAATGTCATTTAAATAGAAGGCTGGCCCATATTATCACATTAGTTTTAAATAGTGCATATTATGTATGTATATAAAGGCTGCCTAGTTGTGTAATAGAGACACATATCCACTTTAACTCCGTTAACGTTGTTTTACCTTTTTTTTTCCATACTAATCAGGTAAAAAAAGATTGAAACTGGTTGATTTATATCATTTCCAGAGTTATGTTTTTTGAGAATGAAATGTTTTACATCATCTGTAGTCATAATTATGTACAAAAATCCAGAAACACAAACGCTACATTAACTTTGTGATTTATTGCTCATATAAATGCTCTCTAAACAAATTGGTAAAAATAAAATCTATCAATTATAAATAAAATCACAATGACTTTTACACGAAATTATATTGCACAATTATAAGCTTTGACGAGAATCACAGAAACACAAATGTTGCTCAGGTTGTGTTTAAGAAGGTTCAGTGGTCGGAATCTTTGGAGGTCTATAATCTTTGAGTGTGTTCAACAATTCATCTGCAGACCACCTGCCTCAGAAATTTACTATTTATCTGAATTACTTTGTCATTATTTTGTCATTTAGAACATTTTAATTCTGCCTTAGAATTTATCCAGATATTTAGTGCAATTGGAGGGGGGGAAAAAGAAAACATGTAAATTACTGAAAAGTCAAAAATACAGTTTGTACTTTGTGAATGAGGGCTAAAAATGTGATCAGTGTAATTAAACAACTTCCCCGAAGAAAAGTCAAACCAACGTTCATTTCTTTCCCCCTTTAGTTTAGGATTTGCACCAGTGCCTCCCTTCAAATCTGCCTCATGATGGCTCAGCTTTTTTTTTTCTTTTTTCACTTCATAACACACTAATATTAACTGAGACAGTGTGAGTTTTAAAGCTGGCCAAAAGAGTTGCTGTCCATCAGAAGCTTCATTCTCCCGGCTGGAATGGCAGTGTGTGATTGGTCAGGAACGGAAAGGCAGGAAAATGATCTGGTGGAACCTCAGAATGAGTGCGAGTGTTCGTCTTCTGTGCATGGTCAGATATTGTCCACTTCTGCTCGGAGTTCAGGACATAGTTCCTTGAGTAGCATTTCCATCAACACCTGAAAAAGACAGTGAAACAAAAAATCTCACATTTTCTGCAGTAAGGACAGAATATATCTGGGTTTTTTTTTGTTTGTTTGTTTCATGGGACAGTTTGACGTTTTTTCTTACATAGAGAAGATGTTTGTTGGCATTAGCTTCCTGCAGTGCATTGAAGATCTTGATGATTCCATAGCGGGCATTCTGCTGGCCAACAAGATTTGCTAGTGCATCTAAGGAATAAGAAAAAAGAAAGGTGTTCACACAAAACAACATCTTTCACATTGTACAGAGAAGACATAAACGTACAACAGAATTTATTTTGTAATTAGTCACATCAAATACAAAACAGAAGGCCCTATCACACATTAACACTAAATGTTCCTGTCAAAAGCAACCAGTCTAATTTCATTGGTTCTCCAGGTGTTAGTTCACACAATACGTTCCTTTAAACTTTCCTTGTGTTCCCTTTCACTGGATTATATAGTCTTTAGCAACCACACGGTGGAAATCAGCAAATGTTGTGAATAAGCTTAATTACAATTCAAATCTACTCATATCAGACACAGGCAAAGCCCTCACAAACACGTTAAGATAAGCGCCAACAAGAATTTACCATCTGAGTTTTCTCCAAGCATGATCAGGAACAGTAACGCTGACAGGTGGGCAGACCTGAGGCTGAATCATTGACTGCATAAAAGAACTGGACTGAGTGAGTGTGACATCACCCATAGAAAATGGCTTACTGCCAGCCCCAACCAAATGAAGTCGATTCACTCGCCATTTATTTTGCAATGCTGCCGTATTGGAGTCAAACGACCTCAGTGAGCAGGGATTTCTCCAAGTCAGTCTGAATCAAAGGTTTTTTTGGCAACCACTCTCGCCAATCAGGAGTGAGCATATTTGGAAGGCCACACCCCAACACGAAATCTGGCCATCAAACGTTTGGAACGTGGACGTGGGGGCTAGCAAACTGAATTATCTAAAGCGGATGAATTAGCTGCTGGGTTCGATTCCCAGGGGGGCGCAATGAGCTTTATCCTAGTAAATATACGTAAAATTCTACGCAAAGCAACATCAAATATTTGGTCAAAGCGTATATTATCAGACTCTGTGAATTAACAGAGCACAGTTGAACATGTCAGGTTCCTTTAGTGTCACCCGGCTTTTAGAGCAAACCCTCCTATCCCTGAAGACAGAAGTTGTTCCCCTATAATTATTCTTACATCCAGAGATGGAACAAAACGTTCTAGTGGAAGACGCTGTGTCTCGCAGCAGGACAAAAGCAGGGCGAACAAGATGGGAGTGTGAAAGCAGCTAGGGACTGATGAGACATGTCTGCAAGCGTTTCCACCTGGAATATTGTCTAGCAGCTTCTGTTGAGCCCTCTCCTTGGTCTCATGACGCTCAGAATCAGTTCGACTCTTCAAATGTGGTGCCAATTTTCCATCTGGCCAGAAGGTGTCCCTGAACACACTGATGTAACACACCAGCATCTGCTCACTGAAGATCCAGTTTACAGTGTCTCGGATCTGTCTACAAAAACAAAACACACAGTCCATGTTAGCATCAGAACTTTAACGTGAAAATGAACGCCCTGTGAAATGCTTCAGTGTACAGCTCAATACATATACAACTAAATAATAAAAAGCTGCAGCAACTCTGACAAAAACATCTGTAATAGGAATTCAGAGACTCACTAATCCAGTCATCTGACTTATCATAAGGTACAAAATAAATATTTAAATATAAAAATATATGTGCAGTAATCTAATTGATGGAATGTCACCTTTTATGTTTTAGAGTTTTAGTATGTTTAAGTCTCATACTCACTTGTTAATAGTTCGTCCAAAGGTTACTTGGACTAGTGCAATTAGAGTCTTCCTTACCCACTTAAACACTAAGAGGGAAAACAGTGGTGAGAAAAGGAATTTGACAAATAAACATGCAAGTGAAAAACTTATATTCATTTTTTTTTAAGAAAACTACTCACTTCCTCTGAGTTCAAAAATCTCCCCTATCAGCATAAAGCATGGCTCAGCCAAGGCATTTTTCCTCCCGTCTGTTTCATCGCCATAGTCTGACAGATCACTGTCTTCATCGCCGTCCTCCTTTGAACAGTGAGTGACAGGTAAATGTGAAAGCAAGATGGCTATGAGTCTCAAAAATGACATGGCAGCTGTGCCCAAGCCTCTACCTCAGTGTGGGAGAAGAAATCTCCAGGAAGTCTCTCCAGAAAAGAGGCCAGGGAGAAAGACGACTTCTTCTGAATAGACATCACCTTCAAAAAATTCAACAGCACATTAGTACTTTCCCACTGAAGCCTAACTCTAATGTCTTAAAGCCTCTTTTTTCGTTTTTAAAGTATGGGAAATTAGCTACCTTGAGATGCTCTGGAGATGGGCTGAGAAACGCGTAGAGCACCTCAGACTGGCACAATCGATCATCTGTCAGCAGACGCTACAACAAATGCATGGACAAGGAGGATTTAATAAAAAAAACAAGAAGGAAGTTTTCATTTAGGTTCTCCTCTTTCTTAAGTCTTCGTCACATGCACCCACATGTGGGGGTTGACCCCTAAGGGTGCTGTGGGTTTTTGGGTAGTTGACGGTCGTGGAGAGAAGCGTCTCTATCTTAAGGGGCGGCAGGTGTGTCTTGATGTCTCCTTGAGACTTGTACAACCACCTACAGGGACGTCATTACAATGGAACGTACAAATGTATTTTGTGTAGTAAGTGTTTCATGAAGTAATTTGTTTGACATACAGGTGATGCTGTCGTACAGTGTCCTTGCTTCACACTCTAGGTGTTCGTAAGGTGTGGGTACTGGCGCCTTAATGACCACCCGCAAAAGCTAAACGTGTGTGGATGTGCACAAACTATGCTCTGATTTATAACATTTATAACTGTCAGGGTACATGCAAAGAGTCCACAAGGGGCGTGCACTTATCACATGAACAGCGCGCAGGATTTGGGGGGACTGAAAAAAATCAAAAATCCGTACAACGTGCCTGGACAAAGGGGAAGTTTCTTTGTTCCCATTTTGTTTTGTATTTTTGTGTTTACTACGATCTGTCACTTGCAAATCTGCCCATAGAAAAAAATGTGTATGACCATGAGTACGAAAAACGACGGTCTTAAAGATTTGTGCGGGCCAAATGTTTGCTCACCCCGTGAGGGCAGTTGGAACTACAGCTATCGACGAGTTTTAGGATAAAAAGCTAAAAAACTAACTCACATTCACTACACAAGGATCTGCTGACATTTTATAGTTGACATCTATTGATTTAATTAATAGAACTAGTGACATTTTTGAAATTTCTCCTTAAACTTTGGCCTGAGTTGATCAGATCAACTGACCCAAGTGGAACCTCAAGATTATTCTATAGAAAAATAAAAGAGCAAAACAGTGGTTTTAACCCTTTGATTTTAGGTATCTTTCTGTGTTGAGAAAGTTTAATAGGATATACCTTAATTTCCGGATTATAAGACGCTACTTTTGTCATGCACTTCTAACCCTGCGGCTTATTCAATGATGCGGTTAATTTATACATTTTTTTCTTCTTTTTTTTATGCATTTTTTCAAACGTCCTCTAAGGGCGCTCGAGCAGAAAGGGTAAGAGTGAGACAGTGGGAATACGGTACATGTGTCCAGGAAAACGCAGGTTTAATGTAAATTCCTGCTTTGTGAATGAATAGCACAAACAGTCCCTCAGCTCAGGAGTGAATTTGCCTCAGGATGAGAGTGACACTGACAGCGACAACAAAGGAAACACTGAGAGAGAGTGTGGCGAAGAATGTCTGACCCTATTCCAATCCGACACTCAGGAGGAAGACTTCAATGGTTTCAGTGCACAGGAGGAAGATGAAGGAAGCTCTCAGTGACTTTTACGTTTATGTTTTTTAAACCAGCGCTGTTAGCGCTGTGTTACGGTGTGTCACTGTTGTGGAAGAAAACTTCCAGGGCACGCGCTGCACAGCGCTAGCCTTTCCGCGCCCCTGCGCATAGGTGTATGCTTTTTTTTTTTCTTGCTCAGTGACTTTTACCAGTATGTTTTTTAAGTAGCCCTGTAAGTGTTGTTACTACCATATTGCTGCCGTGTCGCACTTTTGGGAAAGAAAAGCTCAGGTATATCATTAAAACTTTGAAAACTCTGTGTACCGTCTTTCTTTGTAAATATTGTTCTTTCCTGCAATTAATTTTTTTCTTTCTGACGGTGGTCGGAAAATGCAGGGGAGATGCTCTCAATCTTCCTTCGGGGTTCACTTCCCCATTCAGAAAATGCAGGGGAGATCCTCTCCATCTTCCTTCGGTTGTTCACTTCCCCGCTCGGACCTTCAGAACCTCCAGAGCGGGTTAATAAAGAATCATTCACCGTTCTTCTGGGGGAAACCTTCTTTTATTACAGTTCCCCTTCACTCTGTATATCAAACATGAATGCTCACCCCGAACACATTTCTGCTGCACGCTCTCGCTCCCTCCTTACACACGCGCGCAGTTTCAGCACATACACATCCTCATTCTACACATGCACATGCACATGCGGATTATGTATGTACAAATAGTTTATCCTTTAAAAATGTAATGGATGTGGCTTATAATCTGGTGCCATCATAGTCTGGAAATTATGGTAAGCTTTTAGGTTTGTTGTTTACCTGTAGAAAGGCATTGAGCTGTGTTTTACTCTTTTCCAGGAACTTCTGGTCAATAGACTTGAAGGGAAGTTTACTCAGTGATGGTACCTGGAGCTTCTTTAGTGAAGGGAAACACTGGAAATGAGTGAGAAAGAGTTCAACATTTTAGCAGAAGTTTACAGGACTTTTGGGTTTTTAAAATCATCACCTACACATTTTTTCAGCTTTTTTGTCTTGCGGATCTGAAGAGATGAGACCAAACTTAGATTTAAAGAAGTTACCTCGGTAAGTTTCCGGTGCAGAATCTGGAATTCAGAGAGCTTCCGCTGAACGCTCCATCGACTGTGTGGCGTTTCCTCCCCCTCTGTGAGACTCACGCATACGCCGTAGCAAGCTACAGTCTCACCACTTTCCTCTGCAGCCTAAAAAAATACAGAGACAAAGTGAAGCTACATTCACCCATACATTATGGAAAAATTTTATTGCATATATTCTGCATTTAGCATTATAAGAAGTACGAGGAGATTGATTGACAGGAGGCCTTTTCAGCAGTAATGTTAACAACCAAGTAGAAACAATTCAGTTGCTTCTGTGGTTGAAGATTTATTTTTCCCTACTTGAATTTGCCGTTCAGCTTGAGTGATCTCACTAGTGTCCGTTATTTCTCTCATTAAAGAAAATGTTTTAAAGGACTTTTGGGTCTTCAGATCAAATGGTTACAGTAAACCAACACAAGGTCAAAACTACAAAACACGATGAAAGAAAAAAATATATTGTGACCTCAGCAGATGTAATGGTGGCCTTCCAGTGCCCCAGGTTTTCACACCACCAGTCTGTTCTCGTGATATGCTGCTGGAGTTCGCTGTGCTCCTTCTCCATGGCTCCGATTTCCTCCTTTAGCTTGCTGACTATCTGTAAATGCACATAAGACAGCATGGAAATCAAAGTTATATACTGGCGTATATAACGGAGTTCCTCCTCACTAAAAATGTGCAACATGGATCTATGAATCTATTTTTAAAAGCAGTTTGTCGTGTTTTTCTCAGGTGGGTAGAAAGAACAAACTGTTCTTTAGTTTCTAATTAAAAAAACACATCTGATCTGAATTAAGTTGTGACCTTTAGAGTCTAAATCTAGAAGTTTTACAGTGAAGTCCAGCCCTAAAGTGCTATAATCCAATGACATCAAATAAAACATAACTTTTGATGCAGTATTGTTACATTTCTGAAGCGTCTGCTTGTGATCGGTTACCTTCTTGTCTGGTTTGGGGGCGTTTTGAATGGAGCCCAGAGCCTGTCTCTTGTACTCCAGTTTGTCGTAGAGTTGGCGTAATTTAGTGGCAGCATAGCTGGCCTGTTCATTGATTCCTTTAGTGCCCTCATCACACTCCTCCTCTCCTGCATCAAGACCCTGGCACTGCAGACAAAAGGATACAGAGCAGCTATTATAAAGACTGACTCAAAGCATTTGACTGCAGAAAAACATAAGCAAGTCTTCTCCGTTTATGTGTGCGCAGCAGACCTCTTCCCCCTTCTCCTCTGGGCTGCCCTGCGACTGGCAGTGCTGCTCGTCTCGTCTGATCAGCTTGTCGTAGAGGTCGGAAACCAAGAAGGAAGGATAGTACCGTTCTCTCATTGTCTCAGCCACCTACAGGACATGTGAGCAAAGTTTTACCATAAAAAATACAAACGGTGAGATACATTTTTAATGAACACAGGGCACCGCAGACCTTCCAATTTAATCTGTTGGTCACTTCTACATACAGTTGAGACAAATGAGGACTATTTGAATAATCTGTGTGGAGCCTTGAGACAAATCTTGGTTGTGGTTTGCTGCTTTACAGGTCAACCAAAATAAAATGGAAAATGTTACTTACCTGCTCTTGAAGTCTAACAAAGACCTGTGTTCCTCGATTTCCCACCAGGCTTTGCTGAATTTCCTTCAGAAGAAACTTCTCGACTTGAATTTCCCTATTTTCAACAAAGAATTTCTGATAGATTTCTCCAACGATTTGGGGGACTTCATTCTGTCAAACACATGAAAAAAAATGTGTTATGTGCATCTTTTCTTATAAAAATCTCTTAAGGTTATTTAGAAATTGAACAGCATTTATCACTCAACACGCAGAAATGTTTTTATTTAGATTAGCAGGGAAGCTAAAAACAAATATAAGAAGGAAAGACACAAATGACAAGATCTTTTTTTTTAGATTCTCTTAAAACAAATTTAACGTCCAACCACCGCTTTACAAAATGTATCTTCCACTTTTTTAGCTTTTAAAATAACAATAACAAGCAGTTGTTGGGATAAACAATAAAACGTGTTGAAAGAAAACCTTATTGGCAGTTTTCAAAGTTTCCACAAGTTCCCAGAAGCTGATTAGAGCTCTTTTGTCCACTCTTTCCATGTAAACTCTGAAATGCTCTCTGTAACCCGGATTACACAGAATTTCATCAAACTGAAGTATCTGCATGAGAGAAGAGCAAAAACAAAAATATTTGTATTGTTTTTCAAGGTGACTTTGAGGCATTTTTACCATTCCAAGTGATTTTCTAACCAAACAAAGCGCACCTTTTGGCTTTGAGGCTCATCGCCGTCGTCGGCTCCTCCGTCCTCATTATTTTCATAGTTGGGTCCACCAAGCAGCCGGATCCGTTTCTCACATTGTTTCTTAGCAACAGTCAGCTGATTGATATATCGCTTCATATCTCTGGCCCTCAGCAGATCTGCCTTCATGGCAGCAGACTCTTTACCTTTTCGCTCTAAAACAACGGACAACGGAAAGTTTTAAAAATTCCAGTTACAGTAAAGGCATCCTTGTTTGTCTTGTTTTCAGGGATTTGCTGCCACGCAACTGTGCAATTTTTTTTACCTTTCTGCTTTTTGAGTTGAGGCAGGGTGCTGATGGTTGTGGCGTGGATAATTTCCACCACTATCTGATACCTAACAAGGAAAATACAGAGAAAGAAAAGACATCAAGCAAGCCAAAATTCTTAGATAAATAAGCAGAATAAAACTGAAAGAGAAAGAGAAAAATATTACATTTTTTTATAAAGAAAAAAAAAAAATCACACCAATTTTCTGTGTAAATATAATACATAATCAGTGAGACAACACTGAATGATTGTGAGTATTCCCCAATAACGATCTGTAGTTTTTCAGTATAGGTAAAATCCTGATCTGTTTCCATAGTAACTGCTCTATGGCAAAACTATCACTGGTTAGCCCGTCTGTCATCCTGAATACACACACAGTAGAGTGAATTTGGGGAAGGAAGGTGCAGTTTCATGTCGAGTGTGTGTGTACTTGTGAGTGTGTGTGTCCCTTTGCTGTCATGCCTGAGTTGTTTGAGGAAATCGACATCAGTAGAAGTTGATATCAGTTTGATGAAGTCTTCATAGGAGGCAGCGTAGGTGTAGGCTTTTTTCTGCTGCTCAGCCTGCTGCTCCCTCTGCTCCAGTTGAGCCAGCAGCATCCTATTTATGGAGTCTGGATCACTGAGCACCTCCACCAGAGGCTTCAACACTGAGAAACACAGGCAGAAACAACACATTCGCTTTTTGTTCTGCTAAAACTGCCTGAATGCCATCATTTGGGTATAAATCACTTGTTCTATCAGAGGAAATACCATATTATACAAATGACGTTAAACGAATGACAAGAAGTGAGGGAGTTTGTGTTTGGAGGACGTTTCATTTGTTCCAAACATTGACTGTATATGAGGGTTGGACTGAGCGACCCCTTCCCCCTTGACATTTCAAACAGGAAGTGCCCACAGGCTTCAAGTGGCCAAAATCCCATAGACTTATTCAGAGAAGTAAACAGCTATTACTTATTCTATTGTGCTTTTTGAACATCTTTTTGCGAATCATTCTTTTTTCTGTAATGAAAGTTATTCAAGTTATTAACTGACCGATCAGAGGCCTCAATAAAAGTATGTAGTCTCATGTTGAATGTTCAAAACTTTTAACAGATTTTGTGTAGCGCACTTTCAAATGGTAGGAGAGTGGCTTCCAACAAGCTCACCCCTGATTGGCGAGAGTGGTCACATGAAAGTTTGCCCCACACTTTCAATATTGTATAGAAATTTGGAGGACTAGTTATAAAACATATTTAACCCCAATCCTACCGTTACAAAAGAAAACGGCAATAAGATTCATTACAGGAAGTAAATGTAGAGATCCCTCAGGGTAATCATTTAGTCATTTGAAAATACTAAAATTTAGTGACCTAGTTCAGTGTTTTTAAACCAGTGTGCCGCGGCGGAGATGGTCAAGAGTGCCGTGGAAAATTGCCCTCATTAACTGATCTAAAAACATTTACCATCTCCAGGTTATCAACTCTTTGTTCATCCAAACAGGCCCTAATAAAACACTGAGTAGTTAGGAATATGAAAGATCGTAAAATACTTTTTTCTTTGCGTTTACCGTATTTGATTCTATTAAATACATTTTTATAAGAATGACAGTACCGGGATTTAGCCACAGCTTCAGCTGTTTGGGGAAAAGTCCCGCCCCTTTAACTGTCTCCGCCAATCATTCTTGGAGACTTAATCACACGTCATCAGAAGTGGTTAAAGTCTTCACTTCCTTGTTCTGATTTAGCTCATAAAGTCTCTCAGTTCCAACAAAAATACCAGCTAAAACTCATATTTAGCGGTGTAGCTTTCCACAGAATCCGGTATCAGACCGTGGAACAAGTGAACAAAACAATGAAGCTCAGAGAAGCAAGTCTTTCTGGTCTTTCGCTGCAGTTTTCACACTACATCTACCATGATGCATTGAGTTTAAGTGGCAGCATCTCAGCGCACGAGTCTTCCTTTGACGTCTTGAAACCACAACGAACACACATCAAACAGTTTTTAAAACTTCTAACTTAACTTTTATTATATCTTTTTGAAAAAACAGCTACAGCTTCCAGCTTTTTCTGCCACAATTATCACAAAAATGTATGTGAGATTGCAGAGGGGCTGTAGATCAATACAGACTATGCGTTTCTCCTTTTTTCTAATATTTGGATGCTGGTGTGCCGCGGGATTTTTGTCAAGGTTAAAGTGTGCCGTGGCTCAAAAAAGGTTGAAAAACACTGATCTATGTCATTTACAATATTCTCAAATGACTGTACAAACCACACAGGAATGGTTACCCCTCAATCTACAGGTTAAATTCAAGTCAGACAAAATCAAATAGACTTAAAGGACATAAAATCTTTAGAAAAAACAAGATGTAGAACAAAGGCATTGAAGAGGTCTATTTCAGTACACCGACCTAACATTTGGAGTAATCTGGACAAAGAGGCAGATCATATAAGTTTTGTTCTTTCTGTTCCTTTCCATTTATTGACTGTTGTTACTTTATTTTGATGTTATTAAATGAAATGAATAAATGTCATAAAATTTAAACGATGACTTGACCAATTCGGACCATGGCGGCATCTGTATCGTGAAAAAATGGCGACTGGATTGACTTCATTTCATTGGAGCCTGAGGTGAGGCCGTTTCTATGGCAGACGTCACACTCACCTGGTCAAGCTGTTGAGAAATAAATCCTATGCAATCACAAAGCATGTTTCATACAACTGGAATGGCACATTTCAAACTCTCTAAATACAAAAATATATATAAAAGAGATGGGGTCAGCGGCTGCAACATCTACTTTAAATGATTTTGTTCTTCTGAATATCAGAAACTGCCATAAAGAAGTTATAAAATGTTAAAAGAGGGGGAAATCCAAATTCTGGGGGAAGATGGGTAGACACTATGAGTTGGGCAAATGAATGCTAAAAGTGAACCCAGTATAACAACACAGCTGTCTATTATTTTGTAAGATATGAGTTCTAACCTGTATTTGTACACAGTACATTTTATAAGGCTGCTTTATTTATCTGTCCATCAAAGAATTGGAGAGCTTCTCTTTCTCATTACTGTCCCATTAAATGTAATCATCCCTTATTAGACTTGAAAGGAGAAGTCCTTTGTTGCCATATGAAAAAAAATTAAATAATCTAGTTCATCTTAATAATATAATAGCTTTATATCATCACATGTAACTTCATGAAGTTATTAACGTGGTTAGAAGAGACGACAATATTTGATTCAGCAGAAGTTGGAGTGGGCGTGATGAGAACTTTCTCCAACTTACAAAAATGGATCAAAGCAAAAAACTTTCTATAAGCAACATTTTCAAGCCTTAATAACAGGTGCAGCTCAGTGTCATGCAGCTCATCGGTACCTTTGGAGGTGATGACCTCTGTGAGGCAGCAGCGTAGCGTGTGTGACTTGGCGTCCTTTTGCGGCAGCAGACAGAGCAACAGTATTCTTGCTACACAGCGCAGAAAGGCCATCTCCAGATCTGGGCTGACCAAGCAAGGATGGAGGGGAAAAGGCCGAGAACCTTCCTCTGGTCTGGAAGCACAGAACACGTGACACGAGATTCTTTTTTTTTTTTCTTTACTTAGATGTTATTCCTCCTGAGCTTAATGTCTGATCACATCATCTGACACGCAGCCAGCCTGACTGGAATCATTAGTTATCCCTCAATAAATGTGTATGTCCATGTTCCCTCCTTAAACATAACACGCATTCTTTAACTACAGCAGATCCTGGAAGCCAGACGTGTTTGATCCAGCTGTAAGGCTGACTTGTCAAGAAAATAGAACTAAATGAGGTGTATGAATCATCACTCTGTCTGTCAGCTCCGTCCACATGTTGCTGAAGGAAGCAGGAGTTTAGAACTTTAACGATTTTTTTTTTACCCTGCTCTGAATTGCAGTAATTTGACTCCCTGTGTGTGCATAAAATGATGATGCTGGATACGGACACTGGTGAGGCTTCTCAACGACAAATCACAAGTGGACAAACATCGGTGAGTCATGGCTCTCAGGCTGCCTGTCGATGCTTTTAAGCACCACCATTTTGTTAATTGAGTTTTTCCTCCGATGCAAACACTGCCCCAAAACCACACCGGCAACAGCTGCGCGCTGTTTTACCTTGCAGATGCGGCCTTGAGGTCGGTGAAGTGTGTGTGAAGGATGCGGATGCTGTCGTAACACACAACGTTGACGAGGTTGATGTCGGCCAGCCTGGACCTCAGCTGGCCGATCATCTGCCACCAGTCCTCTAACAGCATGGAGTAGAGCTGGCCCTCATCCCGGCTGAGGGGGGCGTACCAAGAGAGGATGTAATCTCTGTAAGCATAGTCAAACACTGGGGGGGGGGGGGGGAATGGAAAGATTAGAGGAGAATACAAACACCCCCACAAGCAGACAGTAAAAAAATAAAAAAATACTGTACATGTTTTAATTGGACTTTTTTTTTTGGAAAGTCTTTAACTTTGTTCTCCTGAAAAAAAGAGCAGTTTTACTGCAGCAAACTTGGCCTAACCAATGAACACAAATAGTTCCGCAGGTTTCATTTCCCCAAAGGCCAGGTGCAGCAGCGCCGACGCTTCAAAGGACGCATCATTAGTCTATCACTGGGATGACTCATAAAACACACAAAAAAACAGATCATTTGTCACATTCAACATGAGGCAAACGCAGGCAGCCTGTGGGAGGACGACATGCACGCTCTCATCCCTCTCCTCAGTGTGAAATACTTTTAAAGGTTTAGATTGGATCATTTATTGGATAATTACATCTGACCTAAGCCTATTTACTACTCTACACAATCAATATGCATCCTGCAGAGATGAGAAAGGACATGGTCTCTCCTTTTTCCTATAAAAAGAGCAGAGTTGTTAAGTGTTGTAAGGATCAACACCAATAATTAAAAAAAAAAAACATTTGAACGTTTACTTAATTTCTCTTTATGTTTTTATTGTTCTGCCAGGAAAATGAACTGCTAAATTTACCACCTTCAGCTAATTATAATATAAATGAGTTATTAATGATAACCCAACTTCAATAGTAGCAAACTTATCTAGTTTCTCTCCGAGGAAAATTTGTTTTTGGTGTTCGTGTGTCTGACGATGGAGGACATATATAAAAAGAATTATGCTCAAAATTGCATTTCTGAGTTTGCATTTTCTGAGTATTTCTCTACTCAAAGTGTTGCGAATCGGATCGGATCAATCAGATACTGCTGTCCATTTTTGTTGCACCGCTAATGTTAGGTTGAGGGTGTGAGGGGCTGTAAGCTAGCAGGAGAGTGTGAGTGCTCATAGTTATGGGTGTCGGGAAGGGGGGTTGGGGTTGATTTGCAACAACGATGCCATATCTCAGAGGCAAATTTCTAATGAAATCTGCAGACGAAAAAGATGACGCAGGTTTTTTGGATTTAAGCACCAAAAAAAAAAATGCATAATCTTAATTAAAAGACAACCGGGAAGACATTTAGAAAAGATTGAAAGATGATCAAAGTGGGTCTCCCAACTTTGATTGAGTTCCTGATGGCCAGATATAATCAAGTTTAATATTCATTCAGCAAAAGGAACAATTTAGCCAGATCAATAAACCAGTCGTATTTTTTTTAACAAAGTTTCTGCAGAGCGACAGGAGTTTATCAGAAATCCACCTCCGAGTTGTGGGCAGGACAGTTGGCGCGGTGAAACTCCCCGTCCCGTCCCCGTTGCTGAGAGGTCAGAGCAGGGAGCTTGTAGCCCTCCTACAGCGTTTCCCACATCACAAATAGGATCTTTTTCAAAGAACATTTTGTTGCCTGCTCTTGATTCACAAATATTTGGAAAAAGAAATACTCAGTAAGGCTATTTAGGGCTTAATTTTCCTAAATGATGTCAGAAAAACTCTATAAGAGCATTTTAAAAACAAGTTTCATTGGAGCATAATTCAGTAAAATAAACATTAAAACTTCCTGACGCACTGCACATAATGGTTACTTTATAGAGACTTCATCTGAGAACACAATTGTGTTCATTAGATTGGAAATGTAAAGCTTCTAAGTGTCTACATTTACCCTGAGGGTCATGTCATCCAATATAGCTTATCGTGTTCCCTTTAATGAGAAAGTTAGATGCTGTGAGCTCCTCCACACTGTGATTATTTACCTTCTTTCAGAGCTTTGTCCACATTGTGGGACACCACGACTCTTCTGCTCTGACTTGATTCCTGGGCTGGCACCAGATAACGGCCCTGAAAAACAACAAAAGCATTCGGTCTCTAAACTTCAAGAGCAGAGAGGAAGTGCAGGATGTAAACGGTAAGTTGGTCAAGGAGCAGGAGACGGAAAACGAGCCTGAAAGTGTCAAGGAGAATGCTTCTATGATGACTTTTGTGCAGATCATCGATTGCTGGAAGCAGAAGCGAAAGATGCAAATCCCAAGATGCAATAAAAGGCCTATTTTAAAATGCAGTATCTGTCTACCCTTAAATATGTAAAGTTTAATGCATTCAGTTTTAAAAAAGAATCATTTATTGTAAGTTCTGTCATTGAGTTTCTCCCAGATAAACTTGTTTTATTAGAAAAAAAATCTCCACAAATGTTTTCCCAAAATTAAAATCAGTCTGACTCGATCTAATCAGGATTTTAATAAAACCAAATACATTTTTGTTTTGTCAGTGGAGGGCTTATTTTCTTCATTTTGTTGAATTTAATTTTTTTTAACGCAGGCGGCAGATTGGATCACAATAGTTTAATAAGATTCAATTCCTTCTGGTTTCAAAGCAAATGTGATTATTAATCCTGAATCCGTCGTGGATGATGCTTTACTGAAGGAATTAAAACGCTGCTTTGTGCACTGATATCATCACAACACTTCTTTACTTCATTTGTGTGTGTGATTTTAGCACACTTTAAATCCTCCATCAGTCAAAAAAAAAAACACAATCACAAGGCTAGACTCCAGCTTAGTTTTTCTCATGAGAATCTTTACTTTTTGCCATTTTTACTGCTAATCAACAATCAGACAGTTATAATTGGGATTTTTAACACTAAAAGATCATTTAGATTAAAAATCTGTTAATACCAATCAGTGAGTCGTCCAACAAATCCTGTTAATCCCCATTGAATACAAAATTCTGACAAACAAGGCATCAGTGTTTGTCTCAGCTCATGCGTCAACCAGACGAATGTTTGTGACAATCTCGCTCCAATGTCAACATCAATAAATCATCAGTACACAGCAGCACACAAAGCCTCTGAAAGGCAGCTGCTAGGCTGCAGCTTGCTATTATTAGGACTGCTGTTTTTTTATTTGTTTGTTTGTCTGTTTTGTTTTGAGCTATGGTAACAAATCAATTTCCCTTTTTGTGGGATCAATTCAAGTTCTATTCGTATTCCTAAATGAAGAAACGTTTATTGTTGCAGTGTGTATTGAATGTGTGTTTGTTTGTTTTTTAATAGAGATGTGATGCTTTTTTGTTATATAGGACGGTAAAAGGAAGATGTGGGGGGAGCAGATATGCATGGCCAGAAAGAACGGACTAAAGGCACAAAAAAAGACACAAAAGGAAGATTTCTTTTTAGTCGTTAAAGCAACACATAATCAAAAAAGAAAGGAAATCCTTTAAATGAATCAAATTTAATCTACAAACTTGTCTTGAAGAATTCCAATTTGTGTGGTGAAATTTTTTTTTAGCAAATGCAGTAAAATTACCAAAAGTTCTAATAATTGCTATACAGGTGGGTTTGACAAATGGTCTTACCACAAGCTTGTTGAAGAAGTCCAGCCTTGCCATGCACAGCCTTCTGTTTCTGTTAAAGCTGCTGACTTTGACAGGACTTTTCCTGACCAGCAGAACAAAGCTTCCAGCCAAGAAACACAGCAAGGCGAATGAAATGTAGATAAACAACTTGAGGAAGAAAGAGGTGACAGTCAGGCCACCCCAAGCCAGCTGAAAGACAACCGCTGCCACCACGCCCAGGCAGAAAGCCGGGACGAACCGGAGCGATGTGTCGCTGGTGGAGGCTGGGGTGGCAGACATGAGCTCCTCTTCTTCTCCTCCGGCGCTGCTGCTCCCTCCTCCAGTCTGAGTCTGTGGTGTAGTGGTAGTTGAGGGGGTGGGCATCCTGCGACCCCACCATCCATATATGAGTCACTGCTGCAACTTGGGTCCCCTCGTCTAGTGGAAGCCAGATCTCGGTGGTGAGCGGAGAGCGCACAGTCTACTACAAGACGGTCTCCAGGACGAGGCATCCCCGCTCTGACATTTCCTCGTCGACCCACGCCGCTATGTTTTCCCCGCTCCTAGTAGTACTACAAGCATCGGCCCACCCGGTAGCTGTAGTGCGCGGCTTCAGGAGCTTAGTCATCCGCTAAACAGAGCTCCAGGCGACACACGTACCCAAATAGTCTCGGGGGGGATAATGAAAGTTTAGTGGATAGCTGCATGTAGAGGAAAAACTTGGATTGATGGGTAGGAAGGATGGAGCAACTGTCACCTTGGCGACGAATAGGCGGAAGAGTAGCTTAGTGACGGTTGCTAACCGACCGGGCTACCTCAAAGCTAGCCTTACGAGGAAGTAAATGTTTCCTGCAACAAAAGACGCCACTTACTAAAAATATACCTAATTATATTTTTCAAATACATAAATAAAACTCAAATAACTGTTTTCTGGGTGACTGCTAAGCTAACAGACGACAAGTACATAATTAAATCGCCAATTTACACATTCAACATCAGCTAATGTTAGCTTACTCACTTATCGTTTAAAAACCTGTTTTTAAACGCATTCTCGCGATGTTTTCCTTGAAATGTACATCCGGGAAATTACAGCGATTGAAAAGTTGCGAACCCGTCCCCAAATATTTAAAGACCGAAATCAGAGAGATGAAAATAATTGTTGTGTTTTTTTTTTTTCCTCCGTGCGCTCCAGCTGACCGAAAAAAATCTCTAGACGTACAGTGACGCCAGCCAATCAGCGTTGGTGTTAACCATTAACATTTCGTTAGTTCTATACACCACTAAAATTTACGTGGACGGGTTTTTTAGAAAGAAACAGCTGAATGAGTCATTACCGTCACCGCCCTGCTAACTGGCTCCACTGCATGTAATAATTAAACGTACCACAAGAGAAAGCGTCTTTCTCACAGAGATTAAGACTTGCTGGGTTTCTGTGACGCCAGACGGGTCTGTCAGATGAGATCTTACAAAGAGGCCTTTCAGTTTGAAAACAAAACTCTTTAAATTTTTAAAGGGGAATTCATTTCCGCAATAATTACATGCAAATTCGTCAAATAGTTAATCAAATATTGCATTTTACTTGAACATAACAAAAGAGAATTGGACTGTTTGATTTTTTAAGAGACGGATTTAATCTGTGAAAATTGATTTGGCAAAACAAGAGATTAAATTATCTCATACAAAAGGTCGTATACAATTTTATAGAATCATACAAATGAGAGGAAATCAGTGTTTAATTGGTTGATAAATTGTGGTTGTACAAAAAAAGTAGGGCATAAACATATATATAAATATATATATAAACAAAAACAAAGACTATGTAACTGCTGTTTTAATACACTCAAGGCATGTTGTTTATACTATAGAAGTGTTATTTTAAAACTATTTTAAAAGCCTTCCAAGTGATCTTTTAATGATAATTATGCAGTTTTCTAGCCAATTTCAAAAGACCTGTATCATAGTTTCAGCAGAGCGGCAGGAGTTCATTAGAAATTCACCTCTGAGTTGTGATTGTTGGTGCAGAGCAACCCCGCCCCCTTTCCCCTTCCCGTTGCCGAGATCTCTCTGTTTACACGTCTCCTGCCTTGCAGTCCCTCATACCACCAACCCAACCTTAGCCTAACTTAATATTAGAGGACAATTTTACGCCAGCTAGAACAAGGAAAACTATCTACCTTAGATATCTGCATTGGAATGGAGCAGAAAGGGAGCTTGAGGCCCACTCAGTGCACTTCTTACATCACAAATACGCTCTTTTCCAAGCAGTATTTTGTTCTTCTGCTTCAAATTCACAACAGTTTGAATGAAAAAGTACTTATCAATGCAATTTCAGCTAATTTTTCTTTGTCATTATCCTCCATCATCAGAAAAATCCCACAAGAACATGTTAAAAATACCAGAAACACAATTTCCATCAGAGTCAGTCTTTAAAGGCTGGAGTCAGCTCTTTTTTTTAAAAGTCAAAGCTGTTTGAAGCTTGTTAGAATGAATTGAAAAAAGTATATTTCCCTCCTTTTAAAATAATGGCTTTACTAAAGTTTAATGCAACTACTTAATATTTAGATAGTCAGACTCGATAATAGTCAGACTCTGACGATGAAGCTCTTACATGTTTAGAGATGGAGAGTTACAGTATTTTTATTTTATTTTATTTCATCTTCATCACTCCAAGACTGCTACAATTTCATTGTATCACCATGTCACCATGTATCACCAATGACAATCAAGGATTCTGATTCTGATTCTCTTTCTTCCCCTGGAGCTTAAACCTCTGTGAGAATTATATTTTTTCCACAAATCCTGGTGCGTCATTCTTTTTTTATTTAAAGCCAAATGTATGTGTATCTGTATCCTCCCTACACCAGAACAGTCAACACTTTGAATAACAATCAAACACAAAGCAATCTGTGTGTGTGAAAGTGTGAAAATCTACTTTATCAAATTTAAGACAAATTATGTTGAGTTTTTGTCGTTATGTAACAGAGTTACATCACACCAACGATTACCTTAATAAGTCATCGGGCTGAACGGTTTCTTCCTCATGGGAAAAAGGTTCAAACTAGGATAGAGGAACTGCATTGGGGTCATGATTAAAGTCAGTGGGTCTCAGCTTCATGATGCTTGTCTTCAATGAATACCACCACCCTTTCCAAGTAAACCAAACAACCCCGTCGTCAGTTGCAGCACTGTAGTACCCACTGGGGTAGTACAAGCCATTGAGATGGGCAGTGTGGCATCTAGAGAGTGAAGAAATAATACATGTTTACCTGTAAGAACTGTTAGGTTAATGTGTTTTGTTTGGTTAGATTGTCAGACTCTGATGATGAAGCTCTTACTTGTTGAACCACCAGCCTCCTTTGTCTTCTTGTGCACAGTTGCCTTTGTAGTTGTCGTTGTCCTGGTCGTAGGTGCTGAACCTCATGCCCTGATGGCTGGCCCACCCCGACACGCCAACCTGATGACTTCCAGACAAGGCATCTCCAGCTGTACCTGCATACACTCCAAAGGAAAGTTGGTAGAGTTCCTGCAGTGAGGAACAAATCAGAAGCAACTTCGTGTTAAGGCATTTGGAAAGCATTTCACACAACCATTGAAAGAGATGACAGTGAATACTATAGGATTGTTACTTTTTCATCTGCTACTTTGAAGCTGGTATATTCAGCGACACGCTGGTGACCATCAAAGTCTTCCAAGTTGATCCTCAAAGAATAATTTCCTAAAAGCAGAGGATAAAAGAAAAAAATGTAAATTGCTGTGAGTATAACATTTTTCCTTAAAGACCTACTCTGATCATCTGTTAATCTATTTTAAAGGATTCTGCTTCTGATTTCCAATGATTTGAATAAAGAAATACTCAGAAAATCAACTATGAGCTTCATTTCTTAATACACGCCCTCCGTCATTAGAAAAATGACACACGAACATGTTAAAAACACCAAAAACACATTTAGCATCAGAGTGGGTCTTTAAAGAAATAGTAATGGTGTTTCATCTCAGTCAGGGATTTCATCATAAACTGTAAACAACTTTTCACCAACCCAAAATAAGACAAAATTAATTAAAACATGTTTTAATCTGATGCTTTTTTGCCTTGAGGGAGTAACTAAGTAATCAGTTTTTTATTGAAATGCTTTCTACTGATTGGCTGCAGGCAGTTAAAGGGGTAAATGCTTCAACGGGCTTGTTTCATGTTTCTGTGTATAGGAAAATGTTCTTTTTCAGCATTCATACAGTAGATAGGATTTGAATTAGAAATCCTAGAAACCCTTCCATTTATAAATTAATAAAAATATGAACCTTGTGCAGTGATGTAATGCAGATTGTCATTTCCCAGCCAAAATTCTTCAACCATGTCTCCAAATCCCTTTTTATATTCGGCCCAGGACCTGATGAACGAACAGAAATGAACTCAGACCAGTTCAGGAGGTTTTACTGGATGATTTTGCTGTAGAAAAACGATATTGTGTGAGATGTGGACCTGTTAAATGTCTCGGTTCCACTGATCCTCCTTTGTAGGACAGTCCATCCCCCTCCGTCAGTCATATCACAAAACACCGTGAAGGGGTCAGGGCTTCCTTTGGGTTGGATTCTGTACAGGCCATCGCGTTTGAAGCCGGAACTGAAAATCTGTGAGCAGTCTGACACAAATGTGTTTTTTTTTCTTTTCTATTTTCTATTTATTTTGTCACTGCTTCTGCAACACAACGCAAAGAGGTTTTGCTGGCTTTCAAAGCCGTGGCACCAACCTGTGAGCTCTGTGTCCTGGATCTGGTCGACTCTGGCTTTGCTCACGTTGCCAGGTTGGTTTTGCAGCTGTAATCTGTGTAGGAGTAGCTCTTGTTTTTGAAGTTGGCTCTTCAGGAGATTCTCCTGCTGCTGCAGGCGGGTTAATTCTTGATGGCAGCTCTCTAACGCCTACATATGTGAGCATTCAAAATATTACTTTTTGTTTTTGTTTCTTTTGTTTTTCTGATTATCCTCATTCATGTCAGTTCTCTGCTGTATTTTCTGCAACAGCAACATGATGCAGTTCCATGCTAAATCTGCAAAAATTAAAATGCAAACAAGATTTTCTAAATTTAAAAATAAACCTTCATGCTCACAACATACAAGAGAACATAATAACCAAACACTGCGTGTACTCACAGATAAAGGCTGAATACAATCTGTGATGACGATCAGTCCTATGATCAGCGACACAAGTGGGGCTCTCATCCTCTTCTTCTTTGGAGATAATAACTGCATGGAGCTAATTAAAGATTTATATTCTTTTCATCGGTTCTTATCTGTTTAGTTTTTGCCCGGGAGCATCTCTCACTTTTCTACCGCATGTGAGGGAAATAAAAGGGGGAGACAAGGTGACTCTTAAGAAATTCTTGATTCTCTACGGTTGTAAAATACTCAAAATATTCAGGGAGTGGCCAGAACAGAAGCCGGGCCAAGCATTTTACGACCATGGCAACAATATGAAACAGTAAACAGAAGTTTTTTGTTTATAGCTTAACCGATTTGTTCTTCTCAGTCAGTCTGTCTTCCTCACTTCACAAGCCCTTTCATCTATTCTGTGAGCGTTTTTACAAAACACAAGTGCTCCTTTTGTCGATTAGCAGCACTGAGCCATTTCAACTCAACGTTTTAATCTGCAAAATGTCCTTGAAGGCGACATTTTGTGTGTGGAGAAAGATAATCTGTCCTCACTGGACAATAGAAAGGATGGATTAAATCATTCAGCCATCACTTATTCCAGTAATATTATAAAAAATGTACCTTTTGGAAATGATGACATTACTCTACAGCTGGGACAATTGTAGTTTGTTGCTAATTTCTATTTGAATAGGTGGCATAAATTTAACTACGTCTCAAATTTTATTTAAAAAAAAAACGTTTTAAAAGAAACTGACAGACCTCGTGTTATTTTTTTTATCGCTTCTTCTAAGTTATAGGAGTTTTTCATCATTTGTGTACAACTCTCAGTTCCTCCGGTTTTTAAACCCTATGAGAACCAGGACTCCCGGCGAGACCTCTTTTTCAGAATTGCAGTCCCTAGCAATTGGAAGCCTAAAACATAAAGACACTCACTACATTTTTGTGAAACCACTTTATTTTTATGACATAATTTAATTTTTTATTGGATTTTGTACAGAGATAGCAGTTATGATACTATATTAACCAAAAACAAACTGAGAAGACTAGTTTGTTTACAGAATTAACAAAGCCTTACACATTTCAGTGAAGCATATAATGCAGGCTAAGGAAAACCAGAGGATATGTCACTCATTCCTTAGACTTTGTTTTGTTTGTCATGCCCACCCTCTTGTGAGTGGATGAGGCGTGCTTTGCTGAGCACTTGTCAGCATTGAGCGATCCTGGACACACAAAGGAAATTCACATCAATAAAGGGTTTATTATTAGACCTGAAAATATCCTATACGTCCTATACATGGCATTCAAGAGAGACATTTTAGAAGCACTCAGAAGAAATCAAAAGGCAAGAGCTTTGTACAGATAGCAGTGAATCATTTATAGCTTAACAGAGTGTGCAGTATTTGGCACCCACTTGTTAAATGGGAGAAAAAAATGCTTTCTGATACAGATTAGTGTAATAATTTTGTTTAAATGGAAGAAATCTAACCCAAAAATTGAGAAATTGTAATTCCAAATATTATCAATGCAACAAACTAAGAAAAAAACAGAGACTGGCACATATTTCGGTATTTAAATAATTGCTTTTAGCCCCAAAAATTATATGTGAAAATATTTTGACAAATATAGAAATTTCAAGCAGTGTGCTAACATATTATTCCATAACTTTGAAGTTACCTTTTTCATATGTTGTCGCTCCAGATAGCAGAAATTCTGGATCATCTGGCTGAATATCATCAGACTTCTTGTAATAATATGGCTGATTGGGAGGTCCAAACCTCTGCACGCAATCACAAAACATGTTTTCGATTTCAAAAAGTTTCCCTTCCTTTATTGATTATGCATCTAAAACAATTCTTAACAAAAAAAGAGCCATTATAAACAGTAGTTTGCTTTTACGTTATGAGTGATGATGTACCTTATCGGGCCACATGAAGCTTATGAAGAGAATAACAGGAAGTCCAACAGCAAAGACGTAAACACCCAAAAGCCAGGGACGCCGCTGCACAGCCAGTATGAGGGTCTCTATGATGCCAGGCTGAAGTAGAAATAAAGAACATTTATGGATTATAACAAAAGGTATCTGTTTACTATGTAAAGACAGCAACAAATCTTTAAAATGCAGCAGCTGATAGGATGTGAGTTATGATGGAGATTCTCCCAGCACAGGGGTCTGCAACCATGAACACCCAAAGACCCACTTAGGTCAATTTCTTTCTGACCAAAAGCCACAAAGTTTAACTTCATCCTTTGAACTGCTATTCATTTAGTTTAATGTGCCATTTATGATAAATAAAAATGTACTATTGTACTTTTGGCGGCATAAATATTTGAAGAAGAAAAAAAGTCAAAACATACATCTTCTGACAGAGGTTCACATGACTTCCATTCAAAATAAGACACTCTGTGCCATATAGGATTGCCTCAATGCGGCAAATGTAATAAGAGGTACAATTCTGAAATGTATTAAAAAATACTCCTGGTTGGTGGTGGGCTGCTCATCTAGGGCTGGTGGGGGCTCCCTGGGGGAGGGGGGGTGTCTCATGCTGGGCCCCCCGGGCACAGTGGAGGGACATACTCCTGGCTGGGCTGGGCCTTGCACTCTCTGTACTCCTATGCCTCCCTGCTCTCATGGCATTGGGGGCCCCTACAGCGGCCCTGCTAGGCCTGGTCCGGGGTTTCTGGCTGGATTGCCCTGCGGGCAGATTCCCTCTATCTGCTATACGCTGCCGGTGTCAGGGGGACTCTGGCTACCACTGCAGCTTCGGCGGGGGTCTTGGTGTGGGGACGGCCGTGCACTCACCCTCTTTTGGCATTCCACCCAAGCAGAACATAAACACCTGAGCAGAAGTGTCAGCTCACCTTTGCAAAAATAGTACGTGTGACAGAATGAAATTCTTTACATGTGTAGGTTTGTGTGCATATGTGCCAAAATTACAAAAGGGGTTTATACAAATATACACCTTGTGTGTCAGAAGATCCAAAAACTCTTGTTGAAACAGTAAAATCTGTCCAACACAAAAAGCCTTCAGCTCCTTTCTGTCTGCTCAGCTGTTGGACAGGACAAGAAAACAAAACTTAAAAAAGGAATTTGTTCAAAATTTAAAAAATATCCACCTTAAAATTCATTATGTCTTCTTTCATGTTTACACGGCGCTCAGAAAACTGTCACAGTGTTTTGGTAAACTACACAGGATTGATGGTGAATTACAGTTACCATAGTCAGGAACCTGGTGGAGTAAAAAGTACTGTGTTCTTCAACTGTTTCTGAATAAGTTAAATCAAATTTGAGTTAGTTTACTTAACTACTTACTTTTAGTTTACAGAAATTTTTAAAGTTAAAAACGTTATTTTATTTATTTATTTTTTTTCAACTTGTCCTGTCCAACAGCTGGGCAAACTGATGAGAGCTGAAGGCCTCTTGTGTTGGACATATTTTACTTTAACAAAAGGGGTTATGAATCTTCAGACATACCAGAGGTATGTCTGAATAAACCCCTTCTGTACTCGAGGCCAAACTTTGTTTATTTCAATCAAGTTTGAAAATCTTTTGCGTTGGACCGGACGGAAAAGGAAAGGAGGGAGGGTGAAGAGAGAGGGATGTTAGGGATGGGGGTGATTATAGAGTGGGGTAAAACCATGAAGCAGTATAAAGCAACAAGCTTTCTGGATGGTTATACTATTACAGTGAAATTCAGATGTTATACAAGTCTATAAGGGCAGGGCCTGTCCACACAAACATACCTGTTGGCTCCAAAAAAATGTCCATATGTCAACATGTACATAATACAAATAATGTTCACACACGCATTCTTGTGCCTTTAAACCAACTAGTGTGAAATATTTCCTTCAGTCACTACCAACTAGTTGTGCAAAAGGTGAGCTAACACCAACAAGTGAGTGTTTATGTTATTCTCTAAAATGATGATGGAATGTGAAAAGAAGGCGGAGAGTGCCCAGCCATCCCCAATAATTCACATCTCTGCCGCAGCAGTAGCGCCAGAACTTCTCAACGCTGCAGATAGAGAAAAAATGTCCTGGGCGACCACATCCGCCACTCCAGGCCAGGGCCAGCAGGACCGCCACGAGGCCCCCAGAGCCAGAGAGCAGGGGGCACGGGGGGCAGAGAGCGCAGCTCCAGCCCAACCAGGAGAACAGCCCCTCCCCCCGCACCGAGGGCCCAACGCAAGGCCCTGCCCCAGAGGAGCGCCACAACCCCAGACGAAAGCACCCCATCACCACCCAGGAGTTCTGGGCATCCCCGCCCCAACCCCAGGTACACGAGCGCCAGACCCCAAGGGACCCGCCTCCGTGCTCCAGGGGCAGCCACCACCGTTAGCGGGTGTTCTTGGTTAAACTTGGGAGCTTCTAACCAAAGACCAACCATGGAGAGTAAAGGTTTGAGACCTCTGTCCCAGCAGCTTAAATTCACAACGCTTGGACATTAGTATGTCTAAAATGCTCAAATATAAAGATAATAAATAAAGCCTTGAGTGAAGGATATTTGCCTGGTGCATGTATGTTTTATTTAAATACCAAAAATGATAAATCTAAACGAAACTGATTATTAACAGAGACAAAAATCTCTGACTCCTGTCCTGCAGCAGATACGCTGAGTCACAAAGTTAAGCTAGTGACATGCACAGTGCGCACCAATTCACCTTCCATTTCTGAAACACTAAAGCATAAAACAGTCATGTACACATGGTTACAAAAAAATCCTATTCACTGAAAAAAACAAGCTGGTCATAAATCTGTAAGGAAATCCACCTACATTAATTCTTAAACTTCAATACTGCAATGATCAAATAGGCTAAAAAACCAGGAGCAGTTTAACACAGATTTAATCTGTTACCTTCATCACACAAAAGTATTCACCAGGAGTCACTTCCTGATGTCTTAGAGCCGTATGGGATTGGACTTTGGTCCAGTGTCACTGTGACAACAGGCCTGCAGTTATACAGTTACCACATTACAGGTGTTTTACACTACTACTAACACAAATGTGGACTTTCACACAACCGCTATTGCCTAAACACGATTCCATTCAATAACTTGGTTAAGAGATAAAAAAACACATTTTTAATCATTAAACTAACAAAGCTGAAATGATTTATTCTGCACATACACACAGAAAAGACATCAATATAGCTTTGTTGGGGGGACACCAGTATTTAAGAATGCATGCTGTCAGAAAAATAAAGAGTTTGAGCATCTTCACAACACTGGTAGAAGATAGCTTCGGCCAAAATTAAACTTAAAGGCAAACACTGAAAGAGGTCAAGCTTGCTTTGACGCTCACTGTGGCAAATTGATTTTTGGTCCAAAATGGGTCAAATTTTGTTTTTATGCAAATGACATACCATAAAGTGTAAAGAAAATGTCAAGGAACTAATGTTTTTATTATTATTTCTTCTTTATTTCATTTGGTAAAGTCCTGAAAAAAAAATCATTTTCAGCAACATTCTTTCATTTTTAGAACCCTCTGAAACCCCACTGGGGTCATGGGGTTGCTGGAGCCAATTAACCCAGCAGCTTTTGGGCAAAGGTGGGGTATACCCTGAACAGGTCCCCAGTCTGTTACAGAGCCACACTCTCACACCAAGGGGCAATTTATAAACATCAATCAAAATATGAAGCATGTTTTTTGACAGAGTACCTGTGAAACACACAGAGAGGGGAGGAAGGTCCCAGCTGATTGACCAGAGCTGTCCCATTTGTGCCACTTCCTTTTGCCACAATGCCACTTGCAGTAACAGTATCTGTGTATTTGGTACCCTGGAGAACCCAAGAACAATATTCCTCTGAGCTTTTAAAGTTAATTTGGCTGTATTTTATTTTAGGCACCAGCAGTTATTGATCTAAAAAAAATGTTAGATAGAAGAAGAAAAAACTTTTAAAAGTAGAAAAAACAACCACAACTTTGGTTTCATGGGTTTTCCGGGTTAAGTCGTCCAGAATAAAAACAGAAATGCAATAAAACCGGTTAACTGATTATTAACACACCACAGACAATTACTGAAAATAAAACCTTATCAAATGTCGCTATTTTTATTGGTACTATATGACAACAAGCATAAATAGTCTTTTCACAGCCGAATGTTGATTTCGCTGCGTACACCTTCACAACCAGAAAAGCTTTCAGCCCCATCAGCATCAGACAGGAAGCCGCTGCCGTTGGTCACCGCTAGTGTTCTGTTCGAGGGCTGTTTGGTCGCTGCTTAATCGGCTTTCGAGGAGCTAAACTCACTCTGCAGACGTGCCAAACATGTCTAAGAGGGAACACACGACAGTTACAACCATTGTCCCAGCAATGACCAACTCCCCACAGTGTTCGTTGAAAATTATAACACTTGATTTAACGGAAGGCGTTAAAGCAAACCAAATGAATGCAATGGTGGAGTAAAAGTGTCACTGCATGCTGATCCAGCTGGTTTCCAGCCCTCCAATCCTTCCCTCCAAGGCCTCCCTGCAGACACGCACTTCTCCAGAAGCCCTCCTTCTGCAGGATGTCCCGCCCCTTTGCTCCAGCTGTCTGGCATGGGAAACTCCTGAAGTGCCCCATCAAGTCTTGTTTAGAGGCAGAACAAGTCATAATATCCCAGACTGAATGTTGGCCGTGCGCTGTTTCTCCTCATTTGCTGCCACTGGGATGTTCAGGATACTGATTCAAAACAGCTCCCTGCAGTCAACACGCCAACTGTGTGATCGCCATCGCCTGACCACTGCAAGATGCCCATTCCTAATTATGTACATTCTACCCACATCCCCTGATAAGAAAAGACAGAGACATTTAAAATAAACCTACAGCCCTGAACTGCATTTAAAGTTATCATTTTGTTGTGTTTAGCCAGTTTAAGCCACAAATTTAACAAAAATATGTGACATGAAGCACCTGAAAGTCTTTGTTGGGTAAATAGTCATTGAGTACATTGTTTGTTTTTTTATAACTAACAAGCTGATTCTTCACTGTTCCCGCCAATATAATGCACAACACTAATTGCAATAACATACTAACCTTTCTACAGATGTAGTCACTAGACTTCTGAAAACTTGTGGTCAGAGTTTTAGAACTAATTCCACAAGGAGACCTGCCTCACAGTCCTGAAAAATACGCACCTATAGGTGCAGAAATATTTCAAAAGAGTTTTACAGATGATTTAATTATGCTATAAATATAATGAAATCCACTAAAAGTAAGACTTTACCTTCTTCAGAGTGTCCAGATGTACATTAATAGCACCCTGCCTCAATTTGTTTGGTAAGCCCTGAGCACTTTTGCTCATCTATCGTTTCGATTGGTCCATTATATAGTCATGCCAGCGATGACAATGCTGTTCAGGGCCCTGTTGGACATGTCTAAAGTGTGGTGTTTGAGTGCATTCTACGATTTTGGAAGATTCACTTTGTCGCATTCATGTTGAGATCAATTCCACATTTCCCACTATGGAGGCAAAAATCAGAACTCCAACCTGCAATGGGAAGCCACCAAAGCAATGTTTAGAGAACATGGAAAAAGACAAATTTATGCTTGGTAGAACATACCTCTACATCATCCACTGATGTTAACAATGTCAGAACACTACAATGTTGTTGCATGTATTCAGCATCTAGCAAACTTTTTGTCTACTAACCTTATTTTTTCTTTTTGCACTCCACAGACTGCTCAAACCAAGAAGTGCTTGTATGTGGAGGGTGTGTTAAGACAGCACTATAACATTGCTGTATACTTTTTAATACTTTGTACTTTGCTCCATTTAGTTTGTGTTTTCATGAAAACACAACTAACATTGTTAAATATAATGAAATTAGCACCAGAAAAAAGAATTCTACCACAAATCTTGCAGTCTGGATTGGTGAAGTCCATTAATATTGGTAAAGCCCATCTATTTATTCGAAAGTCAATTCATTTATTGGTAAATCTAGTTTATTTGTTGGTAAAGTCAATTTACTCATCGGTAAAGTCTATTTATTTATTGGTAATGTCCATATATGTATTGGTAAAGTCCATTTATTCATTGGCAACGTCCATTTATTTATTGGTAAAACCCGAATATTTTTTGGTAAAGTCAATTTATTCATTGCCGAGAAAGTTCATTTATTTATTGCAGTTCACCATTGTTTTTTATGGAGGACCAGCGTAAGCATCATTTGGTATTTGTCATCATATTTCTTAGAGAAAACTAGGTCAAACTAGAAAGTTTGTGGGTTTACTGCCAAAAAGTTTACTGCTTAACAGAAGTTTATCGATCTTACCAAAAAGTCAAATATCAAAAAGAGATACTCTTCATCTCTCTCAGGAGGAGGTGTCTCTCCGATAGTTGTGAGTGTCAGGGTGGACCAGTACAGACAGTAGATGTAGCTTCTGGTCAGGGATCCAAACTCTGGATCCGACGCATTGGGGTAAACCCACGAGTCTGAGCCCAGACCCAGAACTTTGGAGAAGTTGCAGTACCACAGGCATCTCCAGGCAGTGGATGATAACCAGATGTACAGAACCAGTTTGGCAGATGCGGAATGTGTTTGGGTAACTTATTCTCATTTCTGTTCGTTCGAAGAGCCTGCTAAACAAACGAGACAGCCGCAGCAGACGGTTGAACCGCAGAAGAGGAGTGTAGCTCATATTCCAACCACCAGGTACAGTGTAGGTCAGCTTCAGATGGGAGCAGATGTCAAGTTTACTCTGTAGTGTGCGGATGTAGGTTTCTCTGAGTAATAAGATATCCTTACCAGCAACCCTGATCCAAGAAACCTTCACACAGAGCAAGGAATCAGTGTGCACATCTCTTCCATTGAAAATTTTATCTGCTGGAAAATATGGGGTTCACTCAAGAACCTGTGTGGAGGCTAACAGCAATATCCAAGATATCCCCATCGCAGATGTAGTCCAGTACCAGCCACACCAGAACATTCCTCATCTGGAGTTCATCAAAACAGGCCCTTTAGGAACACAGAGAATCAGTGCGGCATGGCATTGCACACAGAATGAAAAACACATTATATCAGAAACCGTGATGGAACGATCGCTCAGTTCCGTCCTAATCTTGAACCTGAAGTTCTTTTGTTCCAAGAAAATGGTGTATTGGTTTTTGGTCTGTAGGTTTGGCAGCTTTTTCTTTTTCCACTGCAGATAGCAAGTTTGTTGTCAATTGACATTTTTTAAGTACAAAGCAAAAACTCGTTCTCTATCTACACAAGCCGTTTTTTTCCTACCAATGAGCATTTTAATGAAGAGTCTTTACTTAAGCCTTAGTCACATCTGCTCTTATGGGTGGATACTGGCTGTCTCTGGGCAAACCTGTGCGGGGCAGGTATCAAAACCAAGGTCCTAGACCGCTCTGTGACACCTCCCAAATCCAGTGCGGTCTGCAATGAATTTGATAATGCTCTACCTGGGGAAAGCGCATTTCTCCTTGCATTTAACCTGGACTGTTAGAAATGACAAAATATACCGGAGCATTCACCGCCCTGAGTCACATTCACAATCTATGTGTGCAGGGCTTGTGCTACTGCAAGAATATGGCCAGTACCCACACCTTACTAATGGTTTTCAAGTAAAATAAAAAGTTACTATTAAAAGCCAGTTACTATTAGAGCCCATTTCTTTAAGCTTATGGGGCTTTTACATTTTAGACAATCATTTGTATCAATATTCAAATAAAATCAGTAAGTGACAATCAATACATTTTTCATTCCTACAAAGTTGATGTCTTTCTGTACTGCATTTTTTATATTATATTTCAATCCGTTTACAATATTTATATATACTACATAATATTTTATTTCAATTACTACTTTCTTTGCATTTGCATTGTGTTTACCAGTTATATTTTTATGTTTTTACCATTTTAGAATGTTATTATGCACTTTTGATCCTTATTTATGTTTACATTATAGTTGGGTGCCTTTTACAACTCCTGGTGTATTCAATATGTCAAACAAACAAATAAAAAAAGTAAATACAGTTTTGAATCTTAAGTTATCCAAGTTTTCTTCTATCCACTCCTTTTTGTGTACTTTGTTTTCTGTTTGTTTGTTATGTCTAACTATTTTATTTGTGTTTGAAAAATTCTGCCTAAAAATGTCCAGTCAGTAATTTCTTTGGATCTACTAAACTACAATTCCCAGAGCCCCACACTACTTCACATTATTGAAAGCCCCATGTCCCCTGTAAATATCAAAAGGAGTTAATTCCATAGTATGCAGTGGTTTAGAGATATTTTAGTTTAGAAAGATCTGGAAAAGAAGACAAATTTGTGTTGCTGGTAGTCAGGATGATATCATGTAGGTCAACATTTCAGTTTGAAGATTTTTCCAGATTATGTTCACATATTTTTCATCAACTGTTATTATCAGTTTTAGATCATAAAAGACAAATATGACCATTTATGAAAGAAATAAATAAATAAAATATGTTCCCACCTGACTACTAGTGTCCAGTTATAAAAAAACGTTAATCGATCACTATCAGCCAGTAGAAGTAGACATCGTCCGATGGAGATAAAACCACTAAGTTACATTTCTTCATCCTGACAAACAGAATGATAACCAGGGAGACTGATTAAAGGTCTACAGATTGGTAGAGCTATTTTTCTTGTTTTCATTTCACGCAAGGGCCTGCGCGTCTGGTTTCAGTCTCTGCGTCAGAACCTGTGAGGCTGAGCCTGCTGGGAGGGGCCTGCATCTCCCCGTTGGCTGGACCCCTGAAACGCTCCAAAAAGGAATCCGGACGCTCCGTTTCATCCACTAAAGTCTTATGAGCCCACTCTCTCAGAGTCATCACCATACTGACTATCCTGAGGGGAGGCAGAGAAAGGCTTAAAAGAAAAAAACATCCATCCGTACTTTGACAAGAACAAAAAAAGGTAAATAGTCAGTCTGGTACCCCAAAAATATAATGATAAATGTAGGAACGCTTCCATACCTGGACAAAGCCCCTCGCCCCCGAAAGGAATTCTGGGAGTTTATTTCCCTCCTCTCAATTGCTGCCATTCTCTGCAGCTCTGAAGATGTGTCATCACATATCGATTGACCTCTGCAAATGGGAAAAACACAAACGCTTTGGTGAAAACTTTCATGTGTTTGTTGTGCCTGCAAAATCTGGTGTGATGGAGAACTACCTTTGATAAAAAATAACTTTAATATAGCACAATCGAAAAATAACTGTTTTAAATTGGTTTTAATGTGTAATGCTATTTAGATTTTATAACCGTTTGTGAGTCGAGGTTAGATGTTCTATTGATGTCGATGTCTCTCTCATATTACATATTTTTCTCCATTGGTTTGGCTCATTTCTTGAAACAGAAATTACATTCTCAAAACAACATAGACAAACCTCCAAACCACTTGGCAGTCGTTCACAACAGAATGGTATTTCTCATTAATTTCATCAAATTGCAAATGTCTTAGTACATGTCTCAATGTCTCAGTACATCTTTGCAAGTGATTAAGTTCAGGTAGCCTTCATTTAGCACAATTTCCAAGTGAATAGATCTTGTTGATCTAAACTGATTGTTTATTCCCAGTCTAATGGTTGTTCACTCCAAAATGAGGCAGCATCATTTCATTGTGTAAGTTATCACATGCACAATAGTCTGTTCCACTGTCAAAATTAGTGAAGAACATAATACCATGAATACGAGATATGAATTCCTTGGAACATTTGATACATTTATTACAGCAATTGACTTTGTTCCCTGAAATTGAGAGAGGTCTCTTAGGGCCACTATATGTTATTGTGTGGGATAACGTGAATTTCCACCATGGCCCGCTCATCACGGCCTGGTTCACTACTCATCCAAGGATGGTCATTGTGTTTTTACCACCTTACTCTCCTTTCCTCCTCCCTATTGAGGAGTTTTTCCCCACTTGGAGGTGGAGAGTGTATGAGCATCCATGCAATGGATGCTGCATGTGAGGATGTTACAGGAGATCAGTGTAGGGGATGGTTGCGACATGCACGCTATTTTCCCACGTTGCATTGCAAGGGAGAATTTACGCTGGGATGTGGACGAGAATCTGTGGCCAGACAGACAGCAGCGTGAGGACGGCCAGCCGGGTGAGGATGATGGCCAGGAGAGAAAGGCCAAAGACAGTGACCAGTGAAGAACTGTTAGTTGTGAAACTCAAGCATTATTTACAGCACTGTAGGCTGCATATCATTTTCATTGTTTTTTATTTGTGTTTATATTATAAAGTATATTATGCTGTATACATTTTCTTTTTACTCTGATGTATGAAAGTTACTTTATGTGTGTGTGAATGATAAAGGATACAATTTTCTTGGCAGAATGAGTGCAAGGTAAATCTAAGAGGCTACTCTTACTCTAAAATCCTTTGTCTTTTTTTCAGTTTTATACAAAACTGTAATCTGTTAGCTATACAAAAACAGTAAAGTAACCATTGTCAATAAAGGACTGAGCTAAGACTGGTAGGTGGACATGAGGGTTATTTCAATGGTCCTCTGCTATAGTGACAAAACATCTAATCATTTTGACTTGCAGTGCCTACACAATGCCAAAGGGACAAAGTATTTTGGGGGCACTGACTGTTTAAATGAGAGGGAAATTTAGTTTTTACACATGAGTGAATTGTTTTGGGAGAGATATGAGTTTTTGCAGGTGAACCATGGTGTTGTGCCCAACCATCCACATTATTTTGGCAAAAGCACCAAAAGTGTTGAGAACGTCCGGTCTGATCACCAAGAGTGTTGAGAGCTAAAGCAATTGAGAAGGATCTTTGCCATTTTGGTGGCACTAACTCTTTACATGGGAAAGGAATTTAGTTTTGAAGCATGAGTGAATAGTTTTGGGAGATATATTAGATTTTGCAAGTGAGCTATAGTGTTGTGCCGAACTGTAAGACTGTTTTACCAAATGATCTTAGAGTTTTCAGAATGTAATTTCTGTTTCAAGAAATGAGCCAAACCAATGGAGAAAAACTGTAAGTCTCCTGGTCTGCACAGCAAACTCATGGTGAACAAAGACAATTCAAAGAGCTTTATATCAAATATTTAAATGAAATTTTAAAGGAGAAATATTTCAAATTAACATTTAAAGAAAGTTATAAATAAGATACAAATTAGATTTAGATAAAATCTAATCAAATGCAGCTGAGACCAGCTGAGACTTTAACACAGAGTTAAACAAACTTTTTCATTTGTTCTAAAGCTTTCTGGACATCTATTCCAGATCTGGAAATGACAAAAAAACGGATCCAGATGATCATAGGGGTCCGACTGTTATATGGGTCAGGAGGTCAGCACTAGAAGTATTTATTTATTCATAGATTTTGGGGAATCTTATTGGGATATTTTTCAAAACACTAAAACTCAAATTCTTAGTCTGAACAGCAACAAGTTGTACTATCTGGTTATTTTCTCGTATACTTTTTAAAAACTTCACAGTTTTCTTCTTCTTTTCATTTTGACTTGTCCCTTCAGGGGTCGCCAGAGCAAATCAGCTTCCTCCATTTTACCTTGTCATCTGCATCCTCTACTCTAACACCAGCTACCTTTGTGTCTCATCACAGGTCTGATTTGCATAATTGGTTTGGCAACCCTATGTATGTACCCTGGCTTGGGATAGATAGATAGATAGATAGATAGATAGATAGATAGATAGATAGATAGATAGATAGATAGATAGATAGATAGATAGAATTTATTCCAGACTGTTAGTGCAATCAATAAAAAGAAGTACACAAACTACATATTCATGAATATTCTTGCATGAATATATCATTTAATCTAATATATTTATATTATAATCTAATATAGTTGTATACTTTTTAAGTTTATAGTAAGTTTGGACAAAAGCATGCTTTGTCATAGTCTTTTGAGGACAAAACTCAATAGTGGTATTGTAGGCTTGGTGGAGGTGTGTGCCTGTACCTGCTCAGTGTGCTCTCAGCACGGTCACTGTCCTCTTCTGTCCATGTTTTCACAGAGAGCCTGTGCGCATCCTGCAGTGGGGCCGTCATCCTGAACGCGCAGCACGTCAGGCTCACTCAGTTTGTTTTCATGCTGTTTTCCAGAGCGCCTCCCACACAGGCGGGGGAACCGATACCAACACGCTCAACTACTGTCAAAACATAAACAGGCATGTTAGGACTAATGGATCCAGGGGGGTATTCCAGGAAGCATGTTTAAACTAGCCTGACTTTAAGCCTGAACTCTGGCTGAAATCCGCCTGAACTTGCTTACTCGGGGTATGTCGGTTCCAAAAGACCGGATATGAGTTGGCGTAATTACGCTCGACTTGGTAACCCTGGGTTAACGCACGGTACATAAAGACATTCTCAATAGATCGCCGATTTCTGGAGTCACCTTGGAAACGCGTGGTGAAAAAAAGAAAACGCTGTACTTCAGTGAGACGGAGTCTGAGGTTTTAATGACGGCGTATGAAGATTACACGACCATCAAAAAAGTAACACGGCTGCATCATCAAAAAAAAAAGACTTTCTGCGTGTAGAAAAAGAGCAGACAAAGTAACCGCACGAGTTTCTGATCAAATTTCCATTTCCCTCGTGACGCACATACATATATAACTCATCCAATTTTGCCAACTTAAATGAATTACTTCTATTGGTAACAAAAAATTGAGTTAAAATTATTCAACCTAATTTCTTACGTCTATAAAACTCAATAATTGTTTATACAACTCAAATTTACGTATTTATCTTACTAAATGCCATATTACTCCAATTCAATTAATATTTTTTTCCATCTTAATTAATTACATTTCTCGAACTCTCAAATGCCTAAGTTTGAGCCGGCAGATATACTCATTTTTATAACAATAAAAAAGACGGGGTGAATAATGCACGGAGTACAAAAATTCGTTAAAGAATTAACCATGAGTGTCATTACAATGACTTGCCGTAGGGGTGCTATATAAACTAACCATCCTCTCCTTCACTCTGACTCATGGTACAGAGACGTAAGCTCAGTACGGCAAAATGACTTGGTGAAGCATGGCAAAACACAGTAAAACAGCTAAACAAAAAAACACATTTGGTCAAAAACCCACACCTAAACCCAAATCCGTCCAGACAGGCAAAGGGAATGATATCCCACAATCCTTTGCGGTGCCGCTCTAACAGCAGCACCAAAGTTACACCTTCTTAATTGAATTACTTTGAATGAAAGGAAAATAACTGTCTGAAAACTACGTGTAATTTTTAGACCGACTTACAAAAAAATGATTTATTTTAACTGAAACAAATAATAAAGTTAGATCAAAGTAAAAGAAAATATTTTCCAGCATCCATATGTGGTCTTATCACCCTCTCACGGTAGAAAAAGTATTATTTGAGCTTCTTCATCCACTAAATCATCTTCAAATGGACACGCCATGCTGCTTCACCTCTCTGTAAACAAACTAAGCTTCAACTAAACCTGCTCCCGACCAGGTTATGTTCAGAGCATGAGTTGCCATGGCAACTTGACCTACCCTGAAACATACCTCCATTTCTGGAACCGAAAACTGAGGTTATCAACTTCCTTAGCCTCAAACTTACCGTGAGAGCTAGCATAACCTGCTTTCTGGAATACCCCCCAGGACACAGACACAAGATCATCTCAGCAGGCAAGGGGATGGACAGAAAGGAAAGGGTACCCAGTACAAGGTCACGTTGTGTCAGGTATCGCCACAGAAACCATAGCAACAAGCTTTATAGTAGTTATGACAACACGCCCCGAGTAACAGACAGATAAAGGATTAGTTCAAGTTATCAAACCTGACAAATGTTTCCAGAGCTCAGCTGCTCAATCCATCAATTCACTTTATGTCCTCTGCTGCCTTTTCTGCTGCCGCTTCAAATTCAGAGCCTACTGGACCCGAAGGATGGACGATCACACAAATGGCCTGGAATGGAATGAACAAACGTAGGCAACATGAGGAGCGATCACATGGCCACTTGAAAATGGTTCATTTAAATTGTAAATTGTCTGTGTGGGTGTGCGTGTATTGAAGTGGCCTTTGAACCGTCCATGTGTGTGTTTGTGTTCTCCTGATGTTGCTGCATCTCCATGCACACATCTGCAGCACTGAGACGCGTCATGTTGTTTCAGCTCTGACGCTAAATTATTCATCTTAAATATCAAACGATCATAATAAAAAGGTAAATATTTTTTCATCTAGAAAAAAATATTCCAACAAGATGTGATGTCGTTCTTTTGAATCCAACATATAGCATAAAAAAGAACCATTCTATCGTCTACAGTTTTATAAATGTCAATAGGCTTGAAGCTCTGACAATAAATACAACAGATTTACTTCACTGATAGATAAAACATCTTATGTTGTATTTGATATCAATTTCTCTATAAAATTTCGAATATTTCAATTTTATCTCTAAAAAAACCATACACATTTTTTTGATAAAAACTGTGAACATGTTTATTTAAAATATTACTCTTACATAACAACATACAAAAATATTAAAATTATCTGAATTTATTCCATTTGTGATTGCTCAATTTCTGTATAAAAGGTAATAAATTCCCTTGAAAAAATGTTTTTTTTGAAACAGAAGGAAGGTGCAGGTTTAGAATTTCAAAACAATTAAACTTAGAATAACAATAGAAAGGTTTTACATCACAGTAGCCAGAGTAAAACTGTGTAATGGATTACATTCAGAACTAAAACGATGTCCAAAAATTAGTCAGTTTAAAAATAAGTACAAAGACATGGTTTCCAATCTAAGCCCATGATGAATGTAATGATTGCCCGGTATTTATAATGCAATATACTTTGCTTTGGTTGTTTTTGGTGTCAAAGTTGAATTGATAATAGGGACTAGACTTTAATAAACTTTTGGTTCTGCCCATCTCCTTTTCAAAAATGTCATTTTTGTTAAGTTCAGTCAAATGGAGACTTTTTTTTTACAGGAACAATAATTGAATAATTATCAGTGAATCCATTGATTTTTCTGTTTTTATGTTTGAAATAAATAAACTGAACATAATAGGGGTGGGATTATATAAATTGATATATTCACTTTTAAGCTATTAATGAAATACCTTTTGACAAACTTAATTTTAATGGATTTAATCTGTCATGTACTATTTGTTCATGTAAATATATCTATATGATTAGGAGTAACTTTGATGGCATCATTTACATATGTATGTGGATCTATGGAGATGTCAGATGTCCAAACAACAAGGTCCAAAAAGTCCAATAACTAAACACAGTTCATCGCCAGCAAGCCCAGATCAGAAACACAGGCAACACTGAAGGCTCAAGGAAAGTCCCTTAAATATTTGTGGTCTGATTAGCAAAGTGAAGGCAGCTGTGACTGCACAAACCAAAACAGACAAAATAAGAAGAAGAAAAAACATCAATCAAACAAGCAAAATATGAAATGAGAAAGATGTGTCTCTGTATGTATATGTATGTATGTTTATTTCTTTGTCTTTTACTTTTTTTATTTTCCAATTGATTTATGCCTAATTATCTCAAGTTTGCTACATTTCTTTTGTTTGTCTTATTTACCTTGCACTTTTGTGCACTTTTATAAAAGGAACAACTAATATATATATAAAAAAAGAGGATAGCATCTTTTAAAATCTGAATTTCTACTGATATTAAGCCTGTTTCTGAGCTTGATATCTTTAATTTTGTGTTCTTAAAGCACATCAGACATGCATGGCAGAGCATAATCACTGAAGTATAAAACTTAGAAAAACAAACACCAGGCGCACTCTGAGATAACAATTTTATTCAAAAGTGTAGAATGAAATTGTACAATTTTGGTTTTTTTTATTTTATGTTTCCTTTTGATAACAAAAATATGTGAGACTGTGATGTTTTCTGCAAAGGGGAAAACAAATATAAATATCTGTTTCAACACATTTTCAGCTCAACAGAAAAATTATATTCAGTAAATGGAAATGGTTAAGACGATATTTTTACACTGAAGAGCATAGCAGTAGTATTTCTCACAGCAGTTATTTTTTTAATCCTTTGAAGCCTGAATTTATTAGTTAAAAAAATTCATGTTTTTTCTTTCAAGTAGATGCTAAATTAAGGTAATTTTGGACCTTAAGTGGTCGGATATTTATTTAGGGTTAACAGGCATTTTTTTTTTACAAGACATCTTACGGATTTCATGTTTAACAGAAACTTCATGTGCAAAAAAGCTGCATATTCATTTTGTTTCAAGGGCATTTTATTTTTATTTTTTTAATTTCTAACAAAAAAACTGTCATTATTAAGGCCTTTTTCTAAAAAAAAAAAAAAAAAAAAAAAAAAGCTGAAACAAAATATTTGCTGTTTCTGTTCAAATTTGAGCTAAATTCATAAAGTGTGTTTTGAATGTCTGTCTTATTAATGCTTTATTCTATTAGTAAGTCTATTAAATGTAGTCAGACTTGAACAGCACTCGAGTTTTGGTCAAATACTTTTAAAAAAACGAAAAATACGACATCTTTTTGCGTTTTCTTTGGCTTAAGCAGAATTAAAGGTTTGTAATGGCTCTTGGTATTCAGCAAGACTGATTGCAAAAGTTCATGAAAATATGAGAATGAAAATCATTTTTATTCCTTAACAAGGTTTCTGGACAGTTTTTTTTTTTAGTTATAAAAATTTGGTAATGCTCATATCAAAACCCCGGCACAGATCATGGCTTTTATTTTAGAAGAGAATGTTCTGTAAAGGGATGAAGTTGGTGCAACAATTTGGATAATGAATGCCTTTTTTTTTTTAAACGGGGAGAAAAATTCCAGTCAGACTGCGACACCATCTATCCACGCCGCCACCCGCCCATCCTCATGCCTCCCCAGGCAAAGATGGACAGACGCCGTTTGCAGCTCCTCTATGCCCTCTTCATGCCTCTCCCCATCAGACAGGCAAAGATGGTCATCACCATTTTGGGTTTGACCTCCACCAAATCCTCGGGCAGAGCGTAAACTTTAGCCCCGATTTTCCTCGCCATGGAGACCGCATACCTATAGAAAAGGAGGGGTCACAGTAAAGGTCACAATATTGCATCTTTCCAACAACATGTTCCATAGTACAATCAGTTTTGATCATAAAAAGTAAAATTATGGATTTATTACTTTGCGTTGTTCAGTTTGTCTTCATCCGACTGTGCGTCTCTTTTTACCAACTCGAAGTTCACGCTCCCCGGCTGTATGGCATCAATGAGGTCCAGAACTGGAAGACTGGTATTGATAGATTTGTCCTAGCGGAGAAAGGTCAAACGATGTTAACACGAACGTCAAACTGTATATCCTATATTACAGTCCAGTATTTTGTATCAACCTTAAAGCTTTTGATGGATGAACTTTTGTCGGCTGCGGCCAAAGTCTTGTTGACCCAAGAAATGATCAGATCATCTCCAGCGACTTCTCCGTGTCCCAGGTCTTCAAGCAAATTTAGAGTGTACCTGTGGGAATTTTCTAGATTTTTAATCTCACAGATTTTCCTCCTTGTTCTACATAAAAAGCGATTAAATCTCTGTTAAGCCCACAGCACCCTCTACCTGTGCTTGGCTGCACTGCAAGACAACAAAAATTCCCACACAGGCTGGGATACTCAATGACCCACTCTGATAAAAATGTTTTAATCATGTTCTTGAAAGACTTATCTAAAAAAAAACTAAAATCAAAATGGCATTCCAGAGTATTTCTTTATTCAAATCGTAGTGAATCAAGAGCAGATGAAAAATTGCAGTTGGAAAAAGAGCTTATTTGTTACAAGGAAACTACGCTACAAACTCCCTGCTCCTCTCCATTCTGATGCATTCGCTTGCAGATAAATAGATCCAGGCACGTCTTTGTGTTCCTGAACTAGAATCTGGATCAAAACTGTACGGCTGGATAGCTCCAATGTGTAAACAGAAAGCTCTCAGCATTGTGAAGAGAAGCGAAGCGTGGTTGCTATAAGCCAACAATCCAGCTCAGAGGCAGTTTTCTAATAAACTCCTGCCGCTCTGCAGAAAATAAAATCGACAAGTGTTTTTAATTTAGCCTAAAACAGCATCATCATGATTAAAAGACCACGGGGAACGCTTTGAACATAACTCAAATAGATGATCGGAGTGGGACTTCAAAAATGACTTCTCACCTCCTCATCAGCTGCCACATCAGCGCCAGAGTGAGCATCTTGTTTCCATCGTACAGGTCCTGCCCTCCGATTCCCACCAGGGAAAATCCGGCCTTTTGCTTTCCCAGCTCCACTGCGTAGTTGCAGTTCTCAATCTGTTGTCCAGGAACAGATCCATTAATCTCGTATATGCGTACATTTTCTACCGTGTCTTTGTGCACTGACTTTCTTTAAATGTCCTCCTCCGACCCCCTTGAACGGCGGATGGTTGACTCTGTTGTTCCAGTCCACCTTCACCTTGATCCTTTCATAAAGCTGTAGGATCACCATGGCGTCTTGCAGATCCCTGCATGCAGACACACATGGGTTTTATGCAGACATTTCATGGAGCTGCTGAAGCTTGTTGCAGACGGAGAGGCTCTGACCCGTAGATGTAATGGACGTGTGGAGTGACCCCGAGAGAGTTCATCCAGTTCCTGAACGTTCTCTCCTCCCTGGATTCATCTGAGAGACAGACAGCTTGAGTGTTTGGACAGAATTAACTACCGGTAAGCCTTTTCCATCCTCGCTCACCCTCAACAATCCACTCTTGGTTCTCTGGTTTGGTCAGAGCCGGGTGCTTGTTGAAGAGCGTGGCCACGAAGGCCAGGTTCAGTTTGGCGTTTCCGGTGACGACGTCGGTGGCCGTTACAAACTCTCTGCAGCCCAGACGTTCAGCTTGCTGCAGCATGAGCTCAGCCCGTTTTTTAAGATCCTTCTCCTGGTGACAGAAAAAAACATAGATTACTATGTTAAATACAAAATATTTTTACCAAAAATATATTGGTTTATTTTCTGATATCCTTCAAGGTGAAGGTAATATTAAAATGTCATAAAGGGTAAAGAAAGGGCAGTACAGCCAAATGGAATTCTATAAGCACATAACTCTTTTTATACATATTTAATTTTGAAAAATGTCAATTTTTATCTCGTAGAGAAAAGAAAAAAAGCTGGTAAAAACCTGATTTACTTGCATATAAATGCATGCAAAGTTCCTCTTTGTCTTTTTGCACAGCTCTGTCATAATCAGAATTATTCCTTAAGCAATTTCCTAACTAAAAAAAAGTCACTTCTTTAGATTTTTATTTGTGTTTTCCAAAACCAAAAGGTATCAGTATCCCTTTATGTTAAACAAAACAGAAAATGTTGTAAATAAGATTAACTTTGGAGAGAAAACATTTAACAAATAACAAATACTGTAATGAACAAGTTGATTTTCTATTAAATTGAACAGAATTTTTGGGATTAGTCTTTTGCTTTAAGAAAAAAAAAAAGAAACATTTTTTCTTTGCTATTGTTTCAAGCCCATATATTGCAGTTCATGTTTATTCATTACCCCAGTTATATTTTGGTTTTTCCAAACATTCTCAACGTTTTATCAAATGCACTACATTGCATTATTTTTTAAAGCATAGTTTGCAGGGTTTTTTTTTTTTTAGAAAATTAACTGTATTGCTTGAAATTAGTTTTAGATAAGGTTAACTGGAAATCAAACAAAAAACCCTAACACCAGCCTAAGTCTACAACCACAATCAAAGTTTTGTTGACCTTTGACCTCAGGAATAGACCACCATTAAACAAAACTTACCTTTAGGCCCAACCACAGTTATAAACGCCACCTAACTGCATCATTTGCAAAGGTAATTGGGGCGAAAAAACATGTTTTTTTTTTACTTGCACTAGCACCGCGCTCTCGCATTTCCCTGGTGGTCGCACATTTTCTACCTGAACATTGTAAAAATTTCATACATGAATCCCTGGCTCAAGCTGGACAAAATAATAGGATATGAACATATTAGGAATATGGCCGCAGTTAACAAAAAAAATAAAACCTCTGTTGCCGAGGAAATCCAACAATTTCCTTTCGCCAATTCTTCTGAAAATTACACAGACCTGTTCAGGTCCAGATGACCAAAACATAAAATGGTTGCTACGGAGATAAAATCAAAAGAAAAGCTGCCATTAAAAAGAAAAGAAGAAAAAAAAAAGTCACATGCAGGGTGACTGGGGCTGAGTGCGTGCAGAAGCTGCTCAGCCAGTGATGGGCTGAGGACGGGGGAGGCGGGTATCACCTGTTGACCATACAACGCCGCTCACGGCTTCAATGTTGATTTAAAATGAACTGAACATCAAGGAGGAGCTGCTCCTTCTTCTCACTCACATAGAGACCAGTCATGTCAATTTCAACTCGAGGAACATCTTCTTTGCTGCCGTCTGGAGCGATCTGTTCCAGCAGGTGGAAGTAGACTTTAGAGTCCTGTGCAGACACAAAAAAATGAATTCACAACCACAGCTGTTTATAGAGTTTTGTTCCCTTTATGAGTTACAACCTGAAACAGATATACATGTATGAGCAGGCAAATTCACATGACTACCAGTATGCAGCACAAATATATCCTGTAAATAAATGTTAAATTAAGTCATTTACACCAGGGGTGTCAAACTCATTTTGGTTAGGGGGCCGCATTCAACCCGTCTGATCTCAAGTGGGCCGGACCAGTAGCGTAAAGGCTACAGGTAAAGGTAACAGCTTTGTTTTTGTTTTTTTACTCAATTGGAAAACATGCTACAACCAACATGGTAGCCTAATGATTTTTCTTATTACACATTCATTCACAGAGGCCAATGGATCTTAAATAAAATTAATTTCACTTTAAAAAATTTTGGTTTATTCAATTTTATATAGACTGATCATTTTAAATCTGACACTGAAGCAATCCTGATAATAAATTCAAGAGGGGCTACAGAAAAAAATGAAACATCTTCCTAAAATGTAAACGTCCAAACGATGACAATGTTACACTAAATTAAACTTGCAAACATTTGTGAACATAAGAGTTTGGAGTTAACCTCCTTTCTCTCCTGAAACTTCACAAGACCGTCAATATCAGGATTTAAATCCTGTGCAAAAACACATTTACTGTCATTCAAGTGTGCAAAAACACAATGAAATGTCCATTATTATTATTTATTATTATAAGAAACTTTTCCGGGTTGCTGCCTGAATTTTGTGGCAACACCTGCCTTCTTCCTGACCTTTAATGGGGCGCCATCAGTGACCAAAATTACTTCATGTGACCAGTTCACTTCAACATCGTCCAGCGCAGTAACTAGAGAGCTGACTATGTCATCAGCTGTTGTTGTATATATCAACTCAAGAAACTCCACTGTGACATCTCTTACATCTGACATCTCAGTTATATGTGATGTTGGTGTTTTCATCAATAGTGAGTGAAAATTCAATAAATGACTGGATTCCTTCATATGGCTGCCCATGTTTCCTCAGAGATGTTGGATCTGATCTAATTCTTGACAGACTCATGTTTAAGGTCGACTGCTTTTTGGGAACAAGACTTCTGCAGCCTTCAGCATTTTTCAATAAGTTCACCATCAGAAAATGAATTGGATGTTTGCTCCAACTTGTCTGCAATAAGGTAGCTAGCTTTCACTGCTCCATCACTGATGTCACGGCTGCAGTAAATCCAGATGGTTATTTATCGGTCCAGCTAATAGTTCATCATTCATTCATCTTCTTAACCGTTTTATTCCCTTTCTAGGTCACGGGGTTGCCGGAACATATCCCGGCCACTTGGGCGTAGGCAAGGGATGCCCTGAACAGGTCGCCAGTCTGTCGCAGGGTAGAATATCCTCAATCACAAATCCATTCACTCTCACACTCATACCTATGGACAATTTAGAGTTGCCAATCAACCTATGAAGCATGTTTTTGGACGGTGGGAGGAAGCCGGAGATCCCGGAGAAAACCCAAGCATGCACGGGGAGAACATGCAAACTCCACACAGAAAGGTCCCCCATTGATGTTGTGTTTTTCATGCCGGGACTTGAACCGGGGGCCTTCTTGCTGTGAGGCAAGAGCGCTAACCACTGCGCCACCGTGCAGCCCCTTATTAGCCCCAGCTAATAGTTGCTAAATCTTTTTTTTCTTAACTGCAAATGGTGAAACTTTTCTTTATGGTGAGTCTCATAGTGGAGCTGAATGTTTTTTCTTTCAGCACTGCAACCTGTTGATGACATACCAAGCATGAAGGTTTTGCATTCAGCTCCGTGAACAAATAAAACGCTTTCCATTTTCCTGGAAAGCTCAGGACTAGAGGGCTGCATTGGGATCAGGTCCCGCCGGGTCCCGCGGGACCCAACCCAAATCTCGCGGTTTGAATTGTGCTGCGGGCGGGAGCGGGCGGCAAAAAAAAAACCCGCGGGCGGGATCAGTGCTGCCATGAATATCTCATGAATATATATTAGCAGACTATGTTAGGCTGTGCAGCTGTTGGATTCTTATGTACTGAAGCTCCGTTAACGTACCAGGTAGAGACGCCCAATGGCCTCTGTCATCTAACCTGTTGTTGGGGGTGCGCCCCGCCCCGCCTCTTACTAGGAGCGCGCTTCAGGCCGTCTGTCTGCGCGCGCACGCAAGCACACTTTTAACCGAACAGGATTTGTAAAAATATATTTAATAATTAAGTTGCAAATTACACAAAAGAGGATACGCATACGTTGCGGGAGCGGGCGGGATTGGTCAAAAATTCAGCGGGCGGGAGCGGGATGAAGAAAATAGTCCTGCGCAGGGCTCTACTCAGGACTTCACTTCAACCTTTTTTTTCTTTTTGACAACATTTTGGTCATTAGAGTGTCACTACTGATCATTCTAATAGCAACGAATCAATGGTGAGGCTCAGAGGGAACCAAACCACTGACTACCCAGATGCAGAGCTGTTAGGTTTCGTTTTTGGCACATGCAGAGTTATGTTGTTTCACCTGTTTAGCTTTTACTTTGCACCCCTTAGTGGCGGAATTGTGCATTTCGGTTATTTCTTTAAAAAAATCATAACTCGCCACAGGAATGGACTAGAAACTTGCTTTCTTTTTTAAACATCATTATGATTTTTACTCTTCATGTGTGGGCCGGACTAAACCACCTGGTGGGCCGGATACGGCCTGCGGGCCGTATGTTTGACACCCCTGATTTACACATAAGCAAAAACTCTTGGTCAACTTTTGCACCTTAATGTCTGCAGAGAAGTTGGTGATGGACATGCCGACTGTCTTCAGGTGGAAATTGACCCAACGCAGCAGCAGCTCCTCAGGGCTGAGCTTCATCAGCACGTCCAGGCTTTCTCCTTCCTGAAGCAGAGCTGCAATGGCTGCACAAAGACAGAGACACATGCACAATCATCTGTGCACATTTGGGTTAAGACGCTCGGAGATGGCGTACCTCCATTGCGGCTCAGCTGTATCTTAGCAAACAGTCCTATCTTGATGATCTGCCAGAGGAGCCCCAGCACCAAGTGGGGCTTGCCCTCCTTTAGATCCTGAGCCCCGATGTTCACGACTTGGCAGCCGATGGCTGAAGCGGAGTTCAGGGCCAAGTTCAGATTCTCCTGTTGAAGCAGAAACCATCAAATAATCTCCTGATGCAACAACTTCACAGACCAGAGCCCTCAATGAGGGACAGAAGGGTGAATCTAGAGTCTAATCCTGTTTAGTAGCATATGAAGTCTTCCGCTAGTGTGGCCCTAAAGTCCAAATGACATCAACAAATCACTCAACTCAAAAACATGATAACGATCACAACAATTAAAAACAAATTATAAAAAGTTTTAAGAAATCAAAACAAAATTTCAGATACCAAAACACAATTTACAAACAAAGAAAACAAAAACTGAAAAAAAGGAAACATTTTAGAAAACAGTACTAATTTCCTGCAATAGACGTGGTGGGATAAGCTCCAGCAGCCCCATGACTCAGAGAGGGAGAAAATAGTTTTAGAAGGTTGATGAAAGGAAAAGTGAAATGTTAATAAATTAAAAATATCTACCTTTTCCGTTTTCTTTTTTTTTCTCACTTTTTAACAGTCAATTTTATTTCCTGAAATTATTTATCTTTCAAGTTTTTTTTTTTTACATTTTGATTTCTAAAATGTGATGGTTTTTTTGGTGTTTTTTGTTTTACTTTTTTTATTTGTTGTTCTGATCTTTAACATGTTTTAATGTTAATTGATTTGTTGATGTGAGGCCACCGTATTTCAAAGTACAATCACCTGAAACCTGTAACTAATTGTGCTCAACAAGCAACAACTAAATTTGATTGAACATTAGTGAAAACAGACGCCTCTGAATCCGTCTTGTAACAGACATCTTTTAAAATGCAGCATATTCTTATATTAACAAGCTCCAGCACTTTCTATGGACATGTGGAGGCAAATTACCCACTCCAATGGAAATTGTGTTTTTTGTCCTTGGGGCTGGAGGACATGTTTTAATTATATTTAGCTCAAAATTGAATTTCTTTCTCTAAATTGTTGTGAATCGGGAGCAGACAAAAAAAATGCAGTTTGAAAAAGATTGTATTTGTGGTGTAGAAAATATTCTAGCCAGCAACAGAAAAGGGAAGGGAGGCGGGGTTGCTCCACGCCAACTGTCCCACCAACAACTCCTAGGCAAATCTCTAAAGAGATCTCGCTCTCCAGAAACTATGTCCTAGAGAACAACACAGGTTTTTGGATTTAAAGCGTTCCCAGTGGTCTTGGAACGCTTTTAAAATAGATGATTGGAGTGAGACTTAAAAGCAAAACCTGCAACCGCATTAAGCTCTGTTCCAAGAGATGGCGCTCTCTACATTTACAATTTTCCATATGGGAATAAAATTATGGATGCATATGCTTTATTGTGAAAATGAAAAAGCGTTTCAGGTATTTACTTTTATTTTGAAGTATGAGACACATATGCTTCCATACAAAACAGAAAATCAGAATTTATGGGGGGAATCACATTTATATGTAAAGAGCTTCTACCAATGTCAGTTATGAAAAAAGAACTAAATATATGTACATTTATACATATATAAATACATATATAAATGTACATATTTCACTGAACTAAATCCGAACAAACTGATTAAATTCCCTAATTTTTAAGATGCTTTCTGATTTAAAACTTTAAACAACTCCTTTAAAATACCATGTGCACCTTCAAGGCACAGCCTCACCTGTGTGGTGAAAGGGGTGAGTTTCTTCTTGTTGATGGTTCTTTCATCGATGGTATCCGGCACAGAAAGGTTGATGAGTTTGCTGGATCACAAACAAGAGTAAAAAATAAAAACCCAAAAGAGTTTTTAAACCTGCCAACAAGCTACTCTGAGAGACGTTTACCAGAGCAGAATGCCATCCGCCACGGCTTTGAACAGAGCCCCGGTGTTGGGGTTGATGGGCACAAAGTGCGAACAATCAGGATCCTTCCCCAGAGCTGTGTTGATGTAGTTTGTGAAGGCGAAGCGCTCCTGTTCTAAAGTTAAAGAAGCAACAAGATGGTCAGAATGTCAAGAAGTTTGAGGAAGATTAGAGGCCGCTGTTGGAGCTCTAACCAGAGATTGAATGCTGGGTTCCTTCGCTGGAGATCTCACTCGTGCCCCCGATGGCTACAATGCCTTCTTTCTTGTTGAGAGCTTTCCGGAAACCCTGGGCCATGCGGTCATCCTTCATCTCTTTGAAGATCTACATGACGACATGGACACAACATTTTACATTTTATTCTTATAATCTTGTTATTTTTCCCAAATATCTGGTCTAGATTAAAATATATTAGGTTCAAAGAATCAAGAATCGGAAAATTTAAGATGACTTCTAACATCCAAAAAATAAAGGAAAGAAATATACATTCCAACACTTTAAGCACTTCAGCTTAGAGTACAAAAAACAAACTTGCATATTACTTTTTTATGTATAGAGAATCTAATATAGAAGCATTTTGCATTTAGTTAAAAAAAATTGTGTTTTATGTTCTATTATTTTACACTTCTATAATTTAGTGCCAGCAGTTATTTATTTATCTACTAATTCATTTAAAATGTATTTATTTATTTATTGGCTGCTGTCAATTGCCGCCCTCGTAAATGAACCAACAAAAATCAAATTCGTTAGATTAATTTTTAAAATTGATGTTGGGTACACCAGAGTAAACTGAATGCAATACTCTTCCATAAGAACTGTTCAGTATTTTGAAAAATAATTTTACTAAACTAGAAGGAGCTGCATTTCCAGAAGAAAATGCAGGGCTGAATGTTATGTTGCTGAATGAAAATAAAACTTAAAGGGTAATAATTAGCACAAAAAAATACTACTAATAATACTAAAATAAATAAATGATTAAAGCTGACCATAAATAATGTCAAAACCGCACAATAAAAAAGTCATTTTTGTGAAAAATGCAAGCGCCAGGTATTGAACCAGTAACATCGTGGACCACAGCTCACACGCCATGACACCACCAACCAAGAACAAAAATGTTGGTATTTAGGTAAAATTCTGGTTTACATTGTCAAAGCAAATCAAATTTTTTTTACTGATATTACTCTCAGTTTACTTTGGGTACCACAAAAACATGATATTTTTATGCTTTTATAGATTAGACTGTTTTTTTTTCACAATAGGAGCATGATTGCTGGTTACTATAAGATGAAGAAAACTAAAATAGAACAATAACATTATTCAAACTTTTAAAATGTTACATCATGAAGTCACAAAACTGTAACTAGGATTAGTTTTTTTTTAGTTTCTTAGCTGGTCAGTCTGTGATGTTCCATATTGAGTCAGATGGTTAGTTAGTTAGTAGGTTAGTCTGTGTTACCTACAGTGGTGAACTCGTCAAAGCTGATGCGGCTGTCTTTGTCGCAGTCCAGCTTCTGCAGGAGCTCCCTGATCTGGTATCCGGGCAGCGGACAGCCCACCTCGCGGAACAGGTCACCCAGTTCCTTCGCACAGATGTAACCGTTACCGTCCACGTCTGCGCACGGCGGGGGAAGGCAGGGGAAAAGAAACAACAACAGTCAGTACTGAAATGATGGCTCTTTTAAAGTCCCCCCTTACTGAATTGCAGTGTCAATACAACATAATAACCTTTCTTTTATATCTGTTTTGTTTATATGGAAGCATATCTGTCTCATGATTCAAAATGGGTTTTATTTTGAATTATGAGACAGACATGCTTCCGTATATTGAAAGTACATTTGTCACTGCAGACAATTTGATCCTTGCAAAGATCTCAAACCTTGTTTTTAGACAGTTAAGATATTTTAAAGTTGTTTTAACTTTTTTTTTTTACTTTAGTTGATAACTTATTGTCTCATTAAGACATATAGAAATACAGAAATTATTATTAAAATTGGTCTAAATCTTTTTGCTCCAACTCTTGACAATAGAAAAACTTGATTTATAATTAAAAATAAAAATAAACTCAAATTTGACCGTAATTTTGGATTCAATTTTAAGGATGTTATTTTAAAATTCAATAAATATTAGGCTGCCATTCATTGTGATTATTTTGGAAATATAAATTAAGATTTATATTTTATGAATGAGTGGTACTTTTAAAATTTATGGGGATTTATTTTGAAAGGGCAATGTGTTACTAAGGTTGCATTCTCATTTTGGAATAGAGAAAAGAAATAAGATAATAAGAAATGGATTTTTTTACAAAAGTACAAAAATGCACAATAAAAATATTTAGCTAAATAAGTTCTAAAATGAGTCATTTCCACTAAATACACTAGTTTAATGTCACTAATCAAAATTAACTATAATTAAGTACATTAAAAAAATATATTATAATAATAACTATTTGCTCAGAATTTTAAAAAAAATACATATGATTGGGCTGAATAAATTCAAATTGAAATCATTCTATCCTCCAGTTGGAACTCCTTGTTTCTAGATAAGATAAGATGACTTGCTGCATGGACGGATCATTTTAGTACTTTGTAGTTATTTTCTTCTCACAAATGTTACTCTTTTTCCATTTGTAGGCTACCTCCATTTGCTGTGTGATCAAAAGATTTGAGGAAAATAATAAGTCTATGTGGAGATGGTGACCGCAGGGCATCCATCTTAACTCACCGACTTTCTTGAACCCTTCCCTGATCTCCTCGATCTCCTCGGCGCTCACCTTGGCAGACATCCTGACACCTGTGGGTGACGCAAGCAAAATTCAGGTGTGAAAGAATCCTGTCACTGCAAAAACTAAACCTTAAGGATGTAAGAAGACATTTCCTTCACGAGAAATTGTCTTACTTTCTGTCTTATCAAGAAAGTTTTTCAATAACAAAATCATTTTGGTTTGAGAAAACTTGTCTTAGTGACTAGATTCTTTTTTTAAATAGGGACTCTGGATCAAACCATATTTCTTAGAAAATCTGAAATGAATAGGAATGTTTGACCTATTTTGATTTAGTTTTTGCAGCATGTGAGGGTCTTTGAAAATGTAAGACTGTGTTTTTATGTTTTCATTTTTAAGGGTATAATGTATATTTGTGATTCTTACCCGTCATACGGAGAAAGATTTTTTTCTTTTTTTTTTACTACAGTATAGTAAAACTAGATTAGTAGCAGCGCTGGCCTATATCCCTATAAAAGTGGGTCTTATAACCATGGATGGGGCCCTGGGCTGCTCTGTGTTGGGCGGGCACTGTGGTAGTGACCCCTGTGGTCCGGCTGGGCCTTGGAATAAATGGATCCCCATGATATTGTTTCCTCACAGCAGTACCAAGCCAGACCTTCTTTAAGCTGCAGTTCTTTGTTTCTGTTCAGGGTTCTGCTGGGGGAACTGGGTGGGTTGGGTGAGGGAGGGGTCCCATCTTTGTGTGATTGTTCTTTGTTTTCTGTTTTTAACAATTTTCATTTTTTTATGACTGTTTTATCTGCTTTTATGTTAAGCGCTTTGTGTTTTTAACTGAAATGAAAGGCGCTATATAAATAAATAAAGTTTGAGTTTAAAAACAAGTACAGGATCCAAAAAATTGGACTCCAGCACACAGATTGGTTGAGTCACTGCTCTATTAGCTTCATCCATGAGGTGCATTCTTTGATTTCATTGTCGCTGCAAATCGCAGCCTGGAGCTAAAGTGCAGTTCTGCAGCAGCGGCACTCTGTTAAAGTGAGCCAGGAAGCAGACAGCCGCCTGCTTTAGTACACAATGAACAAATCAACACTCATGCACGCTGCCATCTACAATTTCTTACAACAAAAAAAGTTGTTTTTATGATAGTCCTGATAGACCAGAGGTGTTTAAACGTTTTGCAAAGATTTGGATAGGTGAAAATGTGTTAGGGCCAACCAATCAGCCTGTATTCTTTGAACATTTCTAGTAAATGAACTATTTAGCTAACTTTTTCCTATTTCTTCACATAAAATAGAACCATATCTAAACACATTTTTTATCAAAAATTGATGTAAATTTTATAGTATATTTTAACGAAATAATAAAGAACTCTTTCTATAAAGAACCTTTTGTCAATATGAAATCTGAAATGATTCACGATTAAATGCCCACTGTAAACTTCCAAATATAAATCATGTGAAGAGGAAAAGGACACAAATGGTTCTCTCCTTCAGAAGTCTCGTGGTTTTATTTACCAAATCAAATGACTCTGTTCTTCTCATTTGGGCTTTGAGGATCTGAAGGTCAAGCTGTTGCTTTATTATTTAATGAAGCCAATTACATTTATAAAAATGCAGTTATTAGAAAATGCTGGGGGCCACATATCAATGATTTTATGACGGGAAACTGTGGACCAGTAGAAATTTGAACGAGGGCCGCATTTTGCCAGATTTTGGACACGCAAGTGTTAGATTATGATATCTGTTAGAATAATCCATGGATCTTGGTATATAGTTTAATTGGAGCTTCACCTAGATTTTTTTTAACCTTGTTTTGACCTTGTCTTTGCTTCATTTGTGGATTTGTACATTTTTATTTTGTCTATACAAGTTTAAACGTTTGCTATAAAGCATCAAATTTGTGTGATCTAAATTTTTATGATTTTCGGTAAAAGCATACTAAATGTACCACCTGGAATTGATCTTTTGGGCAGTTTCAGGTCTATTGTGGGACGGTTACAAATATGATAAGGTAGTACGAAGATAATGGATGTTAATCATTGTCATAAAAAACAGTTTTAAAGATAATTTAAGGGAGCTATTTGTAAAGATTTTTGTTTTTTTAAAGCTCAAAAAGGCCCCAGACGACTAAGAGTTAATTTTTTTACTTCCAACTTTTTTAATCATGAACTGCAAATGCACATTAGAGGTCAAAGGTGCATGGGTTTAAGCATTTAATGCTGTTTGGAAATGTTGGAAATCACTGAATCAAAGAATTCTATAGAAAAAAGAAAACAATCACATATGTAACTGCTTATTTGTACACCAAAAAGCAAAATGAGATCTTCCCTGATATCAGAGAAATCGTTCCTCCCTTTCCTGACCAACATTGATAAATTGTAGTCGCTTAAATTCTTTTTCTGAAACTTCCACCCTCACGCCCTCCTTTCTCCTGCCTGCCTTTTTTATGTTATTTAACTTTTATTTAACCAGGTAAGCTATGAAGAACATGTTCTTATTTACAATAAGGACCTTTCTTGCAGTTTCCAGTGGTGACATGGTTTTACCAGCAGAATGACACATAAACAAATAAGCTAAACCTTAGAACCAATGTGCAAATGTGGAGGTTGGAGCTCGTACCGGCACACAATTATATAGTCAGGCGCAAGATTGGTGACAAATATGGATCAAACTGTCCGCAACAGTTGGACACACAGACAATTATTGGTTCACCGGGTCATTTGCATGACTGGTTCCGGATCTGATTTGTTTAATTTCAAAGCAAATATGATTCATTGTAGTCTTTGGCTTGGTTTAGTTTTTTCAATCTTCCTGATTGAAATTTAAACTGTGGATTGTTTTTCCTGCTTTTATTTCTAGTGATTTGAAATTTTGAGAAACATTTTTGCATTACTTAGACTGAACTTAATACTGAACTCTGAATAAATTTCATTTATATGTAAATGAAATAAAATCTGTTAAACTCTGTTACATTCATGCCCTCAGGCAGACTGCAGGCACGTCTGTGTCTGGAATGACGGTGCGTTTCATGACATCACGGACATTCCACTGCTCATTAGGAAAAGCAAATAAAAACCCGCGATTTCTCTTTACATATTTCAGAAAAATGTGTTTTACATTGATTTTAAACGTTTACCATTTTCCCTTGATGTATTTCACATTTGTTACTAACTATTTATTGGCCCCGATTTGGCACCATAAGTAACCTATTTAAAATTTAGAGTAATGTAATTTGGGGAAATCTGTTCAAAATGTGTTTGTCCACACATGTTTTAGCCAAACAAAAACAAAAAGAGATCATAGAAATTTTGAATAAAACAGTGTGTATAAAAATAAAAAATCTGTCGTAGTAATTAATAAATCAATTTTTTTTTGCTCGCTCTTGAACGTCACACCAGCTATGTTTTTGAAAGTGGGGAGATAAACGCCTTTTAGAAGCTGCTCCATCTTCTTACCTGCTGGAATTCACTGAATCCACCCTGGAAATGAGTTCCCTCTGTCGGCCTGTCGGAGCTCTCCTGTCCCGTTTTCTTCCGCGGACGCCGCCCTCTGTGAGGAGGTGCTCCGCCTCTTCCCAGCACCTCCTCCTCCACCTCCACGCAGTCCTCCTCATTCCACAGGAGAAAAATGTATCTTTCTAGATATATTTGGGGACCATTATTCTTTACCAAAACATAAAATATTTTCCTTTTTTTAAAGATATTAATAGAGAAATCAAGTTTGACAAAGATTATACACATTTTTGTAACAGTTTTAATGATGTTTTATTGAGCTGGAAGCTTAACGAATGAAATTACATGTTTGTTCTTCTCTTCCCTTAGATTTCTTTGAGTTCATGGTAAAAAGAATAGTTCACCTTTTTTTAATTCTCTGAATTTTTCGCTACTGACTTTTTAAAAGAATTAATTGTCTTTCGTCAGTAAATTATTCCACAAATTACCACCCTTTGAAATGAAACTAAATGAGAAAAATGTACCTTTTGAAAAATGTTTTTGTACTTTAGAAAACAAGAAGAGGTTTAACAGCAGTATTGCCATGCTCCATCAGCTCCAGCAACAACAACATCATGCCTTTTACCATCAGGCATGTATTTAGACAGCCACAAAATGTTACAGCTGGCCAGTTGGGGGGCAAAACCTAAGGCTAGAACTGATCCAGCAAAGGTCAAAAAAGATTTTGTTGACAAAGGTTGACACAAACTGTGGAGGAGAAGAACCCATAACACAACCCAACAACTAGACAAATCCATGGGACTCTCGGACACTGGAAACAGAAAAGACCCCTCCTTAAAAATGAAACCTGGTTAGAATCAGCTGTGATTGTCTCAAGGACAGGGCATCCAAGAGGACCTCCACAGAAACAAATAAAAATGTGATAAAAACAAGGGGACAATTCACAACAGAAAAGGTTTTAGGTCTTACCTGAAGTAGAAAGGAAACCTTAATTAAACCACAAAATTCCCCAACAACTATCAAATATTAAAAACCAGAAGAAAAAAAAACAATCCAAATGAAATTCCTCAGAGCAGAGTTAGTTACAAAAGAGTTGCGACATGCTTTTCACAGGTCTGAACTCCCCATCCAGCCATTTTTTTATGTATTATTTGTTGGAGAAAGGCCTCATCGAAAGATGCTGTTTGTCCTGATTGTTAGATCGCTCACAACAATCTTTTTTCTCAATGAGAGGCTCATGCATGGATGGAGTCGTGCATGTGTCTGCTGTGACTTATTTCCATCAAAATCAAACGTTTCTTCTGGTTTTTGCATCAGTTCTCCACAGATGGAAACAGAGCATCCCATGTGCGACACCATGCAGGAGTCGGACAGAGATATACAGATTATTCTGTCTACTAAACACACTTCAGAAGTAACTGTGCAAACCGTCGGAGCGGTGTTGTTGCTGCCTGTCGGAACATGCAGGCATTCTTTCTCCCTTCTCCTCCTTGTCTCATTCCTCTCCGAACCTCCCATTCTTTCTCCTCCTCGGTCTGCTCCAATCTCTTGGCCTTCTTCCTGGTGTGATGTGCTGAATCTTGTCAGACTAAATTCTTGCACTGAAGGACTTTTTTTCTTGGAAAGATTTGGAGGGTCTTAGCTTCAGAGCTGTGCAGATCTAGTGTTCATTTTCTCGTGTTGGTAAAAGAGTCAATAAAGTTTCAGTAAATCCCGGAGCAACCAAAAGGCCCTGAAGCTTTAATGTCTGCCTTTCACACACTGCTTTGCTTGGCTTTACTCCAGTGGACATCCTGCATGAGACAGTTATAGTCGTTCAGGTCCAAACGGGGTCAGATTTGATTTTAAGCAGGTGAAAAATGTGATTTTTAACTGAGATTATGTAGAAGTGAGGGGGAAATTCTGGATTTTTTCATATGTATTTATACACTTTACAAGTTAGGTTGCAATAAATGGGTTGTTATGTAAAAATAACGGCAGTTTTTTTACGCGTAAAAACTAATGACTCATTCAGATCAAATATCTGTCAAGTTTTTTTAAACATTTGAAAGAGATCAAATCCTAACTCTGATTATTACGCTAAGACCAAGACATGAATTATTTGCATGCATAAATGTATTTCTGCTCCCGTTCTAAAATACAAGTTTGTATTTCAGGAAAAAAAAGAGATAATTCAAGCAGTTACGTGATTTAAATTAAATTAAATTAACAATTGACCTCTATTTCAAGTTTTATTTGGGCTTTTCTTCTGTTTTTTTCCCCCCGGCTGTCCTTATTTAATTTGAATAAATACATGTTCCTCAGCTAACCCATGAAAATGTTTCCACCGATACAGAGCATTATAATATCATTTGGAATGGATAAAGAGTTTTTGTCTTGTCCTTTTAGGAAATGCATTCCTCTAATCTAAAAAAAATAAAACAATTACTGATTGTTTTTTATATAAATAAAATGTTTAGTTTTGAATATGTTTCTTTATAGAGGATGGTAATCCACCTTAGTTTTGGGACATATCTTGTAGTCAGCTAGAAAATGTTCTATGTTTTGAATTCAAACGGAATCAATCTTTATTATTTTGGCGCATTTCATAAATGGTAACACAACGTAGAATAAATAAGGCCACAAACAACATCACAACAGGACCACAATGCAGGTCCTCAGCTAGAGGCCGACCCAGAGGGGAAGGACTAGAAATAATAATGAAAATCAAGGAACTATTGAATATTAATGCATTAAATTTAAGGAATATTAACATGAATTTTTAGTAATCCAGTGTACTTTTAACCAAAAAAATAAGCTAAAAGCCAAATGAAATAGATAGATCTTCAGCCTTTTCTTAAAAATATCTATGCTTTCTGGGGCCCTCTGTTTATCAAGTCCCAGCAAGACTTCAATCTCTTTTTCTCTTTGGTTCATTTCCAGGCATTTGGTTTGATGTTAGTGTTGATATTACAGCTGAAAAGCAGACCTTGGATTTCAGCTGCTGCTGCTGTTCATTTCGGACTGATAACGTTGTTCAGATGGACGTTGGTGAGCCAAACCAACATTTACAGTCACTCTTCACCTCTGATTGTGCCGTGGGAATGTGTGTGAAAAAGACATGGACTAACAGAATCAGCCACATTCGCTAATTATTAAGCTACACTTTGTAGCAGAAAGTGGCTTTTTCACTAGTTAAAATGTCAGATTTTTTAATAAAAACACAAGATTTGGATAAATATAATTAACAAAATGTGACTGATAGAATGCAGAAAAAGGAAACAAACTCATTTAACAAAAAATATTAGCTGTAAAAATACAAATGTGATTTTTGTTTTCTATGTGTCACAATTTGTATTTTTAAATGTTAGCCAATGTTATGAAAATATAAAAAAATGAAAAAAAAAATAAGATTTTTCAGGTGCTTACTGTTTAAACATGCACATCATTTATGTTTGCCAGGATTTTCCATAACATGTGGGGAAATCCACACCAGTTTTCTGCTTCTGTCTCTGCGCTCCTCATTCAGTCCTCCCATCCTGGAGACTTTTCTGTTTGGACAGCTGAGACTTTAACCTGAAATATGAAAACTCATAAATGTGATGAAACAATAACTGGAGGAATTTTCATCTGCTGGCTTCAAGACTTTGAATCCTGAAGATTTTCTGTCAAAAGCTGAGACACCCTTGTTTCACACCCGCTGCTTTTCACTTAAGGATGGACTAAAGGATCATCATCCTGTGTTTTTGAACGGCTTGCACCTCCTCCGCCCTTCAGCGAACCCTCGCCTGAGGCTTTTAGAAATGGTCAAGTTTGTAATAGTCTGTAAGGCTTTCATGCCACATGCAAATAACAAAAGTAAGTCCGTCTGCGTGAGGATGGCAGTCTGTTTCTCCGACCACACCCATCCGCTGACCCTCTCCTTCAGCCCACTTCTCCTTATTTGGTCACACAGACAGCGCCGCCGTTGATTGGTCGAAGGAAGGAGCGGCACGCACCTGAGCCGGCCTGCTCCCACCCGTACACACCCTCCTTCCAGCATCTTTGACCACCAGCAGGTACAGACCTGTTCTGACCGATGCCATCAGCAGGCTGACGTCTGAAAGATTGCTAGTCATTGAATTTACCAAAACAAAACAAAAAAATGATTTCAAGCTACTTTCCCCACTGAAAAATGCTTAAAAGTGAGGATTTGCTGCTGACGGATCTTCCCCGAGGTCTGTGAGGAGACTCTGGAGCAGGAAGCAGCTTATCAGCAGTTTCAGGAAGTTGTGAGCTATCAGAGCGAAATGTGCACTCGGCCCCCCCAGGCCTCACAGCTAATGGTAGTAGATTGTGTAGACAGTGTCTGTTGTTAAGTTGCACAAACATGTTTTTACTCGTGGAGGGTGCTCCCCTCTCTCATTTGTGTCAAAGCATTTCTCCATCAGCTTACAGAGCTTCAGAAAAGGCTACACATTCACTCCTGATTGACACACAGAAGTAAACAGACAAAACCAGGGGAAATTATGCGTCAAAGTTTTATTAGATGGGGGGGAGTACAGACACAGGTTTATTCGAGGCATTTGGAAGATTTTTGCATGTATGGATGTAAAAACTCAGTTTTCCTGCTGGTTCTTCGGGTCAAAAGACTCCACTGCAACCTCCAGTTCGGACAGAGCGGCTCTGGATGGCACAAAACAGAAAAACGGGATGTTAACGCACAAATAAACTAAATAAAGTGACTCAGGGGAACAAAGGGAGTGATATCTAAATAGCAAAAGATGTTTTTGGTATATTTTTAGAAGGGGAAGGACTTGTAATGTGGACAGTAATCCTAAAATTTGTTTTCTGTCGCATTTTTTTCAAATATCAGTCCACCAAACGGGCAACTTTGGAGGAAATACTGAAGTGACTTTTAAGTTTATGCAAGTAGATGATAAAATAGATGAGTGAAAAAAGACTAGTTTTGTTGGAAGCAATATTTATATTTACAGATTTTAGTTAAATTTTAACTGTATGCAAAAGAGAGAAAATAACCTAATTTAAACACGAACATCCAAAATCCAACAAATCCTTAATACAAGCCAATTCTTAAAAATATACAGATATATTTTAGCTTTGAAGGAACCATTACTTTAATACGAGAACATCCCAAAGTGTTCAGAAATAAAGAAATAAAAGTCTTCTGCAGTGTTTACTAATCTAAAGGTGCCGTTTTGCAGTTCTAGCTCTGGGGATTCATTGCTCTAAATGTTTTATGCGTTTCTTGTCTCCAAATCCAGGTCAGCTCATCAACTACAATGCAGTGAATCAAAAGAAGTTGAAATGAAAAGAAGAAAGCGAAGGAGAATTGTGTCCAGTAAGTCCATTCGTTTCTGATAACGGACACACTGAAGGCCATTATGCCGCTTACGAAAGAAGTATGTATTCATTCCATTTGTGGTACTTTATTCTAGTGATTATTTGGGTTTAAATCCCTTATTCATACTTTTTTTTCATTATTGATATGCGGTGTGACACGTCGTCGTGCTAACGGCCTCCAATGCAAAGGAAGGTGGTTTCCATTGCTGATCATCGTGATAGGTTAAAACAGAGAGAAAGTTCACCTCTTGGCTCTTGTTTTGGTCCAGATGATGAAGCAAACGTTTGTTACAAAGAAAACAAAGTCTACATAAATCAATTCTTCCTCCGCTGATTCTTTTCTCTCTTATGACCCATCGGAGTCTTTAAAATGACCAAATTAACCAAACAGGTTTAATTAAACTAAAATGTCTTTTCTACTGTCTAGATATGAAAAACTGTGTTGTTTAATTTATTTGTTGAAATTTGTGAATAACTGGAACTGGCGCAGTGATATAGAACACTGGGCTATGTGACCGGAACTTCTTTTTTTGTGGTTTATCATGTTTCAATCCACACCCCTGCAGCCAATCAGAAGAGTATTTGGTCTGAGTATTTACCTGGACAATGGCACAAAAGATGATAGACTTTTCTGATTTTGGGGGGATGCCTTCTTTTCTTTCGGGGGTTTCGGTACTGTGTTTCCTCACTAGATGACGGTTCAGATTGTCAGTCAATCTCTGTGCCATGTGTCCTGCAGCTCTCTGAATAAAACTAAATCTTTGATCACGATCAGATCTTTGTTTTCATGTTAAAACAGTGGACTTCTTTTTCTTTGAAAGTTTGATTTTTAAGAGTTTAAACAGGAGAGAAAATGTTCAGAAGTGTATAAATCTACTCTGCAGATTTCACCAATCCTAGGTTATTTATAAAAACGCAAGTTCTGCGATAAACAGACAAACCTGTGCGTAAAACCGCAGAGCTAAGCAGCTAAAGGCTGGATTTTTTTTGGGGCAAAAGTTGCACATTTTGTTTGGTCCAGGACAGATTTGATACAATGACCCCCCCCCACCCCTTTTTCTTTAATACTTTTTGCGAAACAATGAAAAATAATTGTCTTTTCTATTAGATCATTTCAATACAGGCGATAAATCAACAGTTTTCATGTCATTTCAGCTCCTGGATAAAGGTGGAGTTCCGCGCCTCCTCACCTCTGCTGCTCGGTCAGGTGGAAGTCTGTCAGCGCTCTGGAGGCCAGTCCTGATGTAGCGGGCAGGCAGAAGGCTGCAGACAGCTGCACCAGCTCCACTGCTCTCTGGGAATCCCCACGGCTGTGGCAGGCGGACAGGAAGCTGTTCAACAGCTCCTCGCTGCAGAGCATCCAACAAACGAGGGGTGTCAATGAGCAAACCCGATCCTGAATATGAAAGCTCTGATGTGTGCTGATCGGGGGATTCGGTTAGTGTGCGCAGACTTACGAAGGAACTCTGTTCTTGGCCTTAAAGACCAGCAGCACCTCCCTGCAGACGGAAAGACGACGTGAGACCGATGGAGGCCCGGCAGAGACGGGCCAACAGGAGGTTTACTCACCAGGCCTCCTTGGTTTTGTTGGCCCGCAGGAGAAGAGTGGTGATGTGTGACAGGGCGGAGGCGCTCCACTCCGTACTGAGCCTCCCATCGCACACGCTCTTCACGTTCAGAGCGCACGCAGCAAAAGACTCCTGAACCTGCAGATGCAAACGCAGACAGAGCTGACGCATCACCTGGAACGCAGGCGTCTACAAACAGAAAGGTCAGGTCGCCGTCACCTGACCTCTGGACTGTGCTCCTCTCTGGCCATCAGAGCGAGCAGCTCCTCCACCAGGTCAGGTTTGTTATCGTGACCCAAAGTCTTTATGTCTGCAAAACAAAAGCTTTTTTTTCAAAACAGAAGCACTGAATAGCTGCTAAAGTCCTTTACAGAGATAATGCACCTTTCCAAATAGTGGGCAGCATGTCCAGGCGGCTGTCGGTGTCCAGCGCCTGCAGCAGGTCCTTCATTCCCTGAGGGTTGGGGTAGTACCGCTGCAATCGCGACACAATCAAAAGGTGAGAAGAGCAAAAACCTGATGGTCCATCTCAGCTGTCGTGGGGGAGCACTGACCGACGGGATGATCTTTCTGTACCACTCCAGAACCACGTCGATGTGCTCCATCATACACAACAGGTTGAAGAAGCGGCCGCTGCGGACGAAGGCGTAGGAAGAAACAGAGGTTTGGAGTTGATTTACAGACGTTTTTGTTTCACAGAAAACCTCAGAAGGCCTTGGCTGAAGCACTTTGACGTACTAGTAAATACTTTGCTGGTAGGAGTCTCCAAGAAGCCTCCAGTTGTCTCCAACTTCTACTAGATTCTGGACTTTATATCCCAGCTCCAGATCTTTGCCGTCTAAACACTGAAGCAAAAAAGTGCCGTCAGCAACTCAAGTGGATCATTCTGACGCAAAACAAAAGTACAAAGCTGTCTGCTTACTATTCTCATGGCGCTGGAGAAGAACAGAACTGGAGAAGAAGAGCAAAAGCAGACTCAGGAAAAAGTAAGGAAATGGAAATGATTTTTGCCTTTATGCTTAAGAGAAATACTACTAAAAAAAGGCGAGGCACCATCATCAGGATCCTGGCAGGTGAGGCGGGTTCCTTCCAGCTCGGTCAGCACTTCCAGGAGGATTTCGGTGTTGCTGGGACCAGATGAAGCTGGAGACAGAATCAAATTAGTCTTTGTTCCCACATCTTAGGGGGGTTTAGAGCAGCGGTCCCCAATGTTTTTCAGGCCACAGACCGGTATAACATTTCGCCCGGTACGAGGTGAGGCGAGGAAGTTATTTCAGCTTCTGGTGTCTGGAAAAACTAATTTTTTTATTAAAATGGTCCTACATAGAATGTGTTTTTCAAAAACTTTCTGTAGGTATTTTACAGACAATGAAGATTTTTATGAAACGAAGGTGTTGATTTGTAGATAAAGTTTCTGGCAACAACACTGTTTTTTTCTTATAGAATGCCATTTTAGCCATGAGAACTCAATCCAGGCTCCTTCAGGGCAAAGAGAATCATCCTAGTTTGTTTTTCATTAAATCATTGACGAGTATTTTCTGTGCTACAGTTTCTTCACAGGTGCCCGCCCGCCCGCCTTGTATAGCTTTGCTGTAAGAAAAAGTCTTAAATGTCCTCTTGACACGTTTCCATAACTTTATTTTTTTTAATCTTCATTATCTGTAAAATACCTGCAGCCGGTTTAAAATGTCTTTGTGCTCTAGATTTTGTGTAGGATCCCAACAAAATGTGGTCTAGTGGAAGCCAACAATCGAACTCAAGCGTCGCCCAACTTTTAAGGTGTGAAGGATAAAAACTACAAACTAAAAACTGGTGTTTTCTCTCTTTTTTCTCTAAAGTCTTTGGTTTCCTTCATTTTCTTTCCAATTTTGCGTTCGGAGCAGCCGATTTAAGAAGGTAGCGGATGTATTTAGGACACGTAAACGAGGCAAATGAGTTGCGTCAAGAGTGATGTGGTAGACAGGATAAATAAAACTTCCTTCAGAACCTGATAATAAACAAAATATTGTAAGTTACTGTAGATGTTTTATATTTTTGTCAGCAGCGCAGCACCAAGTAACCCACAAAGGCGAACCGGTCCGCCGCCTGGGGGGGGTTGGGGGACCACCATTTTAAAATGTTACCTGATTTGTAAAAGGCCGCCAGGATGTGGTCATAGGTGGCCAAGCTGGGAGCTAAACGGAGATAAACAAGAATTCAGTTCAAGTGTGGAATAAAGGAGCTGAGTTTTCACATTTGAAATTCAATTCTATAAATTGTTATGAAGAGTTTTAACACAATATGCGTTTTTAAAATCAAAAATAGGATAATTTGTATTAAAAACTGTTTAGAAACAAACAAAATTGTAATTTTCTGCCACAAAAACACAACAGATTCTGTAAATGACTGTCCTTACAGATGCCCACGGCCTTCATCTCGTTCAGCGTGGACAGAGCTTTGGTTTTTGCCACGTAGCCGCAGCGCCGCAGAGCTTTCAGGACGCTGTTGAAGGTCAGCAGGTCGGGATGAACTTTCTGCTGACTCATCTGGTTCAGCAGCTCCTGCAACAGCAAAGGAGGCGACAGGATAAACAAGAGTGTGACCACCGCCACAGTCCTTAATGCGTCCCACTTTAATGATTTAGATCAAACTACATCCTTTATCCTTATCTGGAGCAGTAAAACAGATGAACATCGAAAGAACAGCTTTGGTTTGGAGAGGGTGTGCAGGCTCTTACGCTGATGAGCTCCCACTTTTCATTGTATTTTTCTGTGAGTTCTGGGGCGGCGAGGATGAGAGCGTTAAAGAGATGGACGTCACCTGCAGAGAGACAGAAGTTGAGGACCGACAACAAAATCCTGTGCTGCAGTTCCATCATTTTGAAGCTTCAAGAGGTTTAAAAGCAAGCAGGTTCTTATTTTTAGCAGAAAACTCGACGCGTGAACATCATGAGTGACACAAAAGGAGACGTATCTGACTCTAAAGCTCCTCCTGCCATAGTATGTGGACTTGAAATGTATCTGAGTGCCTTTTCTGTCTACTTTATACACAAACCAATGGATTGTTGAACAAAACATTCTCCAGCACCATCTACTGGAATTACAAAGTATTACAAGTGATTACCAAGAAAAATGATTTTTTTTCTAAATCACTCAAAAAGTTAGTGGAACAGTAAACGTTAATATGATAAAAATCAAATTAATGACTAAAAATGTCATTTGTTTTTACTTCGGAAGATGATCAGGAGATATGACTAAAGATCTACAATACTTGAAAAGGAAACGTGTTGCGGTAAAAGCTTGGAATTCCCAAGAAAAAGACAAATAAACTGTGTGTAGTTAGTGTTCTTAAGCAGTAAAGGCCGTCTAAAACTGTCTCTTTTTCCCTTTAAAATTCTACTCCGATCATTTGTTAATCTATTTTTTTAAAGCATTGGACATGGTCTTTTAATTCTGATTATGCCATTGTCCTAGTTTCTGCAGAGTGGCAGTAGTTCAATAGAAATTCGCCTCCGAGTTGTGGGTGGGACAGTTAACACTGAGCAACCCCGCACCCCCTTCCCCTCCCCGTCGCTGAAAGCTCTAAGCGGGGAACTTGTGGCCCGTCCGGCGTATATTCTTTACTATTTTTTTTTTTTTCAAACATCAAAATAAACAAAAGAAATCCTTAGAAATGCAATATTAAGTAAAATTTTCTTTACATATGTCCTCCATCATCAGAAAAACACCACAAGAACATATTAAAAAAGACCAAAATCATGATTTAGAAATATTTTTTGGTGAAGGTCTTTGCTTTTGTATTTTTATGTGGAAAAAGGTTTTTAATAATCTAAAACACTTTTTGTTACCAATGTATGAAAGGTGCTTTATGAATAAAGTTTGACTTGATTTATTTTTTCAGCAATAAACACTAATTTTTGCTAAATCAAATCCATTTTTTCACCTCACCTGTCAGTCTGTCGTTGAGCAGATCTGTATACAAACTGAAAGCTTTTGCATAAGCTCCATGCTGTGGATAAACAAACAAATAGACAGTTTACTGCAAAAACAGGCAGGATTTTTGACGCTAGAGTCAAGCGGCGTCACGCGTTCATACCTTCACCATGCCTCTGATCAAAGCCGAGTAGCAGCGCGAGTCTCTTTCTGGCAGCAGGTTGAAGATTCTCTCAGCGTTGTTGTTTTCTTTCCAGGGGGTCTTGGGGATATCTCGTCTTGTCCTCCCTCTCCTTCCTTTCGTCTCCTCTCCTGCCTCCTCCTTCACAGAAAAAAGCCCCCTCACTCCTTTTTATGTCACTTTGATGCAGAACCAGGACGTCTAGATGGATTGTGACTCACCGCTTCCTCCGCCTGCGGCCCCCCCTCCTGCACGGGGTTCCTGTCGCAGTACAGACAGATTAGGTCCAGCAGTTCGTGAGTGGTTTCCATGGAAACGGCTGTGCCTGCAGGGAGGCAGAGCGGGAAGTGGTGGCTGTAGAGGCACAGCGGGATGATGCGCTGAAGGGAGGATGTTCAGCGTGGGGCCTCACCCGCTTGCAGGAGTTGATTGTACATGTCGACGGCAGCCGTCACTTTCCTCAGGCTGATGCGCTCCCTCAGGGCCTCCTCGCTCACCTCCTCCAGACGTAGCGACACGCTCTCTGGCATCAGGCACTGTAACACAAGCTCGCAGACAGTCAGGAAGAGCATTTTGGTGTCGATCTGCTTTGACCTGCTTTGAGCCTACAGGGATGTGGGGTTCAGCGAAGTCTTTGGTGAAGAACTTTGGATTGCTGTCGACAAAGAACTTCGCTGCAGAGCGACCAGACTCCTGGGAGAGAGAGAACAGCTTCTGCAGAGAGAAAAGAAGACAAGTCTGAGTAGGAGGTCAAAGCAGACCTCTGTGATCCCCTTCACTTCAGTCTGACTTATAAATACGCATCTTCATTTGCAACATCTGACTTCTTTTTATTTAAAGACTCCCTCAGATGAAAGCCCTGTTTTGTGGTTTAACATGTTCCTGTGGCATTATACTGATGATGGAGGACATTTATAAAGAAAACTCAGCTTAAAATGGCATTTCTGAGGATTTCTTTATTCAAATAGTTATAAATCAGGAGCAGACATAAATATGCCATGAAAGAGAATATTTGTGATCCAGAAAATATGCTGGGTGCACCACTACCTCCCTGCTCTGAGCTCTGGTGAGAGGAAAGGGGGGCGGGGTTGCTCCGCACAAACAGTTTAAGTGACTCGGGGCCGAATTTCCAATGAACTCCTGCTGCTCTGCAGAAATTATGTCCTAAAACCACACATGCTTTTTTGATTTTGGCTAAAACAACATAATCATAGGTAAAGGACCAGTGAGAATGCTTTGAAAATAGACCAGATGATTGCGAAATCCTCTGGAAATAAACTATTTTAGGTGCAAAATCACAGAGATTTTCCTATTTTTTGGCAGAGGTGAAACAAACAAACGAGAAATGTTTACTTTTGGGCAAAATCCATTCATCTATTTTAATTTGAAAGAAAAATCCAAACTAGCATTGATATATCGCAAAAAACATTTTTATTACAACTTTAAATGTTATTTTTCTGTCCACTAAAATCTTATAATTAACTATGCACTATAACAATTTTAAATGAACTACATTTGTAATACTTGTGAGCATGTAGTTGTTTAAAAATGTATTTATTTTTAAATTACCCTTGTGTGAGGAAAACCTGATAAAATAGTCCTAATTTCAAATATTTGAATGTAATAGATAAGTAGCGACACTAAATGTGTTCAAAACACTAAACCTGTTATTTGAAACGACAAAAAAAGTTTTGCAAGGGTGACACATCCATAAATGTGGCAAATACGGTCAGCTTTTCCAGTAAACTAACTCTGAAAGTCCAAACTGTGTGTTGTTGTTTTTTTCTTTGCTCTTCTTGAAAGTCTCAATAAAAAACCAGACGTTTTAGAAATCAAATTAATTAAATTAAGTTGAAAGTCATTGAAGAGATTGTTTGAACATACAAACTCAGAGGATGTCCTGGGAGAAAGGTAGGGATCGTCCTGGAACTGGTATGGATAGGCTGTAGGATCCTGGAGGGGAGAAGCAATAGACTGAATAACAACCTCATGAAGAAGAAGACAAAAAAACAAACACAAAATAAAAACTAAAGAGGAACATCTCACCCTGTCCACAGTTGATGCCAGGGCCTCCAGAACCGCAATTTTGTTCCTGTTTTTCCAGGTATAAACATTGATAAACTGTTTAAAGATCCACACTCACTCCTAGATTTGGAAACCACATCAATCTGAACAAAAATACATTTTTAAAACATGTCCGAACAGAGAAACGCCAAACTTCACCCACCATGTTTTCTTCCTTGGGATGACAATCGACTCTGATGCATCTGGAAAACAGTAAAGTTAACAATGTTGGTTTAAAAATCTGCTGTAAGTCTCTGCACCCCGGCTGGGTTCATAATGCTGGACGTTTATTCCACTGATTTCAGCTCCTGAAATTTGACTACAGAAAGGTTTTTGATAACATGTATCAGATATAAAGTAAAGTGATGGGACAAATTTGTTATTTAAATTAAATGTAATCTAAAGAATTTGTGAAGAGAAGTTTATAATGTTGGTTTTTAATTCACAGCAGTTAATCTCTTTGACTCTGGTTACAATATAAACACAAAGGATTGGGCTTTAAAACTGCAAAAAAGGGTGTTTAAACAAATAAAAAACAGAAAAGTTTAAACACTGCAACTTTAAACTGTAATTTTCATTTATTGGGTTGTTTCCAAAAAGTATTTAGTAAGGAATGATGTCAGAATCCTCTTGGATTGTGATAAAAGTTTCAAAAGTCAAGTTCTTTTCTTACCTTTTTTAACCTCTGGAGCTTGTTGTTGCAGAGCAGAGGTCCACCCAAAACTCCTGATAAGAGACAAAAATACAAAATAAGTTTCAGTAAACATGTGATCCCTAAAACATCTCACTAAATGTCTGACGTCACGAAATATTGCAATAAAAGCAAAGCTGTTTTCTTAAAACAAAAAGAAAAACATTTCATGGACACGAATGTTTACTCAAAAAGCATACACAACAAAAAGGCGCACAATTACGTAATAATTTATTATTAATTCTCATTTGTCCACAGATTTACTCATGCAAATACATTCCTGTCAGCTGCTCCTGACAGAAATACGTTTAAGTAAGCATGAGGATTAAAAAAAAAAACAGAAAATATTCACATGTCCACTCCTCGTACCTGTTTAACCACAAACGTTCAAGGTTAACCCGAAGAAACCGTCCGTTTCTCTGGATGTAATGTCCTACGTGCCTACCGGACGCCGCCATATTGCCACAAACGGAAGAAGAACCAAACCATCGGCTAAGAAAAATAGGGGTGGCGGTGGGAGATAAAATATTTTTATTCCAGATTAAAAATAAAATATTTCTATTTTTTGTTATATATACGTATATGGTTATTTATATACAAACGGAATATATAATATTTCCAAATGCAGTAATAAAAACAACCCAATTGAGCACAGTTTGGTCCCCCCCCTCTGATCTGACGGGTTGGTCTTACGATCCCACGTGTAGGTCAGGAGGAATCCACAGAGGAGCATGCTTCCACCATGCCTCGTGTTTTGTGTTTTTAAACGCGCATAAAGTTCACAGGTAGCTTTTACAGTTTCCAAAATGATGTTTGGAAAGGACGTGCCATGGCGGCGTTTAAGCGGCATTTCGTTTGGAATGTACTCCGCCGATGAAATAAGGTGAGACTAAACTTGCTAGCTTTGTTTTAGCTAATGCTAACTAACCCTAACCCAGTTTGTAAAAAATGAAATAAAAAAAAGTTTACTCTTTTTGTCCTAAAATATTCATAGAGAATGAATGGAAGGATTTATGTGATGTTGTGGAAGAAGCTTATATTGTGTGTTGTTTATTTTTGTAGAAAGTTGAGCGTGAAGGCAATCACAAACCCCAAGTTTCTTGATGCAGTTGGAAATGTGGCCCCCAACAGTCTGTATGATCTGGCTCTGGGGCCAGCAGACTTGAAAGAGGTACATAACTGTAATTCACGTCATAAATCCACTATTCTGGATTGTTTGTTTACCTTTTTGTGTTTTAAACACATTAATAATTGTGTTTTCTTGTACTTTTATTTTGACATATCCGACTTTACCTAGGTCTGTTCAACCTGCTGTCAGGATTTCAACAACTGCCCTGGACACTTTGGGCACATAGAATTGCCTCTACCTGTATACAACCCGCTGTTTTTTGATGTAAGTCCACAAAACACAGACGGTACATGTTCCTCCTTGTGTTTTGTATATTTTTATTTATTGACCCTTTTCCGCTTTTTAGAAACTGTACCTGCTGATCCGCGGTTCCTGCCTGTCCTGTCACATGCTAACCTGTCCTCGGGCTGCCATCCACCTGCTGCTGAACCAGCTGAAGTTAGTGGACCATGGAGCAATCCGGGAGGTCTACCAGATCGAACACGTTCTCAATCAAGTGGGCTCACTCTGCAGCAAAAGCCACATTTTAGGCACAATTGGAAATTTAAATTGTGCCTTGATCTAAATTCCAGTTACTCCTGTTTATCTGTGTGCTAGCACCTGGAGGAGAATCCCAAAGCAACAGGAGATGAAATTGAGGAGCTGCTGCGCCACTATGCGAATGAAACTATTGAAACGAGCGTCAACATTTCTGAAAACTTCAAACCTGTGAGTTCAGGCTTACAGAAACAAAAACATACACCTCTGGGGGTCCATCTAATGAAGGAAAAATGCTTTTCTGTGCTCATGTCAGACTAAACATGTGGTGGAAAAGAAGGCTTGTCTGATAAATGACTTCTGGAAGATTCACATGAAAACCAGGAAGTGTCCTTATTGTAGGTGAGCTCACAACCTCTTAATTACTTTTTATCCGGACATTTTCACAACGTGTTTTATACTAAACCTTGCTGTAAACCTTTCATCTGATTGTGCTTAAAGGAGCGGCAGGACTCTTGTGCGGCGTGAACACAACAGTAAGCTGATCATCACAGCTCCATCAGGCGCACAGACCAATGAAAACACTAATGGTGAGTTTGTTTTACAGAAATGTGCATAAATGAGCAAACAGGCAAAAGAAATTGGCTCTTTTTAAAGTCTCACTCTGGTGAGAATTGTATTTTTGGGTGATTTTAAGATGTTCTTGTGGCTTTTTTTTCAGATAATTTAGGACAAACATTTAGTAAATTAAACTTAAAATTACATTCCTGAGTTTTTCTTTAGTCAAACTGTTTTGAATCGGGACCAGATCATAAAAATACAGTTTGAAAAAGCAAATATTGTTGATGCATAAAATATGCTAAGTGGTCCCTTCTGAAGCGGTTGCGCTGCATCACAATATAAAGTGAAACTTCTAAATATTTACTGCTGCTCTGCAGAAACTATGTCCTAGAAAACGACACATTTTTGGATTCTGGCTTAAATCGGCGTAATTATAATAATTAAGAGACCATCGGAAACGCTTTTACAATAATTGGATTAGAGTGGGACTTTAAACCAGCTACTTAAATGTTTGCTAACACAAACGCGTATTTTTGATTGTCTCTGTGAATTTATCAATTTAAAAATGTTATTATTTTTAAGGTGGTGGATTTAAAAAATAAAGCTTCCTTCTGTCTTCTCACAGAGAATGTCATGGCTGGAAGGAGAGTCTACCTGACAGCCAGCACAGCCAAAGACCATATTATAAAAATCTGGGAGAAAGAAGGTGGGTTGTTATTGAAGGAGGGTCAGATTCCTCACCTTTATCAAAGCAAATTTAGTCCAAACGGCTGAAAAGAGAGTGGAGTAAACTAGTTTACATTCCATTTTTTTAGGGCTATAAAATAATTTCCACTTTGACTTTTTAGTGGGGGTTTGTTGTTAAAACATTTTAATTTGAAAAAATATTTTAGGATTACCAGAAAAAGACAAAAATAATATTTGTCTTAGGGATTAAAGGTCAGCATCAAAAGTGACAACTATTTCTTTGCGGGTGTTTAGGTTTCTTCCTCAGCTGCCTCTTCCCTGGGCTGGAAGAGACCGCCAGTCCTGCAGACGGACAGAGGGGCTTTTATCCGGACCTCTTCTTCACGGAGCTGCTGGTGGTCCCGCCATGCAGGTATATACAATGATTGGTTTAATCCGGTATGGTACACCCCAAACCATCAGTCTGATCTGCATTTTCTGCCCTCTCTTTCAAGGTTTCGTCCCATCAACAGACTTGGTGACCAGATGTTTACAAATGGTCAGACTGTCAACATGCAGGCTGTGATGAAGGACTGTGAAATCATCCGAAAACTCTTGGCTCTCATGGCGGGAGAGAAAAACGCGGAAGGGGAAGAGGTGAGATGAAGGAAACCTGTGTCACCTCTAGAGAACGAAGTTAATCTCACAATGAGGCATCTGTAACTTTTCTTTTTATTTCTACTTTATTTCTCAGAGCTTCTTTCTGCTCTGATTTAAAGCGATTGCTGTTGTCCTGATTACTTGTGAGACATTTTCTGAAATTCCGCTTCATCAAATCTTCCAGGCTCCCGATCAGATGGATCCGACGTTCCTGTCGGGAATCACCGGGTTGACATTAACAGATAAACTCTACAACATGTGGATCCGCCTTCAGAGCCACGTTAACATCGTTTTTGACAGCGACATGGACAAACTGATGACGGAGAAATACCCCGGAGTCAGACAGGTATGAATTTGATTTCAGGTTTTTAGGACCTGGTCAACTCTTTTATTACAACTTTGGATTTCCTGAGGCCGTGTTAAACGGCCACCTTTGGTCTTTTGTGATTCATGCGTGACATACAGAATTAACGGGTGTTTCTCGCATTCGTTTAAGTGCACAAATGTCTGTCAAGGGTTGTTGCCAGCACCAAATTAGTACATCAATCTTATGCAACTGTGTGTGATTTTTGCCTGAGGCATATGCAAATTTGTGGCTTTCATTTGATCTTTTGGTGGCACAATTGTGACATCTAGTGGTGAAGAAAATGTACTACAGATACAAAAGTATTGTCACTGCGCTTTTACCGTAGATACTGGATAATTTTTAAAAACAGATTTTTATGATATACTGATAAAAAAAAAGATTTTTTTTTTTAGGATCAAGTGAAGATTATATTAAAAATATTATAATTCAACAAATATTTAAATGCACTTCTCACTCCTAACTTTACACAGATTTGGTTGCATATTTGTGCCAAATGTTTCCTGATGCAGCCGTATTACTTTATAAAATCATCCTCTAGTGATTTTATTCATCTCTTCAATTGTTTCATTTTAAAATATGCAGGTTGCAAATGAAACTCAAACCTTTGCATGAGGTTCTTTTTTCTCTCAATTTTTTTTAAACAAAGCCTGCTCTAGAACTAAAACGTTTAACTCCATTATTAAAGTTTATATATGATTACTGGCATTGAGTAGCTGTTATTGTGCATTTTCAACCTTTTTTTTGTCTTTAGTTTGTTTAATGTTCTAAAGTTGTTTAAAAGAAGCTACCTTTTATAATTCACATGGATGTGGAAAGACGAGAGGAAAAACTTCAAATTGTGTTTTACATCTGTTTCCATAGTAACAAGACTCAGCGGCCCACAGATGTGCCTGTCTGCTTTTTTTTTATTTGTTCCATGTTTTTAACTGGTTGATGGCACAAAATAAAACCACTACTCATCAAAGCCAGTTTTCCTCTCCTTTCAGATTCTGGAGAAAAAGGAGGGCTTGTTCCGGAAGCACATGATGGGCAAACGCGTGGACTACGCCGCCCGGTCCGTCATCTGTCCTGACATGTACATAGAAACCAACGAGATTGGAATACCAATGGTACGTTTAATCCAAGAAGAAGGTACTTTAAAAAGGGGGCGGGGCCTTAACGGATTCCGTTTTTATAAACTTCCTGCAGGTTTTTGCCACCAAGCTGACCTACCCTCAGCCAGTCACCCCGTGGAACGTGAAGGAGCTCCGTCAGGCCGTCCTCAATGGGCCCAACGTCCATCCTGGTGCCTCCATGGTGATAAATGAGGATGGCAGGAAAACCATTTTATCGCCCACCAACTTCACGCAAAGGGAGGCGGTTGCTAAGCAGCTGCTGACTCCCTCTCTGGGTCCTCACAAGATGTCCATGAAAATCGTAAGCTGTACTCAGTGATACGAAGCAGCTGTTTAAACGTTTCTTTAAATCTCTACTGTTTTTGTGTCTCAGGTGAATCGCCACATAAAGAATGGAGATGTTTTGCTGCTCAACAGACAGCCGACTTTGCACAGACCGTCCATACAAGCTCACTGTGCGCGCATCTTACCAGGAGAAAAGGTTCACATCATTTCTCATTTTCACATTTCGAGGCTGAAGTCGGCGTCCATTTTTCTTTCTTTCTTTCTTTCTTAGCCTCCAGTTTTCTTTAACTTTTGAGTTATTCTCTATAAAATTAATGGAGCTGGTTTAAACTTTCTATACGAGCGTTCATGTAGGAATCATTAAAATGTGACGGAGATTTTCCTCTACTTACCTACTAACTGTCAAATTGGAAGCTAATAAATATCAAACTTCACCCTTCACCCTCGCCTAACTTTTAAGGTGCAACAAATAAATTAAAATAAGTTCACTTTTTCTAAATATATTAGTTAAAACATGAATCCACAGTTTGAACAACTTTATTGGCAGCATCCTTGTAGCTGAATATTATACATAATTATTATGGTGTGTGGGAAGAGCTGATACAATAAATCTAGTCTTCTGTTTAGTCTGTTAAATGCAGCTTTCTTTTTTTAAGGATTTTCAAATAGGTTTCTTTTTTGTTTCCTTCGCTAGTGAGCAGTCAGTGCAGGAGCTTCAACAAAGTAGTTGGATGGATTTTTGACACGTTAGCGTCGTGTCAGTCGGGTGTGGTGGGAAGAATCCAGCGGCTTCTGTAAAAAAAATCAGATTATAAAACAAAACATGTTGGGGATCTCTGTTCTAGATTGTTACTACTTCTGATTTATTTTATTTTTTTAAGAAAAAGACACAGTTTTCATTTAATAACAAAAAAAACATTCAGGTTTGACATTTGCAGCCACATTTTTTTAACCTAGATTTTTATTTTTTAATAACGTTTGTAAAGTTTTCTTTATGTTTCTATGTTAAGTTATTACCGTAAAAGATCAAATATGCACTCAACATAAATCTACATAAAAGTAGTTAAAATCAGGTTTTAAAAAAAGTAAAAAGTTTAAAAAATAACTAAAACATTTTTTAAATGAAAATCTGTTTTTTTTTTTTGTTTTTTTTACATGATTCTTTTGCTTCACCATAGAATCTGCAAATTCCCTTCCAGAATGATTGACTAAAGCATTTCCCGTCACAGGTTCTGAGGCTCCATTACGCAAACTGCAAGGCGTACAACGCAGATTTTGACGGAGATGAAATGAACGCCCACTTCCCTCAGAGTGAGCTGGGCAGAGCGGAGGCCTACACATTAGTCAGCACCAACCAGCAGTACCTCGTTCCTAAGGTGTGTCGCTCAAAATGAATCCCATTTCTGCTCTTCGTCCTTTGGAGGAGTCGGAGTTGACTTTGTTTGTTTTTACAAAGAATTATTAGTATTAAAGCCTTGCTCCAATCATCTTTTGATCTGATTTAAAACCTCCCCAGTGGTCCTTTAATTATGACTGTGCTGTTTTTGTTATTTTCCAGGTGCAGCAGTTCATTAGAAACTTGCCTTCGAGTTGTGGGCGGGACCTCCCTTTCCGCTTTATTTTGGCTAAAAACGGCACAATCAAAAGACCCATGGGAACTTTTTGAAAATAGATTAAAAGATGATCGGAGTGAGACTAAAAAGCTTTAATTGAGAGTGACTTGGTTTTTTTTAAATCCACCCATAGAGATGTACAAGTGTCAGAATAAAATGCGTTTTCTTTCAGGACGGGAAGCCTCTAGCGGGTTTGATCCAGGACCACATGGTTTCGGGGACCAGGATGACGATCCGAGGTTGTTTCTTCACCAGAGACCAGTACACCGAGTTGGTGTTCAGAGGTCTGACTGACAAACGAGGCAGAGTGAAGCTGCTGCCTCCAGCCATACTCAAACCGCAGCACCTGTGGACAGGAAAACAGGTACGCAGGCCTTTTTTCAATCTCAAGCAAAACGTACATCAGATGCTCGAAAAATGTTTAGGAGAATGTATGTTTTTCAGGTCGTGTCCACACTCCTGTTGAATGTAATTCCTGAGAAGGCGGTGCCTCTGAACTTGATTGGCAGGTCAAAAATCCCCAGTAAGGCGTGGATCAAGCTCCCGCCGCGCTCTGCCCCTGGATACCAACCGGAAAGCATGTGCGACTCTCAGGTAAGAGCGCTTGAAATGCATCTCCACCGCAATGTGGGCAAACGTCAACCACACCAGCAATTAGAGGTCAAAATGTAAGGATAAATATCTGTAATCTGTGAGAAACTATAGAGAAACAACAGAAAAAAAAGTCTTCAATTCTGTTCAACCTTTTTTAAATTTTCTTTTTCACAAAAGTGTTTTGAGGGTCAAGTTTATTTACATCAATTACTGCAGCTGCTTTAAACTTTATTTGTACACTAGAGTTTGAAACAGGCATCACTATAAGAAATTTATTAATAATTTGTTAATTTTTGGCTTCTTTTTCTTAAAAAAAAAAGGTGAAGTTAAAAATGGGCTGCACCTTGTTTTTGTCTGAAATCAGCATTTTTAGGATCGGCCTTCAAGTTTTTAACAATTTAAATGTTGGATTATTAATCAATCATCCTTTTTTGATCTATTGCAAAAGTCTTCCCACCTGTCTTTTAATTATTATGCCGTTTTTAGCCCAAAAAACGTTGTTGGTGGGAGTGTTGGCGCAGAGCAACCCCGTCCCCTCTTCCCCTCCCCGTTCCTGAGAGCGCAGAGCAGGCAGCTTGAGCGTATTTCCTACACTCTTTTTCAAACAACATTTTAAGGATTTTTATGTATTTCTATGAACACATGTCCTCCATCATATTTAAACATGTAGTTGTAGAGTTAGATAAGCTAATTCTTCTCTAAGAGTTCTGGGGCATCGTCTGTCGGTCCTGGGGAGGATCCCTCCTTCATGTGGACATCTCTAAGGTTATTGATCGAGTTTTTCCTTACCGAGAAGGAGGGTCTAAGGGCAGCTTAGTCTGTTTTTATTAGACAGTTAGGCTGTGTAGTTTAGTCAGTTTAGTTTAGCGATTACCTGCTGTGTTTTAGAACCGATTTTATGTTTTGTACAATTAGTGAAGCCCGTTGAGACAACTGTGTTGTCATATTGAGCTATAGAAATAAACATCATCAGACAAACCCCACGTTTTTCATCTGCGTGAGTCAATAATTAAAGAAACTGTGGTTACTTTTAGAACAAATATGAGATAAAAGGACCTTAAATTGCTCTAAGATCAACTACCGTAAAAAGCCTTGAAAATCTGCAGAGCTGCTCCCATTCTCTGTGGGCACTGATTTTATGAGTCAATGTTAAAAATGTGTTGAACGTTCTAGAAAAAGGAAAACCCGAGAATTGACCACCGTTCTTTTGTCTTGCAGGTGGTGATCCGACAGGGGGAGCTGTTAGTCGGGGTTCTGGACAAAGCTCACTACGGCTCCTCCGCTTACGGTTTGGTCCACTGCTGCTATGAGCTGTACGGCGGGGAGACCAGCGGCAAACTGCTGGGCTGTCTGGCTCGACTCTTCACCGCCTACCTGCAGCTGTACAGAGGCTTCACTCTAGGTGCGACACCCAGATGTATTAAAAAAAAGCTCACTTTTCCTCCCGCCGTCTTCTGGAGTCCCATTTCAAACTTGGCTGTTTCGTTTTCCCCGTTAGGTGTGGAGGACATCCTGGTGAAGCCGGGCGCCAACAAGAGGAGGAGAAAAATCATAGAAAGTTCCCGAAACGTTGGCTCCCAGGTGAGTCAAAGCAGCACCTGCTGGACGGAATGAACCCCGACCAGAAGTTCAGGTGATGGAAATGGCAGCTTTGTCAAATTCAGTGCCTCCTCCTTCATGGATGTCACTGGCCAAAAGGGCTGCTACAGTGAAGATGTAGCTTATGGGCCCCAGCGTGCCTCCACGCAGCAGCTGGGGATAAATAGTGCTACAAACACTTGAATGTTGTTCCTGAATGCTAACATCATTGCAGTTAAAGGGGATTCAAGAAAAGGTTACTGCTATCTATTTCCTGGAATGATTAGTGAGAATAACTGCAGGAAACGAGGAACAAATGTTAGGAAAAGATGTGCCAACAAAGACGCGAATGGACGGAAATAACTTCTTCAGAACCGCCGTTGTATAAATGTGACATTTCCACCTAGATTTTTTATAATTTCTCAAATGCGTTCAATATATTTGTGTAAAAGATGGAAAGAAGTCCTAACCTGATCAACCAAGACCTCATAAATCAGTGTTTGTTAAAATGCAAAACACTGAAGCCTTCAACCGCCTTTCATGACCTGCTATCGATCAAGTCGGCTCGACCACATCTGATTTGCTTGCAGTTTTCCTGACTTTTGGCAGAGTGATGCAAAAGCCCTGTCAGGTCATTAGAAGGTTAAAGACTTTGTTGTTGTATTACCTGTGGCAGGTGTGGAAAAATGCTGTAAAGATTGTTTATTTTATTATTACTAAAATGCAAAGGTAGCAAAAGAAAACATAAATCAAGTCAGCACACGGTGGCTCTCTATTTCAGTATCAGTTTCTGTAGATTCACCTGCACAAAGTCTGTGGGTTTTTTTTTTTTAGGATTATATTCAGGTGTTTGATCGACCAAATATGCCAAACGGTTGTTAACGAGGAGGTTGAAGGGAAATTGAAACATCGTGGCTTTTTAAAGTTTTTGGTCAGTGGAGAATTACACAGTTTATTCACAATTATTACGTAAATCGTACACAATTGCTTGTGATTTTTTTTTTTATGGGATGCATACGCAATTTGTGTCTTTTCAAGACCGTTTCACGTATATGTAACAGGCTTTTCACGCAGCGATGTATAACATCCAGTTAAAATGACATAACTGACAAATTACTAATGTTTTATATACAAACCGTGCAATAATCACGTTTGGTTCATGTTGATTTACGCGTTCTTTGCGTGGTTTTTTTGTGATCTGTGAAAATTTCAGGTAAAGACCACACATTTTCTCACCTTTTCCACGTATATTCACGTATGGCGGCTTTTAATACATGCAACATGCACAAAATGTACGTAGTGGCTGTATGACACGGCCTTAAGACAGTTTGCTGAGGTAGTTCTACTGCATTAAGGGGGTCTTTCCCAGACAAAGATTGTCTTTCTTCTTGAACGTCAGCCAAAATTGAAAAAACTTGTCGTTTTCTAGGACATAGTTTCTGCAGAGCAGCAGGATTTCATTAGAAATTCACCTCTGAGTTGTGAGCAGGGCCGTTGGAGCGGAGCCCCCCTTCCCGTCACCCATAACTGAGACCTAACTGTTTGCATAGACGTCCACTAGCTTACAGCCCCTCACACCTCCAACGTAACATTTATTGATATTTATTTATTTAGCTAAAATCCTAGAATTTTTATATTAAATATAACCAAATGAATATACCGTATTTTCCGGACTATAAGTCGCACCGGAGTATAAGTCGCACCAGCCCAGAAATGCATTATAAAGTAGAAAAAAACACAGATAAGTCGCACTGGACTATAAGTCGCACTTTGACTGGAAATTTATTTAAAAAATCTGAGACCAAGATCATACATCTCACCTTGAAAGGCAACTTAAAATAACAGGGGGTTAGAGAACAGGCTAAATAGCTACATGACGCACAACGAACTGAGTACGTGCCTGCTTTATTAACATAAAACCACTGCGTGAGTGGGACTTGGACTTTAAAGGGCTACTGATAAGCTCAATGCTGGACTCCTTTTTTTTCAATATGTCACGTTGTTGTATTGGGTTAAAAGAAAAAAAAAATTACCGGTAAATGTTCTAAAATGTTATACAAATGTTTGTATTGAAATGATACATATTTGTTAACCTGAAAAAAGATAATTATTAGTAAAATACTATTTAAATTAAAATAAATTGTATTTAAGTGTGGGAGCATGCAGGTCACAAACACACTTGACAGTATGAAAGTACCACTAAGTACCACTCCGAGCCTGGAGCGCCCTCTTGCAGTTGTCAGTGAAAATAACGAACATGTGAAATTATTCAACAATGTAATTTATTTCAAATATAAGTCGCTCTGGAGTATAAGTCGCACCCCTTGCCAAACTATGAAAAAAAGTGCGACTTATAGTCCGGAAAATACGGTAATAAATGAGATAAAGTGAAATTAAACGGACGTTATTTCAAATTTTCACTTTGATTTATGTTAAAAGACAAGATTTAGAAGTACATGAATCAAGGTGAGGACAGGAAGAGGTAAGATGTTGGCAAAATACAAATTCCACAAAATGTGCCAAATGTAACTGTGAGCATTCTTCGACATCAGCGTTAACAAAAACTTTTCTGCTCTACAGTTTTGAGCCGGATGCCAGTTCGGATGAAACGAACGATGAATATAGATCTGCATCCACTTGCACATCTATTAGTCTTATTTTTTTTATCTACTCCTTATTCCTACAATTTAAATAAAGAAAAATGGGCAGAATGGCAGTTTTTGCCTTAGTTTATATATGTTTTTATAAAACACCATTTTCATCGTAATAGGTCTTTAAGCCGTTGATCTTCATATTTATAAACAGATATTTTTCCACTAACTGTTTTTTAAGAATATTTCCGTGCTTTATAAACACACTTTTAAGACTCAGTTGTTGGTGGTCTCTAATTTTCTTTTTGTATTACATTTGTTTTGTCTGCCTTTCATGTATGAACGTTTTTTCAGATGTTCTTTTTCATCTGTTTTTATTGCGAAGCACGTTGGGCACGTTGTAAAGTGCTCTAGAAATAAAGATTCACTCATTCAAACTCACATCTACGCTGTGTTCAAGTGACTGAACTGCCATGCTCCGCATCACTCAGGCCCTACAGGCGGCGTTCAACCTGCCGCCCGGCGTGGATCCAGCCGACGCCCGCAGCCGATGGCAGGACGCCCACCTCAACCCCGACCAGAGAGACTTCAGCACGGCCGACCACAAATTCAAGGAAGTCGCAAACCAAGTGAACAACGACATCAACAAGGTAGATTCTACCTGCTGACGCCGAGCTGCATAAACACGAACTCTGCCAGCCATCGGCTGATTCTCCTGCTTCTTATTGGAAGGTGTGCATGCCGGTGGGACTCCACACCTCCTTCCCGGACAACAACCTGCAGCTGATGGTCCAGTCTGGAGCCAAGGGTTCTACGGTCAACACCATGCAGGTTCCTCCCACCCTCCTGTACAAACACAGCTGGAAGGGGTGTTTGTATACAAAAATACAAGTAAAATATAATAAAGCCTTTCTCTTCGTCCTCAGATCTCCTGTCTGCTCGGTCAGATTGAGTTGGAGGGCCGCAGACCTCCTCTGATGCCCTCAGGGAAGTTTCTACCGTGCTTCCAGCCGTACGACCCCTCGCCCGGCGCCGGGGGGTTCGTTTCCGGAAGATTTCTCACAGGCATCAAGCCTCAGGTACAGGAATGCGTGAAAGTTCTGTCATTTTTGAGTCACAAACTGAATAATTAAGGGTTTTATAGCAAAAGCCAGTCTGTCCGTCATGCTTTTGTTGTCCAAAACAAGCATGAGGCTCAGTTTGAATCATGAATATTTAAACCTTTGAGGCTTTTGTTGAAGTTTGTGTTGTGTGTGTTGGACATGTTCGTGTGGCTTTTTCTTATGAAAGAGAACAAATGTAATAAAAATCATTTCCTTTTTAGCATTTCTACATATTTCTCCTTTTAAATCGCTGTCAGTCAAACTGTCGCCTTGTCTGAATTCCTGAGCCTGCACATTGCTGCATAAATAACATTTTCATAGGTCACAGAAGGTGACCTAGCATTTTATGACTTAGGTTTATGGACCAATTCTCATCACGAGTTATCAGACCATTAAAAAGTACACAAAAAGTTAAAAAGTTACCATGAAAAACGGGATAACAACTTGTTAAACAGAGATTTATGTCCACGTCCTATTCAGCTCAGCACCAACGGCCACGCCCATCTACAGTTGACACACAGTTCTTTCATTGTAGATCATCGTTGTTAATGAAAATTAATTCTCAATTGATCTTTCTTCTAACTAAAATAAGCTAACTGTGTGCAGTTCCAGGCACTATTGGAAGCATTTAAGGGTTTACACAGGTTTGAAACCTTTTTAGATTTTACTTTAAAGTGCTCAACAATGGACTTGGTTTAAGTTATCCAATAGGATATCCAATAGAAAAAGAAAACAAAGATTTTTTAAATTTATATTTTCCATCTGGATCTTTCTTTTTCTTCGTGCGTCTTTGTCATCAGGAGTTTTTCTTCCATTGCATGGCCGGCAGAGAAGGCCTCGTTGACACGGCTGTCAAAACCTCGAGGTCTGGATATCTGCAAAGGTAACACAACACCTTTTTTGCTTTTTTATAATCTGCATAGTGCAGACACGTTTAAGTTAAGCAGAAATGGAAGAATTAAATCCTTAAAGAGGTGCAGATAAAAATAAAAGCTTTTAATTCGTGCTGGTTCTAACAGTCAACCTGCCAATTATTGGCTGTGGTCTGTGCTTTTAATGACTTCCCCTTTCGGGGTTGCTGGAGCCTATCCCATCTACTGTTGGGTAAAGTCGGGGTACAACCTGGACAGATTGCCAGTCTGCCGCACCTAAGGAACTAGGGCTGCACGATATGAGGAAAACTTGCGATATTAGTGATCAATATTGCGATAACGATAAATTTGCGTTACATAAACAAATAGAAAAATAAACAAAAACATCATTCCCATTTCATTGCAACAGTTTAAAAATTATACTCCAAATGACCCTCATCGACATGGGGGACAAACATCTAACATAATAGGCCTCCATCTGATTGGTCAACAATGGGAAGGCGTCCATCTGATTGGTCAAAGCATAAAGGGATTTATTTGATTCGTTAAATGCTTCAAGATGCTTGAAGATTGTTTTAACACATTTTGGGTTTGCGATTTATTGCGATATTCGCCGTCTTTTGCGATATGCATATTGCAGAGCTGGATATTGCGATAACGATAAATTTGCGGTATATTGTGCAGGCCTATAAGGAACTGTTTTAGAATCACTAATTAACTTATAAAACCTGTTTTTTGGACTGTGGGAGGAAACTGGAGTGTCTGAAAAAGCCCACGGGAGACCATGCAAACTCCAAACGGAGAGGGATTTGAACAAGGACCTTCTTGATGTGAGGCGAGATCGCCACAGTGGCATTCCAGCCAGTCGCCATTGAAGGAGCTCCTCTAAGTCAAGGCAGTGTGAATAGCAGTATATTTTCTTCTCCAATCCGTCACGTTTTGCTTGCAGATGTATCATAAAGCATCTGGAGGGTCTGGTGGTGCAGTACGATCTGACTGTGCGGGACAGCGATGGGTCTGTGGTTCAGTTCCTGTACGGTGAAGATGGCCTGGACATTCCCAAAACTCCCTTTCTGCAGCCGAAACAGTTTCCCTTCATAGAGGACAACTTTGAGGTATTGTAAAAGTTGGCGTCGAGCTCCTGACCAACCGGCGTTTCAGTGCAGCCTCGTCAAATTCAGTGCATCCTCCTGTGTGGGTGTCACTGGCCCAAAGGGCTGCCACAGCCACTGTGTAGCTCATGGGCCCCACGGAGCCGGTTAGTGGCCCCTGGGGATAAATTGAGCTACGTACAAACATAAAATCCTTGTGTTGCTTAGTGCGTGAGGAAAGGTTCAGATCCGTTTTTTTGTGCCTCTTTTAACGAAACGCGTCCACCCGTCAGGTCATCAGGAGGACCCAGAGTTTGGACAGCGTTCTGGCGCGGCTTGACCTTCAGACGGCCAATCAACACTTTGCCGCCATCCGGCGCTGGAAAGCGAAGAGAGAGATGCCGAGTCCTCGCAGAGGTATGCAAACTTTAGCCAATTATCTGTTTTTCAGGTTTACTGGGGTCACTGCGTTTTGTGGGCATCAGTTTCACTGATTTGTTAAAAAAAAAAATCTTGTTATAGTTCAAAAGTAGAACAAAGTGAATCTGAATAAATTTAATCACAAATACCGTATTTTCCGGACTATAAGTCGCCCTTTTTTTCATAGTTTGGCTAGGGGTGCGACTTATACTCCGCAGCAACTTTTATTAGAAATAAATTGAAGTAAATACATTGTTAACCCTCCTGTTATGTTCATTTGTGAGGAACAGAGATGATGTTCCTGAGTCAATTTGATGTATGAGGTATGTTAGGTGTTAAGAGTATGTTAAGTGACTCAGAAAATCAGCAAACTTTTTTTACAGTAAGATCTTGAAGGCTAACAACATAATATTCTATTTTCCAATGAATTCATAGATTCAGAAATGCAATACAAATGACAACTGTTTCTACAAATACAGGATGAAAACAGAGTATTGGTTGGCCAATGATGCTTCATGAAATGAATAAATAAATAAGTATGAGAAAGAATTATGCTATGATTGTGTCATATGAGGTTGTGCAAGTTATTAGTTCTTGGTCTCAGATTTTGTCAAATGAATTTCCAGTCAAAATGCGACTTATAGTCCGGAAAATACGGTTTATAGCATTTGATTTACGGAATGTTTTAGAGATTATTGTAACATTGGGATCAAAATTTAGAATTAACAAACACCAACTAATAATTGTGTCTGTTAAAAAAGCCATACATAAAAAAAGCTAATAAATAACTCCCAGAAGTGCAGATAGATAGATGGATAGATGGATAGATGGCTAGAGGCGATACTGATGTACTTCAAAATAACAGAGATCTGCGCCTGGCTGATCATCAGTTGACCCTACAGCAGACAGTTATATTTCTAACATGATTCAATGTCACTTCTGTAAATGTGTCCTAGCAATATTTTTCTTCAGCAACATTACTAACCAGATGTACTTTTTTTCTTTAAAAAAATCTGCTTTTGCTGTTATTATTTATCTGATGTTGAAAATTGTAGTTTCATTTGTCTGAAAATAATCCCCCACAATTTTCCATTTTGAGATTTACGTCCTCTTGTGTGTCTGCGTGTGAATTTCGGTGTTGTGATATACCGTAGTTTTCTCTCCGTGTGTCGGATGTGAACCCATTTTGTTTTTTAAAATTATAGTTGTTGTTTTTGTGTTTTTGTTTGCGTCAGGAGCGTTCCTGCTGTTTTCCAAGAAAAAGTTGGCAAAGCTAAAGGATTCCACAGCAGGAGCAGATCTTGTTTCCACCAGGAGTCCTGCTGTTCTGCAGGTAGTGATTCACAAAAGAAAGTGTTATTACCCCAGAGGTCGCCTCATCTCATCCAAGCTGACATTAAATCTCCTCCCTTTATTCAGCTTGTAGGGCAGTGGCATTCTCTGGATGAAGCAGGCAGAGCAAAATACCTGAAAAAGGCCTCCCGTTGCCCGGAGCCCTCCCTGAACCTGTTTAGGCCCGATGTGTGCTTGGGATCGGTGTCTGAAAGCTTTCACAGCATCACAGAGAAATACCTGCAGAACAGGAGCAGCGCACAATCTGTGGACACCAACAGGTTGTTTTTCCTTCGAACATCAGCTAAAGCCATTACAGTTTATGGTCCGAGTTACGTTCCATTAACAACCGGCAGTAGGTGATAACTGTCAATGAGCATTACAGAGGATTTAGGCTGTAAAACCCCTCACTAAACACTTTAAACACTGCCTTAGACATGCAAATTCATCAAACCAAACTCAGATTGGTTGTCAAGGTCAACAGTCAGGATGCAGAACCAAAAAAAAGTATGTAAAATTGCACTGACAACGTTCAGCAAAAGACTGCGAGAGGCTCACCATAATATAGCGAGGGAACATTGTGTGCAACAATCTTAAAGAGGCTGTTTTGTGTAAGAAACGTGGGATTTTTTGTACTATTCTGCTCTCTCTATGGATCACATGAAACAAGATTCTTTGCAGAGAAGTAGTACAGGCAAGAACTCCAATTTTGGATTTAAAGGCTGCTGTTTTTGTTCCCTTTTCATTGGGCGTGTAGAAAAGTCATAAAGTTGTTTTTGCCCTGTAGTTCTTGTTTTTTGGGGGGACGCTGTCCTGCTGAAACAACTTCTGCTGTGAATGACGTACATAACAAAAAAAACATGCAGCTGCTGAGATGCACCGGAGCAGAACACGACACTTCTGGTGCCGTAGAGAAGTAACCCGAGCGTGAAAGTTTTGTTTGAATGTGTGCCCTCTCCCCTGTCAGTCTCAGGCAGCTGCTGCATTATAAGTGGCAGCGATCGCTGTGCGACCCAGGAGAAGCTGTGGGGCTGCTGGCAGCTCAGTCCATAGGCGAACCCTCCACACAGATGACCCTCAACACCTTCCACTTTGCTGGCAGAGGAGAGATGAACGTCACCTTGGGGATTCCCCGGTAACGCCGCCCCAGCAGCAACGTTCACCCAAAACCTTCTGGGCACAAAATGAGAATGACATATACAGTCGGTCAAACTTGATCAAATAGTTTCACACTATTTGGATTAACAGATACTAAAAACATAATTTTAATAAATGCTCAATTAAAACATACCATAAACATATTAGATTCTGTCCAATAGTTCTTTTGTTTGTTTTTATTTTATTTCCAAACTGTGTTTTTCTGCTTTTAAATTTGTCTTTAAAGTAGATTATTAGCGAGATTAATATCGTAAAAGCTTATTGTTCAGTTCTTTCACATTCCTGCTTCTCTGATAGAAAAGTTCACTGAACTGAACTTCTGTTCCAAAAGAAGATCAATATTCATGTCTTTATGCTCGCTCTAGCTTAAAAGAGAGCACTGTAACTGTAGAGGGAGGAGATGAATTTTTTATTTGACAGGCAGAAGTTTGGCAGATTTCTCTGAAAAGGCAGGGAGCTCAGATTACCGTCCCAGTTTCCATCATTACCCAAGGATGAAATGAAAGACCTACTGGTTCAACCAGACTATGTTTACATTCCCCGAGGGGCTGCAGAATGTTATCGGATATTGAGACCTGCAGCTTCATCTTCAGATAGAAGTGCAGAAACAAAACACTTTTATCCCCTAAATAAAAGAAAACGTATCCACAATTTCATCCTCTTTACCGGCCAGTTTGTGGGAATGAGGGTTCAATGCTCCGTTCGACTGATGCATGTTCATTCCTGACAGACTGAGAGAGATCCTGATGGTTGCCAGTTCCAACATTAAAACCCCCATGATGAGCATACCGGTCCAGCACACCAAGAAAGCCCTGAAGAAGGCCAAAATGCTGCGCAGGAAGCTGGCGCGCGTCTGCCTGTCTGAGGTGAGGAAGACCTCTTCAAGTTTTTTTTGTCGTCAACTCTTAAACACAGTTGTGTGTGTTTGTGTGTGTAGGTGTTGCAGAAGGTGGATGTAGTTGAGACTCTGCAAGTTAAACATTTTCAAAAGTTTCGAGCGTTCAAAGTGACCTTCCATCTCCTGCCTCCTGACCGCTACAACGAGGATAAACTGTTGACCCCCACCCAGATCCTTCACTATATGGAAACCAGGTGGCTTTCTGGATTTTTTTTTTAGTTTCCTGACCTGCAATTCCCATTTGGATTTACATTTTTCCACCCGTCCTCCCAGATTTTTCCACCTCCTCCTTGATGCTGTCAAGAAGCGAACCGCCAGGCTGTCCTCCATCGCCGTGGAAACCAGAAAAGCCACCTCCAGGGATAAAGACACGGATGGAGATGGAGCAGCTGGAACCTCAAAGGTCTGTTATCTTTTTCTTTGCTTCTTATATGATTTAGACTTAATTTTGAAGCAATGAATAACAACAACATTTGAAACGTTTTGAAAATTATTTTTTAAATGCTTTGTGTAGGAATAATTTCATGGACAAGTCTCAGAAAATCTTCATCCCTGTAAAACTTTGGTTTAATTGTAGAATATTGTCAAGAGTAGTTAAAATTGAGCAAATTGAGGCCATAGCAGCCTTTATAGATCGCAAATTACCCTGATTTTTGACACCAATAAAGTAATAAAAGGACGAAAAATGTGTCTTCCTTTTAACCTGTTGATGTTTTCTTTTAAATCTTCTATTTAATCACATTTTCTTTCTCCGTTCATCACGGAGGATACATTCTATTAATGGATAATAAATGAGGAAACCGAAGATCTGCTCGCAATCCAAGATTTATGTAGATTTGGAGAGGAGACACGACACGGAGGAGATTGACTGACTGAAAAGGCTCTGTAGCCAATCAGGACGAAGAACACAATATGCTGGAAATAAATAGGCCTGCAAAAATTGAACCACAAAAATTAAATAAACTACAATGTTAAAAAACTTCTAACCTGAAACTTGAAAAACTATGCAATATACTTTGCTAAAAGAAGTAGAATATGTGTTAAAACATGTGTTGATTTAAATGTTTCTTAAGCTTCATTCAGAAAACTTCACTGCATGAAAAAACTGAAGGTCCGCAGCTAAAAATTCACTTAGACAAAGTAAACAATCTTTAAAAAAAATTTACTTTTTAAATCGGAACAAAAAGTTCAAACCATTTTAGTTTGAATCGTTTTTGAGGTGCTTGCTGGTGTTGAACCTTTTTGATTGATTTATTGATTTATTTCAAGCATTGTAGTCAAAGAAATAAAGAATTTAAACATATTTATCAAACTCATTACAGAAATGATGAAGTGCATAGATTAAAAGGACAGAAAAACAAAACAAAAACGTCACTTAAATTACATTTGCTTAATTAAATACAGTGATCATTAACTAAAGTATAAGTAGATTTTGATTTACTGCTTGAAAAGGAGTGGGAAGAAGCAAGTTTATCTAATCCCACCCCCACTGATTTCATTCATTTGATAGTTTTACAGTTTTTTAAATCCGGTTCTGATCAGATAGATTCTCTTGAAGTAACAAAATCCAGTGCCTAGAAATGATCGATGATCTTCAGAAAACTTTTTTTCATGATTTCAGTAAACAGTGACGGTACCCATATGTAATAATAATTGATTACCATTAGAACACATGATCAAACCTAAACTGCTTTTTATGTTGATGTGAAAAACGTTTAGTTGGATGACGGAGAAGCAGAAGAAGACGAGAAGATAGTTGATGACCAAGAGAATGAAGGAGATGCGGATGCGTCGGATGCCAAGAGAAAAGGCAAACAAGAGGAAGAGGTAGGAACATGTTTTTTTGTGCTTTCCTCTTCCTCCTGTGTTCATGTTCCAGTTGAGACGCTTTGATCCAACCCTGAACTCGCTTATATGCCTATAAAGTCGATGTCGTTCCCGTATTTTGGAAGGTGTCTAAATGTCTCTTTCATTTCCAGGTGGACTATGAAAGTGAGGATGAACAAGGGGATAATGAAGCAGAAGAAAACGATGACGAAGGAGAGGCAGAGGCGGAGGAGAACGCAGAAGCACATTCCACAGAGGAATCTCAGCCGGAGTCTTCTGGAATGAGATTGGAGGCCAGGAAGAAGCAAAAGAAAAAAGTGACGAAAGAGTCGGAGCTCCAGATGAGAGTCAACTCCGTTCTGGATTTGAACTCAGCGATAGAAGGCTATCGCTTCGACCAGCAGGAGGAGCTCTGGTGTGAGGCGAGTCTGAAGCTACACTCACGTCGGATGCGATTGGCGCGCCAGGCGAGGAACTTTGGCGAGGAAGATATGTCGCATTGACAGACTTGATATTTTTTCCTATTTGTATTTAGACAGTAAGAAAAGGTTTCTCTAAATGTATTCTTAGTTTTGTTTTGACTACTTTTGAACGCTGTGGCCCAGTCTTCAAACTGGGTCACAGAGAGACAGAAGTACCACTGAAAGCATTTGTTTCTAAAAAACATTTTTGTGCATGTTGTGCACACAGACGGTGTGGGTGTGTGTGCGAGTGTTTTAACCTGGTTGGGGGTGCGACAACGTGAGAACCCGCAGGTTTTTGTGAGTTGGCTGATGGTCAGAGCGCACGTTTTTAGAGGAATGACCGACTTTTCATTGACTGACTTTATGATATATTTTTTCCTATTTCTATGGAGACAATAAGAAAAAGTTCCTCTAATTTTATTCTTAGTTTTATTTTGACTACTTTTGAAGACTGTGACCCAGTTTGAAGACTGAAAAAGACAGAAAGAGACAGAAGTACCGCTGAAAGCGTCCATTTCTAAATAAATTTTTGTGCATGTTGTGCACACAGACGGAAAGTGGGTGGGTGCGTGCGTGCGTGCGTGCGTGCGTGTTTCAACCTTGGGGTGCCACAATGTGAGAACCTGCAGGTTTTTGTGGGTTGGGAGGGGCTGACGGAGCGCAGGTTTTTAGAGGAATACTCAGAAATGCATGAACAGATCGACACACACCAGACTTCAAGTTCAAAAGGAGAAAACAATGCAGAGCGGAGTCAGGATGCAGCGGCTCCGTCTGAAGACCAGTGAGATACACCTGAGTCTCTATTTGTCCCACTTTACTTTGTATTTTTTTTTATAATCATTTTAAATTTTCTCCCGTTTGATCCAATTAATCGGGTCGCGGTGGGCGGGGCTAATCTCCGCGATTTGAAGCCTTCTGTTCACATCGATGATTAAAATTAGTATTTGACAGTACAGTACAGAAGTTATTTGTTGAAAAAACTTTTCTAAAGTACTTTTTGTGAAACAAATGCTTGAGCCTGTAAAATGGTTTGTTCTTTCTTTTCAATATATAATAGAGAATTTAATTGTAGGATACTTGTTAAAAAAATATAGGTTTCTACTTCACGGATTTTGCCTGTCACGGGTTCTTTTTGGAACGTAACCCCATGTGGAAAACAAGGGTTAACTGTACACTTAAAAACTCTAAAATTTGATTTTTCATGATATAAACCCTTTAATTCATTTTTTCCATGAAGGCTGTGGTGCAGAGGTAGATTTGGTTCCTGTCCCTCTCCACACGTGTCGAAGGGCTTAACACGGAAAGCCACATTGCTGCTAATGGTTATAGGTTGCAGCCGGTGTGTGAATGTGTGTGTGCATGGGTAATTGGGACTGTGAGTTTATACACTATATAAACATACACCTTTTACCATTTAATGTTAAGAGTTCCTTCTGCAAAAAAAGCTGCTGTAAGAGTCTGGTTTATTTTTTAAACTTCCCTTCTAAAAACACGTTCTCTTTTACATCCTTTAGACAGCAAGTAGCTTCCTCTGAGTCTTTTATTTTTCTCACTACAGTTGATGACATTTTCCCGAAATAAAGCTTTTAAAATGTTTTAAGGGTTTCCAGACAAATAAAAAACACAGGGAAGCATGAGCCAAATTCATAAATCTGCAATGGTTTCTTCATCAAGCTGTGAAGCTTTTTTACATTGTGTTTACTTCAAAGACGCACTGATGAAAGTTGTAGTTTTGGCGGTATTATCATGTACTAACATCATGGTCCTGTGGCATTTTCCTGTCTAAAGATCTACTAAACCACTAACCAAGTACATTTACTTTGTGTCTGTTCTGCTGTATTGGCTGCAGCAAACTGCTATATTTGTTGCTTATTTTTATCTGTATTAATACATTTTAAATAATGTTATTTATTAGATTAGATAAGTGGGATAAGTTTTTGTCTTTGTTGTAACACAGCACTGCAAATAGGCGTGGGGGGGTTAAACTGCATGCCCCCTTCCATCCTCCCACATGTTTCAGTGTGTTAGCAGATTTTTTTTTTTTCTCACAGGTTAATCTGGCGTTTCCGGTGAACAAGGTCCACTTTGACCTGACTGCCATCGTGTCGACTGTGGCCCAGAACGCTGTCGTCATGGAAACCAGGGGCCTGACACGCTGCCTGCTGAGCGAAACCACGTCCAAATCTGGGGCGAAGGAAACGGTCCTCAACACAGAGGGCATCAACATGCACGAAATGTTCAAGTACGGCGAGGTGCGTATGCGGCGCTGCACCGTTCCCCTTCAGCGCTTGGACGTTTCCAGAATCATGCGCACACGTCACATGGTCTTTAGTCTAAACAGCGGTGCTATTTTGAAGACTTCCGTCACAGTTCTACTTGGTTCTGTGTTCTCTAAAGTTCCCTTTTGGAAAAAGACTACCAGCAAATCCTTTTTTAGAATCTCTATAAATGTCATATTCTAATGACTTAGCATTAAAATTCTTGTGTTCTTTTTATCCATCTTCTTCAAATAAAAGATACCATGGCCCTTTTCAGCCACAGTTATTAACAAAATGTCAGCATTCAGACCAATTTGCTGCTTTGTGGTAGTAAATTTAAATGATTTCAGATGAGTCTTTAAGTCTCAAAAGCAGTTGAAGAAAAAGTGGGATTACTTTTTTTTGTCCAATCAACCAAACTTTGGTGCTTGTTTTTCCAGATCTTGGATCTCAACAGACTGTACTCCAATGAAGTCCACGCCATGGCCAACACGTACGGGATCGAAGTGGCCCTGAAGGTCATTGAGAAGGAGATCAAAGATGTCTTTGCAGTTTATGGTACATGCGTGCGCAAACACACAAAGGGGCTTTCAAATGGGGGCCAGAGTGTGACGTGGTGTGTTTCTGCATCCAGGTATCGAGGTGGATCCCCGACATTTGTCTCTGGTGGCAGACTACATGTGTTTCGAAGGTGTTTATAAGCCTCTGAATCGCCATGCCATCAGATCCAACTCGTCTCCTCTGCAGCAGATGACGTTCGAGACCAGCTACAAGTTCCTCAAACAGGCCACCATGCTGGGTGAGAAACCATAAGGACTCTAGTGTCTCTGCTACTATGGAGGCATGTCAGTTTGTCGGTCTGTTACAAACGTTGTCAAAGTTAAACGACCCACTCCGATCATTTAAAAAAAAATGTTTTTTTCAAAAGTGTTCTCAGTGGTGTTTTAATCATGATTATGCTCATTTAGCCAAAATAAGAGCCTACTTTTTTTGGAACATAGTTTCTGCAGAGCAGCTGTAGTTCACTAGAAATTTGCCTCTGAGTTTTGGGCGGGATCGTTGGTGGGGAACAACCCTGCCACCACTTCCCCTTCCACGTTGCTGAGAGCTCTCTGTTTCCACTCTAGCTTACAGCTCCTCACACCAGCAGCGTAACATTAGCGGTGCAATAAAAATGGCGAACAACATCAGAGCTATCCAGCCGTACAGTTTAGACCCACATAGCGGCTCAGAAGAGGGAAGACGTACATGGATGTAGTCGTCTGCATATGAATGCATCGTAATGGAGCAGAGCAGGGAGCTTGTGGCCCCGCCCATTATAGGTTCTGCGTCCCAAATACAATCTTTTTCAAACTGCACTGTTTTCATCTGCTCCTGATTCACTGCGATTTGAATATAGAAGTACTCAGAAATGCATATGTAAGCTTAATTTCCTTGTTAAATGTTCTCTATCATCACAACAACATGTTCCAAACACCAGAAACAAAAGTTTCATCGGAGTGGGTCTTTAAAAGACGGTGGTGGTTTGAGGTTCTCACAGTGACTGTTTGTGATCCTCAGGGTCACATGATCAGCTGGAGTCACCCTCCGCCTGCCTGGTGGTCGGAAAAGTGGTCAAAGGAGGCACAGGACTGTTTGAACTGAAGCAACCCCTGCAGCACATCAAGAGTCATTCTTAGATGTCAGATCATAGAAAATCATTTTCTTTTTATGCTGCTTGTGAATAAAACAATGACTTCAAGATCGCCTTTAAAGGTCTTCTGACATAAGAGGCTGATCGGGTTTTTGTCTGTATTTATAGATTAATGTGTAAAACAGTAAAAAATATATTTGATTATTTGTTGCCTTTGTTGTTGTTGTTTTTTAACTATTGAGTGTTTGTGACTATATGGTGACTCTTTATGTTTAAGCAGTTCAGATTTAGTCCAGTTTTGTTTTTACAATCTTTCAGCAACGATTACAGATACAGCTATCTGCCTTCAAAACAAAATAAATGGGGGAAGTGAGAAACTCCAGCTGCACCATGAAGATGACTAAGCAGCAGAGTATTAAATGCAGAACAATAAAAAACTAATTTTTTATGCACTCTGGGTGGCTTAAGCTTTTTTTATTTTGTCGTCACCAAATCCTGGCAAGATTTTAATTTTCCTAATCTGGTTGTAAACAAACGTATTCGTTAAACATTGCTGCAGAGTTTGTACTCAGTACACTTCCTGTGTTGTCTATTCTGCAAAGCTTTACCTTAAACACATATGCACATACTTGATTAGTGTACTTCCCCCTGGGGTAGGAAACAAAAATACCTAAATAGAAAAAAGAAATGGAAAATGCAAAATTAAAAATGAAAGAAAAATGTAAAGGAAAGTAAAAAGACTTTTTTTAAAAAAAAAGAATGTGTCTTATGTTCTGCCTTGCAAAAAAAAAAAACCTTATCAAGAATGCTTTTCTTTAACAAAATACTCTTAAAAAACAAATACATATAACCAGAAAGTAAGAACCATTGGTAAGACCATTTTTCTTTCCCCATTTACAGATTTTTTGTTGTTATTCTAGGAAAATATTAAAAATTTTAAGAGTTTTCGATTTCTTTCCAGGTGGCCCATTTTGCAATGCAGGAGTCAATTTTTGCATGACACATAATAAAAGAAGAGTAGCTTGAATTAAAATTGTTTGTTTCAAAGACGCATTTGTAAAATCTTGGAACTTGCAATTGGAAAAATGAAACTAATATAACTTTAAATTAAATTTAGTCTTAAATATGATGAAACAGCAGCTTTGAGGAATGCTGGCATTTCCTAAATATCACGACATACATGCATGTGTCTATATATATATATATAGATATATATTATATATATAAATGAATAGATAGATAGATATATATATTTTTTTTTAAGCAAAACTGTTATAGTAGGTTGTAATAGGTTACTAAACTAATTGAGAATGTCATTTTAAAAAGGCCAATGAAAAAAAGAATTTAAATTGGGTGGATTTCTGCAACAAAAAAATAATAATTTGGTTTTCGTTAAAATATGCATCAGTCGAGATTTCCCTATAACAAAAAACGCAAAAACAATAGTTCTGTGCAACGCACAACGAGAAAGCTTGTCCTAGCATTTCTAATCCCAGCATGCACCAGGGCGTGGCGTAGCTTCTCTAAATTCCGATTATTTTCTTTTCATGTGTTTCTTTATATGTATATATATACACATATTCTAGCGTCTTTCTTACAATAGATTTTTTTTCTTCAGCCAGGCAAAAAAAAAAGCGTTAAACGTTCTAGATCATTCCTGTTTAGCTTCTGTAGGAGAAAGGGTTAACGGCGCGAGACGGCTATGATTGGTCAGCGAGTCCTCCGAACTGGCCTCATATATACCTCAGAGTGAGAGAAAAATTCTTAAACGGTCTCGCGATGAAAAGCCTGCAGGACCTGATGAAATGGTGAGTCCACGATTAAAACCACATATTTGTGAAGTGTTTTCTGAAAGGAACAGATGTAGGGGCGGGTAAGCTTGAGCGCCTTGCTTATTACATAACGTGGAGAGCTCCAGTATCTTTTCTAAGAGACGAAATCCAGACTAACAGTTTGTTCATGTGACTGTGGGCTAGCCCACTCCTGTCTGTGTCTCACAGCTTTATCTCATAAACAGCTGGCGTTTGTCGTTGGACACCGTTAATTTTTGCAAATTTACCAGCAAAAAAACTTGATTAAAAAAATGAGCTTTTCGTGGGAGTAAATAATCCTAATTTTTTTTTTAAATAATCCTAAATTCATCAGAAAATTCCTCAAAACACAAAAGGGTTAAAGGCCCCTTCTTTAATCTATAAACGCATCAGGTACAATGATGACGTGCATTTCTCTTCCAAACATGTTTGGTTCTGTTTGCCTTTTTCTTTTGCAGGATTTGCTCACTGATGAAACATTTGCTTACTCTGTATCTCTGGTCACAATGACACATCACTTTGGCGGGCCTGATCTGATCTTCTCCGATGTAGAATGCGGAATCACTGTAAAATCTATATATATTTTTTTCTATAACAGAGATCCGCTTTTTGTGATCCTTGAGAACAGTAAGATAACGCATCTGCCCTGCGCGTGTTTGCTGCTACGGTGGCCGGTTGGTCAGCCTCGTTCCACAGACTGACTGACTTTCTACTAGCATGCACCCTCGAGAAGGAGTAGGTCAGCTTCTTTCAGCAGGTGCATGCGTATCTGTTTTAGTTTTTATTTTACTGCAAACAGACTCATCGAGGTTAGATCCCTTTTTCAAAGGTAATCTGGTCGAGAGATCAGCAGCACTCAGTACTATTTACCAATAAGATTATATTTTCCTTACCCCACAGACAGAAATCAGTTAGTTTATATATAGCAGCAGCAAAACAGAAGATGTGGAATCAGCAGCATCATATGGATATTTAGGTATAAAAAGAATGAAGAATTTCGTCGCACTGGTTGAATTATTGGCTAAAGATGTCCTGGATCGATCTTGGGGTCAGTAGATCAAAATGAACCAACTAGAAATATCGAATCGCTGCTCAAGGAACGTTACCTCTGGTACTGTGCATGCGTTGATATAGATGAATGGAGATAAGAGCCATTACTTTACAACCCAATAGGAGCCACGTCACCCTTTAGAAAATTAAGACCCTGCTTTTTGTTATATTTATTGTTACTGCCATGACAAATACAGATTAACTGTTGGTTTTTTTGGCATAAATGAAACTTGGAGAAAATACACTTTTTGTCAAAATATGAAATAATGTGACTTTTGACAAGAGGTTCTTATGACGTCCTTTCAAAATAAGTCATCCTTTGTCTCAAAGGATTATCTTAACACGGCAAATGTACTGAAGTCGTAGTAGGTATAGTGTCAGCAGTGATTAAGGGGAAAAAAAAAGTTTATTTGACCGTTTTGTGTGCATCTCAGCCAGAAACTTGTAACTATAACTGACCCAAATTAAATCTGAGCTAATTTAGTGACCCGTATCATACTTTTTGCAACCATAACATACTCTTAGAATCCTCTGATTTGTTTAAAATAGAAAATATTTAATAATCTATTGTGCCTTAATTTTAGTTGTAAACTGATTTTCTCTAGTGCTCAAAATTAGTTATGGATTCGACTTAGAATGCGTACAATCCTTAAACTGTTTGTGAATCAGCGAATAAAGTTTAAGTTACTTTACTTATTTTTTTACTTCAGTACACTTTAATTTACTTTTTAATATGAAATCTTAAACCAGAGGGCCAGAGTGTTAGGAGGTCAAAGAGCCACATTTGGCTCCACACACAGTAGAACACAAGAAGCATTAAAAAGTGAAATATGTTTGTAAGAGAGTTGTGAAATGCGTCTCGCTGGCATTGGAGAGCGGCGCCAGTAATGTAGCCAGATAGATCGACATTGAAACATGCTGCTCCGCAGTGTGGTGCAGGCGGTGGGAGGGCTTTTCCATGATGCACGTCACCTTCATCCACAATCCGGCTGTAGGACATTCCTCATGGTGAAACAAGCTAGTTCAGCATCTCCCTGTTTATGCTCCTGCTGTGAACATAGGGGAACTGATAAGGGGGCCACCTACAAAGCCTGTTCCTGCACGCTTCACAGGGAACTCTTTAACCCGATTGGTAGTACAGAAATAGAAATTAACACTATATAAGAAAAAAAATCATAATCCTCAATAAAACAGGCATTTAAGTGTAGAATAGTTAAGAAACAGACGCATAAAAACTTGGAAACATAACCACTTTTAAAAGAGTTTTCTACTAAAATGAGATTTTTTTAGAGTGTTCCAGGCAGAATATGCAGCAGAACTGAAAAGCTTGAACTGAAAAATAATCGTTGTCCTGACCACGCCAAGAATGAGCAAATTAGTCACTTGAACAAAGACCACAGTCACTTCTTGACACTTGTCTCAGCATTTCTAATTTAAGCTTTATATCGTTGGAGTCGCCGTGGACGATAAAGATATTAAAGCTCCGAAAAAAGATGCTGAGATGCCAGACCGTTCAAACGTTTAAAAAGCTGAAGTCAAATCTTAAAAAGGATTCTAGAAGACACAGGCAGCCAGTGAAGTGGTGTAATTTGGAGTCATGTGCTCGCACCGTCTGGTCCCCGTTAACAGGCTGAGGAGCTCATCGGCATTCCCATGCTGTACATCCAAGGAGAGAGCTTCAGAAGTCAGAATGCTGCTGAAAACTGCAGCGCCGTCTGCGCCTTCATCGGCGGCGGGGGCACAGGGGGGCGCGTGGGTCAGGCGACAGCTTTGAAAGATTAGATTCAAACAAAACGGGCATCAACAATAAACCCAAACGGTAAAGCCAAAGTTAAAGCCAGATCTGGGATGTGTCCTTCCTCGTGTGGAGCTCCTCACTAACTGCTGCAGCTTAAAAGATGATCAAGTCCAGAAAGTCTTTTCTTGATGGCTTAGTCTCATAACACACATGAATATTAAAATCTCCCAACAATTAAAATGCAGTCATACTTTCAAATGATCTCGGACGATTTCTGCTGTTTGGCAGCTGCGGGGCACGCCACTCCACTGGAGACCCCCCATTTTACCTGCAGCACACACTGCACGCAATACATAGGTGGGATAGGGGAGGGGTGGCCAGTCTTACCTGCCTGGGTCCTCTCAGGCTTGTGGGGATCCTGTAGGCGGGGTGACCGAGAGCGGTGTCAGGCGTGCGGTGCTGGGGAGTTTGGTCGGCTGGCGGGGTTGCGCGGTTACCCCTGAATATGAGCCTGGGCCACCTCGCCAGGGCCCGCTGGGGCTCACCTTCCCTTTTGCACAGTGGGGAGGGCATCAGGGGCGAATACGAGAGGAGGGGTAGAGGAAGGTGTTGGGTGAGGGGGGTGGTAGAGGATAGTGTAGTGTGGGGGGGGGTAAGGATGGAGCTGTGAGTGCGTCAGGATCTTTGGGCTGACCTGCGGTGACGCTTTGTAAAAAAAAAAAAAAAATATTTAAAAAATAAAATTTAATAAATAAATAAATACAAATTAAAAAACAAAAAGAGGCTTATGCAAATATGCACCTTGGCTATCCACGGATACATAACCCCTTGTTGTAATATTTAAACCTGTCCAACACAAAAGGCCTTCAGTTCTCATCTGTTTGCTTAGTTGTTGGACAGAACAAGTTTAAAAAAAAAATAAGGTTGTATACAGAAAGCTAAAGCTAGAGCAGGGCTTTGTTTTGCAGTGATTATTATTTTCCCACCCTCCCGGAACGTTCAGGACGGGATCCCTGAGGGCCAGATGGATCCAGGTTTGGGTAGAACGGTCACAGAACTCGACTGGATCCAGAGTTAATGAGACCAGCATGCCGCTGCTGCGACAGTTCAGGTAATTATTACCCAGCACACCCACACACACACCCACACACACACCCACACACACACACCCACACACACACACACAGACACCCACACACACACACACACACACACACAGACACGCTCACTTACATGGACTTCATTTGACCTATCTCTGATCTGGGGGCAAAGTAGTAAACTTTCCAGTACCAATGCTACTTTATCATTATTTGTGTAGTTTATTGTAACAATATTTGCAGGACGGTAGACTAAATGTTCCAGCTATCTGACTTTATGGTTGTTGTTCAAGTGGAAATAAAACTGAAGGAGCGCAGAATTGTTAGCATAAACTACAAAATAGCTTGTCTATTGTTCCATCATGCTGCTTATCAGTGGCTATTTGAAATATTCCCTCATTTTGATTTGACTAAAGTGAGAAAATCAGCTTCTTGACGGATGACAAGATTAAATGAAAACCAGGATTGTATCATTTATATTTTACTTTTTAAGGTTATAGTCAGTCCAAAGTATTTCCTGTCAAAGTTTTTTAAGGAACATCATTTGGGAGAAAGGAAAAAAAAATCAAGTCAAGAAAAGTTTTAGGTTTGTGGCAAAAGATCGGTCCATTTAGCGTGGGCCGTACCAGGTTAGAACCATGCTATCATGTTCACACACTGCATTAGGACAGAGTTTTAGGGCTACGGTGATGAAAGGTAATTCTGGACAACATGACGAGATTAAAGTTGTCATGTCGACTTTAATCTCGTCATGACGAGAAAACACTCGACACAAAGTTTCGAGAAAAAACTTGTCGTGTCGAGATAAAAGTCGAAATAAAGTTTCGAGATTAAAGTCGCAATGTTGCGCAAGAGCAGTGAAGCTGAGTCTTTCAGGAGTATTCAGTGTTATGGCTAATGTTAGTGAGCTAGTGGCTTTGTAGTTTATGACAGAGTTTTATGGCCACCAAAAAAAAGTAATTTTATTAGGAGATAAAAACTCGTAAATTTACGGGGAAAAAATTCATAGATTAACAAGGAGAAATCACCGAAGTTGTCTGTTTATCAGAGCCTAGCTAGAAGATGAAATATGCGGAGCCTTTTGTGAAGCTTTATTTCCGGATTATAGGTTTAAAACAAAGAGATTCTGAACCTTTTGGCGACTCAAAATCAGATTACTGTCAGTGGAGCCGTCTTTCCGGCGTTCGGTGTCAGTAAAGCGGAGTTTCATCTGTAAAATAAGGAGCTCAGAGAAAGTGGTCATGTCGACTTTAATCCCGTCACGTTGGCCAGAATTTTTTTTCATCACCGTGGCCGTAAAACTCCGTCGTACTGCATTGACTATAAACACACTGTTGTTTTTTTTTTTCTCCAGGCAACGCCTGTTCCTTTTGGTTGGTTTAGCCCTGGCTTGTCTAGTGATGGCATCTCTGATGCTAATTGGCAACGAACCGAGTAAACCTGTGGAGTGGCACCATGTCAGTGCTGAGCAGAAACAGGTGCTGTGAAGGGAGAATTTCCTTTTTGTTCAGTATCTTAAATGATGATCAAGCAAACTAGTTTCTCTTCTTGATGTAGGATTACGCACAAATTCAATTTGCTTATCTCTGTTCACGAGACGGAAATCCGCTTTTTAAGAAGTATTTAACAAAACCAGATACGGTACATTTCTGGAGTTGAGCAGATATTCTTTAAATGGAAATGTTATGTTGCTGATTAAGAAGAAAAGTTCTCTAAACATGGCTGGCCTTTTTCCTTTCCAGCAAGTGCACAAGTACGTGCACAAAGTTCTGGAGGGAGAATGTCGCCTCAGAGGCTCCAGGCAGAGTCTGCTGTCTTTACTTCCTGCCTCCAGTCGAGCGATGCAGCCCTTCCTGTGGAGAGATAAGGTGTTACCCGACAACCTCTTCCAGTACCCTCCCCCGTTTGGCTTCAGAGGGCTGGAAGGCAAAGTGGAAGACCTTCTAGACCAGGTTAAAATAAAAACTGTGGTTTGTTTGTTTTAAGGCTGCAAGCTTTTTCTCTTTAAGAACTTTTAGTCTTGGCAAAGTCTGAGTTTCTATTGAAGAAAATCAAGTAGATCGGCATCAGAAGTTCTGCTCTGCATATTATTGTGAAATTTTTGTATTTTTAAACCAACATTCTTAATTCATGGTAAAATGCATATTGAGCACTAAAAAGTCTGCTCAGATCTTTTGTAAGTGGTCTTTTAATGATAAATGTGGCGTTTTTAGCCGGTGCCCCACGGCGCTGTCATTTGGCTGGGCTGGACTGGGGCTTGAGCTCTTCGGGCCCCCTTACTCTCTGGCCCGGTGGAGTCCCACCACAGTGGACACACCCTCACCTTTGCACAGATCGTATGCATGAGAAAAGGATGCGTGCTCTACATATGTTTGTGCCTGCGAGCTGCGTGGGTGCACGTGGTAACATGTTTGCATGTGAAGGTTTCTTTTGAACTAACGGTTTATTTGTAACATTTGAATGTGTCCGTGGACAGGAGCTGCCCTTTTGACTAACATCTACACCTGACAGTAATGATGATAGATCTCATGCAACTTGTGGCTTTGTGATTCTACCGCCTTCTACTTCTTCTTCTTCTTCTTCTTCTTCGTCCTCCAACTTCCTCACCCCCCTATTCTCCTCTGTCTTTTGTACTCGTATCCCCGTCTCTAACATCCTTTTCTTTTCTTTTCTTTTAATCTGTCCGTCCAGTCCAACAAGAAATTAATAGAAGGCAAAGTTTACCCTCAAATTCAAAAGGGGTTTATACAAATATGAAGATTCATAACCTCCCATTGTAACAGGAAACTCTGTCCAACACACGAGAGCTTCAGCTCCGATCTGCTCAGCTGCTGGACTGGACGAGTTAGAAAAAGAGAAGTTCAAAATTGTGCAGCAAAGAGAGTCTGACAGTTGTGTATTTATAAATATACACAATGTTGTCAGGTTTTTTTAATCATTGTTATTTTGCTGAATTGTTTATATAATTATAACATTTGTGTTTGCAGCTGCCGGCTGAGGTCGAATCCCAGTCAGAGGAGTCGGCGGGAAGATGTCGCCGTTGCGTGGTCGTGGGAAACGGCGGCATTCTTAAAGGCCTGGAGCTCGGCCCTCTAATTGATCGTTTTGATACAATTATCAGGTTGGAACTCAAAGATTTTTTATGTGTGGGTGTTTATAAATAGGATTCTTCAGAGAAACAACTTTAAATCCGTCTTTATATCTCAACGTGTTCTTCAGGTTGAACAGTGGACCTCTGGGAGAGTTTGTCGCCGACGTTGGAAATCGAACCAGCTTCAGGATGAGTTACCCTGAAGGCACCCCCATCCGCTGGGTCGATAGGGACCCACATACTCTGTTCGTAGCAGTGGTGTATAAAAGTGTTGACCTCAGCTGGATTTCTGCCATGGTCAACAAGCTCGCCGTGGTGAGTGCTAAGCAGACGGCGTCCTCAGTTTGTCTTTTCAGGTCAAAGCCTCTTTGCAGGAGGTCCTTTCACTGCTGGAGCTGTAATGAATATCCAAAATATTGGGTATTCGCCGAAAATAATAAAAATAATTTCCAAAAAATGTAAATATAAATATGTTTTGTCAGAGATTGCTGTTTCCCGATCTTTGTTTTTATCTGTTTGTTGGTAATGATCTCCTAAAAAAAGGTATAAATGATGGAGATTAAATGCATAGTAATCAAACACAAGAATATTGAATGTTGGAGCGTGTTTTGATCTGTGAATCATTGATTTTTTTTTTTGTGGACCCAATCAGGTTGCTAAGTAATGATTCACAGCCCTTTCCACGATCACTCCACGTATGTCTAACAGACCTTTAACGCATGTACCACCGAGGTACAACTTTTATGTGTAGACGGCGCACATAACTCATTCAAATTACATAGATGGCGCACAGATCAGTAATGAACTGCACATAAACAGTGCAATAATTATACACTGCATGATTTATGTGTTCTTTGCGTGGTTTATTCATACTTCTTCTGTCGTTTTAGCATTAGACGTGTGAAAATTTCATGTGCAAACCACATCTTTTCTCACCTTTTCAACGTATATTCACGTATGACCAATTTTCATCCGTGCAATATGTGCAGTATGTAGATGGCGGCTGTGTGACACGGCTTTCAAACATCTGCTGCTGCACCAGTAGAACCTCTTTCTTTATCCTACGGCCTTCTGAGTATCTGGATAAAATGTCTTCTGGTTACCAGACTCTAAAATCACCTGATCCAGCAAATCAGCCAGTGGACCCGGGTTTGGCACTCTGGCCTAAACAGTGAAAAGGCTTTTAAATGTTTGTCAGCAACAATATTTATTAGTTAGTTTTGAAAATTGTTCCTTTCCTGTTCAGGAAAACCTTCATTAATCGGAATCTTCTAAACAAAATTATAAAGTTCTCTGATGACACAATTATTATCAGTCTCCTTTCCGTTGCAGAGGACCCTTCAATTTACTTTGAGGTCAAACACTTCATATAATTTACTTTTGAACACAACAAAAACCACAGAGACCATATTTGATCCAAAGTGTGTCACCTGCAGTCAGATTGAAGCAGTAAACTCTATCAAATATTTAGGTGTTCTTCTCACTTGTTGTAAGGAGTCTATGTATTTATTATGTTGGGTTCCAGCCCATAGTTTTCTTTCCTCTTTGAGGACAATAAAGTTAACCTTACCTTAAGTAGACTTCCCCCGTTTACCACTCGCCTGAAACGGCTGAATCTACTACAACAAAATGCTTTTGGTTTTAAACTGTAGTTCAGTGTTTTTATAATCTGTATGTTCTCTCTTGCAGTCTCTGTGGGACTGGTTGTTCTTCTGGCAGAAGGTTCCAAAGGAAATCCCTCTTGATCCTCACAGGTTCCGACTGCTGAACCCGCTCGTCATTAAAGAGACGGCATTGGATCTCCTGAAATATCCAACCCCAAGACCTGTGCTGTGGGGCTGGGACCAGGTAAGGCTCTCAGGTGGATGTGAAAAGGAGGCGAACTGCCCAAAAGAAAGCCTTTGAAGTGCGCTTTTCATGCAGAAATCCAAGTGGGGTATTATTATTTTTTTTTTAATTATTATTTGACAAAATAAAATAAGACAATTTGTCCTGTAAATAGACACTTCCTTAGACTAAAGCCAGTGTCTTTTGTATAAATAGAATTTTTATTACTGTTAAAGTCTCCATTGGTTACCATTTTACCTTTTGAGTCTTTAGTTTTGTTTTGTTTTGTTTCCGTTCTATTATATTAGCTTTTTAATCAGGTTGCATTTCCGTACTGTAATGACACAGCAGAACTACAATGACTGTGCGGTTTACACACTTCGCTGTGAATGAGTGCAGCTGCTGAACTGATGAAGATCAATCTTTGAATCGCCAACAATCTGAATCACTGTCAACTGTCTAATTCCTACAAATCTCTGAATTCTAAAACTCAGATGATTAACCGTCACGTTTGATTTTTCTACATTTATGTTCCAATGCATGCTGTCATTTTATAACAAAGAACGTGGAGAAAGACGTCCGGTTAGTCTTAAAATAAAACAAGCTAGAGGACATTCCTGAGTGACAGTGGGTGTTGACAACAGAGACAGAAAGAAACCAAAAGTGGTTTGAGTTGCCTCATTATTACACACACCTTCAAAATGGGAGATCCAGTCTGATCTTTAAAACGTGTAATGACTTCATGCTGCGAGGAGGGACTTGAACACATCCTGTTGGCTCAGATGTTTTCTATGGCAGTAATTTAAGTAGAATGGTGGACGTACAGAAATGCTTTCACACTCTGAAGGGGAAGAAGGGGAAGGCTTCCTTCTTTCACTGCAGAACTCTGTGATGCAGAAAGAATGAACAAACTAATTTTGGTTCATTGATTTGAGTGATTTCTACCAGTTTGCCCGTCTTATTACCACTGCTGACAGGAGCGAAGCGCTGGAACGCGGCGCCGACTTTTGAACGCTCAACTCCCAAAGTTACCGTATACAGTCCAAGATACTTCGGGACAAAACGATTGAGTTGAAAATCAAATACGGTGTGTGAGAAGTGCGTTGAGTTTGTAACCTGACACCCGTTAAGCAAATGAAACAAGGTGAGCTTTCATGGCGCAAACATACATGTTTGCTCTTGGAAAACAGGCATGCTGTTTAACACGCTTAGTCTTCTGCCATGTTGAAAAGGAAACGACAGAATTTTTGAATTGTTCATGGTGTTTATTTTTACTAAATACAAGGGAGGTAAGGAAAAGACAAAGGAGGTTTGGAAAGGTTATTATTATTATTATTATTATTATTTTTTATAAAATGGAGACAGACAGTTGTGAATTAGACCCATCAGTTCAGACCGTTTACATCATTTTAGATTTGCCAGTATGCCCATGATTAGGAGTGGCAGAGCATGTTTGCTCATGTCTGTAAGCTTACCACAGCAAGGCAGGGGTGTAAAATAATTATTCCTTTAGGAAAAACACAATAGAAGAAATTTTTGTTGGGGTGTTTTGGGTTTTATTTTCTTAAAAAATGCAAAATCAACTTTTTCCTTTTTTTTTTTTAATTTAAATTTTGTAGCTTTTATTTGCATTATAATGTTAATTCCTCAGGAAAAACAACCCCAAAGCGGTATTTAGATTTCTAAGTATTCCTCTAAAATCTCCTCTCTGAGCACCAGCCCCTTCCAAGGATGACGCCATGAAATGGGCGGCACCCAGAAGGCACAAAAGGCGGAGCCTCAGAGATCAAGTCGTAATACTTCCTGTGCTGACGACTACAATCGGCAAGCAGTTAACGGGAAAGGTTCATAAAAATAACTTAAAAAAATAAAAACTAACAGGCTGAGTATTAGGTTAAAAATCTAAATTTAGACATTTTCTAAGTAAAGTTATGTTTGACCATCGACCTGCGTCACCGCCACGACTCCCGCTGGCGTGTAATCCCAACAATGTTCCAACACAGGTAGAACAACAATGGAGAATTTAGAGAAAATTGAAGTTCCTAAAAAGAAAACCGTACGTTTGATGGCACCTGGGAAGATTTGTTTGCTTTTGACGACTTTACCAGTGTGATTCATATGTAATGAGGAATTAGCAAACAACAAAGTCTCAGAAGAAACTCAAAGCTTTCGCCCAAAAACATCCCGATCCAGATCACAAAAAATGTGGATTGTTGCCAAAAATCAATTGGAAAAGCAGATTAACTGCTAGGTAATTGCCAGATATTTGCTAGTTTTGTGGCCTCTCGGGAAATAGTTCTCATCAGAACCCATTAAATGACTTCTTCAGGAACTTTAAAAACGAGTCAAATGATGCCATTCAATGGAAACACCAGGTCTTCCAAAAGCTGTTGCAGCTCCCTGTAGGTTTAATTTCTGTGAGAATCTGATCCAAATGGCTCTTTGAGTGGTAAAGGTTACTGACACTTGATCTGTAGTTTTAAATGCTGCAGTTCCTTGGTTGGCATCTTGAGGGTGACTAAAAGGAGGTAGAAAAGAGCTGCAATGCAAGTATGCGCCATTTACCATTTTGTAAATGTAGTGTATTCTCTTGTTTAGAGAATTAGCTGCATGGATACATATAGGATCCTGACCGCTAGTTCCATGAACTCTCTCTATCTCTCTCTCTCTCTCTCTATCTCTATCTCTCTCTATCTCTATATATAGTACCACAATATATATTATTGCAGGGCTATGTAGTGCCCTGGATTTTAAAAGCAATTTGGACAACATGCTCACTACTTTTTTTTTTTTTTACTGCGAATATGACGTCATCGATTTCACGAAGTAAAGATCTCATTGATATGAGCGTTTTGCGACGACCATTTATGAATCCACTGAAGATGAAAACATTAATATTTTCTTTAAATAACACATTGAAATACATTTTCTTTGCAAAAATTGTCAAAACGCAATGCATTGTGGACTATTTTCGCCAATCACACTGGTTTTTCGCAGAGACTTCTGGGGAATTTCTAGGGCAGTTGTAGATTTGGACACCACTACAAAATGGCGAACGCGATAAATCATAAATGGCCTATACTTATATAGCGCTTTCTACCTTCTTACGAAGGCCCAATGCGCTTTACAGTCACAGTCCCATTCAAACATGCACACACACATTCATACACTGATGACGGCTCTGCTGCAGAACACTGGCGCCAACCTCCCACCAGAGGCAAGGTGGGGTTCAGTGTCTTGCCCAAGGACACTTTGACACATGGGCGTGCAAGGCGGGAATCGAACCTGCAATCTTATGATCATGGGTCGATCTATATAGTGTGGGTATTGGTGAGGAAATAGTGAAGGAATTCGGACACAGATGATCAGAGTAACTCTTTCAAGTGTAATATGATACAATTCTTGACTAAAAGTAGTTGTTTTGTGAACGTATTCTTTAATTTTTGCTCCGTTTTTACAAGATGCTAGAATAAAATGTTTCCATTTCTTGCAGAATGTGCCCACTCTGGGAGTATCAGCTCTGAATTTGGCCAGCTTGCTTTGTGACGAGGTCAGCTTGGCGGGTTTTGGCTACAACCTGCCCCATCAGAACGTCCCACTCCACTACTACGACCACCAGCCCATAGGTGTCATGCAAAAGCAAACGATGCATAATGTGGACTCAGAGACTCGGCTGCTGCAGAGCCTGGTCAAAGGGCACACCATCACTGACCTGACGGGAGGAATCTACTGCAGCTTCTGTTCCAGCTGACCCCGCCCACTCCCCACTGTTTCCACCGCCAGCTTGACCTTTTATTCCTAACTTATTTTTGTATGCTAATTTATATAGTTATCTTTTTTTTAAGCAAAACATCGAAACCTTATTTTTACTCTGCAAATATTCTAGTAAAAAAAAGGAAGCTGGTATAAATAATGGGGAGCAGGAAAGAAATTAAAGAAACATCAAAAGTGCGTATTTGTTTCATATGATAATGAGCCACACGTCAAATGTAGGACTAATATAATTAGTAATGTTGTGTAATTGAAGTTGTTTTATTTGTATTTTCTGAATGTTAAGATCTAAGAGCCTGGCTACTTTTTAGCTCATATTAAGTGCACAGTATTTTACAGTTTAACATTTAAAATGAGCATGCTTTTACCCGGACAGAAGGAAACTGGCATGAAACTGTTCTTGTTTATCATGTATGTTGAGTTTGAAAATGCTTAAAATCATCAAACTTGACTACTAGTTTGTATGTATACCTGTTAAGTTTGTTTTTTTTTTTTTTGATGTAGCATTATTTATACAGTAGTGACTACAATTATTCATACTTTAGGGGTGTGAGTATTTTTGGAGTAATAATACATATGTTGCTAGTTTTTTTATTTTTTTTTATATTTGCGGCAATATTTGTTCTTACTATTTTTTTCCCTCCAAAATAAGTCATCTGTGAAAGTCTGAAGGATATACAAATAATTAATGAAGTCATTTGTTTTTATTTAATAAATTCATAGGCACAGTGAATGTTACGGTTTTTGTTATATTTATGTGGTACTAATAAACAGTAAAAAAATAAAGTTTTTTTTCCAATAAGTGTCTGTTGTTTGGCTTTGGTCTTTGGTAGAGAAGTCATGAAGAGAAGATACTGGAGATATGAATATCATACATATTTGTACTTCTGAAACTCATTAACAAACAATCGTTTTTTGTTGAGTTCCACTCCATTTTCAGTTACCGCGACCGGAAGTCAGTCGTTTGTGAATTTAGTGAAAAAAATTTAACTTCAACTTTGCGCAGCACTATAAAAATGCATCACATGGTTTTTAACCCTTGTGCTATCTTAGATGACCCCACCCTATTGATTTGTTCTCCCTACCATGACAAAGGTGGATAAAGGTGGAAAGATTTCATGTAATCCATGGAAACCAGTGAAGATCACAAATCATTGAAGAAAAAAGGTTCAGAGCACTGTCTAGTGGGTCTAGATGATCCAACTCCCAACGTTAAAGTGCCTAGGATAGCACAAGGGTTAAAAGAAGAAAACAATCCCCCCAAAAATATATTTTAATTTAGTCAGGGTTCTTAGCGGATGTATTTTTAACAGTCTATTTATTTTGAAGCATCAAACCGGAAGTCGACCTCCAACACTGGGGTCAGGTGGAATTTCGCGCGGGCAAGCAAAAGTGCAAGGTTATTACATTGTTATCGACTTTTAGTAGGTAAGCCTTATTAGTTCTTTAGTATCTTCAAAATATCAACACAAAAATCTTCGAATTAATACTAAAAACAAAAGCAAACGTGTTTTTTTGTTGTTGATTATGTTTAATTTATGTTTTTTTTTATCAATAGCAGCTTATTTTAATTGATTATGTAATTAAACACTAGCAAAATGAAATTGTGTTAGCGCTTGTTTCCTATGTGCACATCATGCACTCCTTTTGTACACAGACTTCTGCTGCCCATGCTGTTAATCATTTGCCGTTATGTCAAAGAAAGTCTCTAAATAAACAAATGTGACATTTGGAGATTGTTGGTGAAATAGGATCCTAGTTGCATGGGGGGGGGGGGGGGGGAAATTGAGACTTTTGCTGTGTCTGAAAACTTACCTTGTTTTCTCGTTTTTGTGAATGATGCAGACATCACCTTCATGCATGGTTTATGATTTATGACGTCACTCGTGCACAGGATTCTGCATGGTTATTGTTCATATGGATGCATGGTTGAAAGTGTTGGAAGAAGCTTCAGGAACATGGAAGTGACCCTCTAGACTTGCACTGGGACCCCTGCAGGGTTTCCGGTGAAAAATAGCTTGTTTGGTAATAACTTGCACCCACAATCCCATGCTACATTTATTGCTTGTGTCAAACAATCGAGCTCTCCTAAAAACCCTGTCCTTGCATTTGAGAGCATATGTTGTTCCCACAGCCCTGATAAGACGGGGTGGAGTTGGCATCAAAACTTAAGACCCAACCGCCACACAAATGCCAAACGATTTAACAGATTTTTAGTGGTTTAGGCTCCACAAACCCCATTCATGTATGTTTTTCTTCAATTTCTATCTATTTAATAGAATAAAAGTTTGGAATGTTTTACTTTGAAGCAAGTGTTTTCAAAGCTTTGCTTAGTAAACATAAAAAAATGAGTAAAATATAATTTTCCTGCATTAAAAAGATCTTATTAAGTAAAACAAACTAAGTGTGTCAACTTTTCATAAAGTACAATTGATGTTCAGTTGAACTGGAAACTGAAGCACAAATTGGGTTGTTGTAAAAAAAAATGAAGGTTTCTCTACATAGAATTGCAACATAACTGTTTATAAACCGAGATAATTCAATTCTGCCAGATTGAGATTACTTCAGAAGTACGGTTTGTTCTTTTTGTTCTCTCTTTGAGTTTTATATGTCTGCTGATTTATTGCTTTGTGACTTATTATATTATTATATTGCTGCAAAAAAAGTATATATCTGAAGAACATTTTAACCAGCTGGTTAAATTTTAACATTATGGTAGTTTGGTATGATGGTGCCTTACATGACTGATTTGGAAAAACGTTCAATTCTCATAAAAAACAAAAAAACATTGTAATCTGTTAAATGAATGATCAGAGAGACTCCAGGAGCAGCAGTATGTCTTCTGATGTGCTAAGGTTTTTTTCTTTCTTGATAACAGTGATTGATTCTCCTCATCTTTAATTAGTTGCAGTAAATAAATAAATAGAACAAAGGTCTTTGTAACCAAAGCAGGACTCTGCAACCTGAGGCTCTGAAGTCTCATTTATCCTTCTTTTGTGGCTCTTTGGCCTTAAAGCAAAAAAAACGAAAATCTTAAAAGTTTTTTTTTTAGTTTTGGTTCATTTATTTTAATCAATTAAGTTTTGTTATCTATATTTACATTTGGGATAACTCGGAAAAATGATGGTAAAATGTTTAATCTGCTGCTAAACAGTGTCTAGTTGCTTTTAAGAGACAAAACACAGATTTATATTAAAAAAAATAATTTTAGACACATGTTTTCACATTCATATTATATAGTGGAAGGAGGAAAATAGATGAAGACACAGTAAATTCATAATGATAAAAAGAATGTCATGTGTGACTTTCTTGAATTTTCAATTGACGTACATCTGCTGCAAAAGGAGGATCTTATTTGAGGCCGGATGTCTTTTATTTTGAAAGGATATAATGCAATAGACTGCATAACAACCACTGGATCACACAAACCTCATTTAAGATTTGAATAAAAAACCAGAATGATGGTAAAATCAGTTAAGAAAATTTAAAACGATGAAAAATTCACTAAAATCAAAACAGTCATGAAAAGCCATCAATGCTCAGTCTGGTGTCTTTTTAGAACTTTGTGACTTTTGAGGCAGACAAGTTTTTTTTTATTAAGTCCCAGCAGCAGACCTGGACTGTAAGGACCATATTGTTTTTTGCCGTTCCTCTTTCTCACTGCACATTTTAAGGATCAACAGGATCAGGACAGGTGGTTCAAAAAGGGGGCGGCGAGGGCAGCGGTGGGTAGCACCCACTGACCATTCAACGCCACTCTTTCATTTTGACCGTTTTTTTTAAATCCAAAAGTTGCTGCTGTTGGAAATATTTTCTTAAACACAACGTGGAGCCATCAGCAGATTATCTGGACTCCCTTTTGTGGACTCACCTCTATTTCTAACCTTTTACCTTTTTGATAAGTGTTACCTTCAGTGACCCCCGCTCCACTCTCCTTCAGCTGATATTGTGAGGACAGTCTATATAATCAATCAAGGACTGATTTTCCCTGAACGTATCAGAATTCTTTGGTAACTCCCATCTTTATTCAAATGATGTTTTTGAGTAGACATGACAGCTTATTTGTTTTTTGTGTTGAACAATAGTTTAATGTTCTGGAGTTTCAAAACAGGAAATGTAAAGAATGAACTTCTAATAATAGTAAAATGACATAAATAAAACTGTAGCAGCACTTTTTGGGACACAGCAGCAGTTTTGTCCGCCTCAGATCCCCCTTTACAGATGCTTGAAAAGTCTTAAAAGGTCTTGAATTGAATTTTATTAGGCCTTAAAAATGGCCATTAATTCTTATGTATGTTTTTTTTTCTTGCCAACTCGATGTGACCTGTCTCTAAAAACAAAAACATTTCCAGGTTGCGTTGGTCATGAACTGGTGGTAAATTGTGTAACCTCGATTAACTCATGCTTGTTGTTGTGGGAACATGTACATTCATGGAGAAAAGACGCGAAAATATGAATTACTTGTGGTGGTAAAAAGGGGAACCCTTCTGAATTAAACTGTATAATTTGCAAAAGGACATCTAAATCGACGGGGGTCAAGGCGATCAAATCGCATGTGCAGAGCAAGAGCAGGCTGTTTGTTTCCTCTCTACTCCTCCCAATTCTGTAATTGATGCGACCTGTGGTATAATGAAGGATGTGCCATGTGGAACAAAAGCTGCCTCTGGTATCTGCACAATGTGTGGCTCCACACTGAAGTCAGAGGGGATCTGGGTGCTGAGGACGGGGACGAGCAACAATGATGAACACTTGCTTGATGGCATTTTAAAGGCTGTTGCTTCCTACTTATTTGTTGCCATGCAAAGTTTTTATTAAAGTTACGGAAGTTGAGATAAGTTTAAAAAATACTTGTGATTTGTGACCAAGGCTACAAAATTACACATGTGGATTTGGAAAGATTTAGTGGTTCAGGGTGTTTTCAGACTGGACACATTTGATGCGCTTAAAGTGAACCAGAGTTTGTTTATCCCAAATTTTCCCAAACAAATCTTCAGTCTGATTACACCCAAGCAGACCCCGGTTCGGGTTCAGGAACCGCCCTCTGATCCATCTTTCCAGGTGGTCTCGGTTGGTTTCCAATCGGAATAAACTCCGGTTCGGTTCCTCAGTCTGAATACAATCCGTCCTTGGAGAGGAACAACTGGACCAAAACGGCCACCGTAGTAAGTCATTACAGGATGTAAACACAGCCGGACCGTGAACCATGGTCCATGACAATGAGACACAGCAACTCATTGATATGTGGTTGGATGAATCAAGAAACAACTTCTAACGTGATCTACATTCCTTCAGCGTACCTACTTAGCCGACGCCTCCTCAGTTTCCGCCGTACCAAAGTAAAAAGTGTTGGCGTTGATACAGATGTTCAAAAATGGTCAGTGAAGTATAAAGTTTAAATAAGTGAACTGTCCCGACAAGGATTGCAAAGCGCAGGAGTTCCATTATTTTGACTCACGTTGCTTTGCTCCGCCCTCATAATTCCTGGCCAATGACTGAAGAGATCTTCAGTCATGTGCTCTTGTGTACAAGCTTTGGTTCGGAGCAGAATTGTCTTATTACAGACCAAACGTAAGGTTTAGGACTCGGTCAGGACCAACAGACTTTTCTAGTCCGAATACACCCTTAGATCAATTTTTTTCTGGAGTAGTTTACTTAAAAACACTACTTTGGTGATACTGTTATCAATTCATGTGCGGATTGACAATAATAGTGGATGATTTCTAATATTTAACAATATAGTCTATTTTTTTTTGCTTTTTCCTAAATTATTTAGTGTTTACATGTATGTTTGCTAAACTAGACATGCTGTTTATTTTCTTTGTCCATATTGTCTACAATTCATATTTAAAAGTCTTGAATTTGACTCCTATAAATCTGTAGACACCCTGTTTATCTGTTCTTGTGTAATCGTGTCAGTCGACCACCGCGGTCGGGGTCGTAGATCACCCGAGTGCTGTTGGACTTTCACTGCAACACACTTTTCTCCTGCTTCAAATTCTATTAAAGGAGTTTGTGATTTTATAAAAAAAAAGGGTACTGATGATTTTGTGTGTGTGATTGGCCTCGTCAGCAACAGAGGTTGTTGACTTTTCAGACAAGACAATCCGACTAGCCTTTTCTGCAGCCAGCCAATCGGAGGTCTCCTGCCTGACCTCTGGACTGGAAAACTATCTGAGCTCAAACATCACTTTTGAACAGAATTGGTATGAGAGCAGTCAGCAGGTGATCAGCTGGGAATCGACTACCACGCTAGGATCTCGTCTGGTGCAGATCAGAAGGGAGGAAACTGAATAAAGAGCTACAGGTATCTATTTGATTTGTCCCTGTAGAAAGTAAAATGCATGTGTAGTTATCCTGTTATCACTCTGCAAAGTGGAATTATTCACAACCGTTTTTTCTTTTTGTTTTCTGATATAAAAATGCCCCACACTCCTCTGCTGGAGGGCACAATACAACCCTACGCTTGAGGCAGTTCCATTTAAAGAAGTAGCAACCTGTAGTGGAAACCAGTTTCTGATAAGTAATGCACAACGAAGTAGCTACTTTTCTACATTCAGTAGCTTAATTTCTTAATTTTGGGGGGATTTTAACAGCGTCGATTGTTCATGCTCTACTGTATTTCAGAGTGTGAGTTGTAGTTATTGTTTCCCTATAGGGGTTGAGGTTTTTTTTATATCTTTTCACGTCAGTTTATGTCTATCCTTCCATATACAGTTTGTATTTTCTGATATTTTGCTGCGGTTTAGGCCTCAGTACTCTCTGAGCTCACTGCTGAGTTTGCCAATCACAACAGCTGTGAATAGTGATGTAGAAATTTGTATAGTTTTCATTCAGAATTTAACGTGTAGGTTCCAAAAAACCTTCTTTGGTGATTGGTGATTTTTGCAGCAACAAAACAATTTACTTTTTGGAATTGACTTTTTGTGCAGTTTCAGAGTCATAGTGGAATTATTGTGTAAGACCATAAAAACTATCTGTAAAAACATAGAAGAAGCTGGGTTTGTACCAAAAAGATGAATAGTTTTAACAGTTTTAAAGGGTTAAGTTATTAGAACAAATTAACCCGGATTACTCAGGGTTAATGATGTTTAAACCCAAACTCCTCCATGAGGAGAAAATCAATGGCCGACCCTGAAATGTCATCTCAATGCTGAGGAGATTTTTGAAGTATTTCACCAAAGTCTCTCCTGTGTGAAAAATGTCCTTCTTGGTAATTTTGTGTTTATCAGGGAGGAGATGGATGATATTTGAGTTTCACACACATATATATTACTGTGTTTTCCTCACTGATTCAGCTCATCATCAAGCTCTGCAGAAGCCTGATGGTGACAGTCATCAAAGACAGATGTGTTTAAAAAAATGCAGGACACTGTTCTACTGTATTTTAGTACTATTTCCAACACTGTTACTTACTCTGTCTGTGTCTCCATTGCTGCCAAACAAACATTAAATGAACAGATTTTTTTTTGTAATTGTGTATCTATGTGAGGAGACTACATTTGTGTCCAAATTTACACACTTTTAGTGCACCATATAGTGTGTTCACCATTCTTATTTTGGGTGTCCAAACCTACTTTTCCAAAATCCAGTGCTCTGGAAATTTCCCAGAAGTGTTTGCAAAAAACCAGTGTGCATCTGCATGCTCACTAGATTGATGCATATAGACCAGTTTGAACCATTTGTCCTTTGAAAATGTGTACGTAAATAGATTTTTTAATTAAAACACCAAAGTTTTCCTCACCAAAGCAGAGCGGATTCATAATAAGTCTTAATGATCGTACATTTATTAGGTTATTACTTTAGCAAATGGCTGACATCATGTTTTAAAAGAAAAGTAAGTTTCAATCCAGGACACTGGGTGTCACCACAATATAAAGGGTTTTATGGGTTAAGAAGTAGGAAGGGAATTCGGACATGACCCAAGTCACGACAGTTGAGACGTAATCCGATGAAAATGGTGTTTTTGATGTTTTTGACATGTTCTGTTTTTTTGTTTAAATAGGGTCAATGTCTGATGTACTCTTTCTTGAAAAAGCTGCAGAGTTCTGCTTTTGTGTTTTTGTGTCTTCTGGGGAACTCCTCCTCACCTGTGTGTTAAATACACCTGTAGCCTTACCTCAGAGCCATCACAGTGTCATCAGACGCCCTCCCCTCCCACCGTCTCAGGGGATCCCCCCCCTACCTTTGCAGCAGCAGCACCATGCCCGGTCAGGATTTCTTACGAAGGCTGAATCTGCCCGATCTGGAGGAAATCAGCCAGTGCATCAGGAATGCTTCCGCCCCCTTGCTGGTCAGCGTGGGCGCCGTAGCTGCAGCAACGACCTACTACCTTGCAACTCGGCCCAGGGCCCTGCCGCCCGTCTGCGACCCTCACAGGCAGTCAGTTGAAGTGGAGGTAGGTTGATTTGTAAAGCATTAATAACTGAACCTGGTTAAGGCGTCTCATCTTGTGAGATATCGCACTTAATCAGTGGCTTAAAAGCAATTGATGGCAGGTTTATTGACCTGTTCTGTAAATAAAGGACATTTGAGAAGATTAGGAAGCTTTGAACTTCTGGGAGCCGGTTTAGCTCGTGCTGGTTTGCGGCGCCTTCCGTCCGTGAAACCTGGGTTCCCTGTTCCCTTCTCTACTTCTCTGCCGGTCCCAAGCCCAGTCTCTTTGAGAAGGTTGCGCCAGGAAGGGCATCCGGCGTAAAACAAAGCCAAGTTAACCAGGCGACTTGTTCGCTGTGGTGACCCCTGATGGGAAAAAGCTGAAAGAGACAGAAGGAGGAAGCTTTGAACTTTTACATCTCCATCACCAGGGGAAGGATTTGGCTCGGCGGTCTGTTCTCATGAACGATGGCTGTTTCCTGACTCACATTTACGATGATGCCAAAACGATGTACGAGTCCTTCCTCAGAGGGATTAAACTCTCCCGTAAGCCACCGACCGCATTTAATTGACGCTTTTTCTGACTTCATCCCGTCTGTGCAGCTCTTTAAGTTTCAGATTCCTTTCCTTTCTTTAAGAAAACGGTCCGTGTTTGGGCTCCAGGAAACCGAAGCAGCCGTACGAGTGGATATCCTATGGCGAGGTGAGCTTCACAGCAGCTGTAGCAGCAGTTCCTGCGCAGCAAATGAAGAAATTATTTCCATAGTGGTAAAATAGGTGAGAAAAAAACTGTAGTTTGACTTAAAAATGAAGAGGAAGCATGTGAACAGAAAAGTCAGCAGCACACGACACTATCAACACCCAATCAACATCCTATTCACATTTTAGGCAATAAAGTTATGTTTTTAGAATATATTTTCTGATACGTTTTGTTGAACCGTACTAACCATATTGCATTTAATTGAAAAACTTTTTTTTCATGTATTAACAAAAAACACGGGGGATCTTTGTTCAAATCTTTTCTGTTATTTTCGTTCTGATATTTTTAAGAACAAGAAAAACAAAGACCTACTGGACACTTATCTGCTATCGAAAACTATAAGATGAGCTACAATTAAAAGTTGAAAAGTCTCAATGCATCTGTCACAGACATAAGCCGTTTTGTTTATGTGCTTGTCATGATCTCACCTGTCTGCTTGGTTCTTCCTTCGTCCTTACTCTATCCCCAACATTACAGAGAAAACCGTTGGATTTAGTTCTCATGAGTGAACATTAGGAACAGTTTTGTTCTGTTTGTGATCATTGGTGCAGAAAATGTGTTACAGGTACAGGCATGTACTTTACATCAGTAAAGACAGTACACCAAACAGACTAAACAATATCAGTCACTCAACATAAATAATTTAAAAAGACATCACAAGTACGTATTCATTATTGTAAAAAAACTAACTGTACAGAAACCCATAATGTCATTACTGTTTGTGAACCAGCATGTTCGTTGTAGAGACGTTCTTATCTCCTGCAACTGTTGCAATCCTAAAAAATATTATAGCAAATTCTGGGGGGGAAGTAATAGCGAAAATCAAAAAAATTATAGTGAAAATTATAGAAAAAAATTCTTATGAAAATTAGAAAAATTATAGCGAAAAATTGTAGTGAATTCCAGAAAAAAAACATTATAGTGTAAATCAGAGAGTGAAAAATAGAAAAAAAATGAAAGTGAAATTCAGGAAAAAGTATATCAAATTCAGAAAGAAATTGTAAAGAATTCCAGAAAAAATTATAGCGAAAATCAGAGAAATTATAGCAAAAATTGCAAAACAATTATAGGTAAATATAGAAAAAAATACAACTAATTCTGAAAAAATTATAGTGAAAATCTAAACAATTACAGCAAAAATTAGAAAAATAATTACTGTGAAATTCAGAAATAAATAAAGGGAATTCTGAAAAAAATTATAGCAAATTCTGGAAAAAAAATTATAGAGAAAATCCGAAAAAATTTACAGTGAAATTCAGAAATAAATTATAGTAAATTTAGAAAAAAAAAAAAAAACAAAGATCACCCTTTTTTAATGAATGCAATACGTTTCCATAACATACTGTTCTTTTATTTCTATTTTTTTTCTGAGTCAACTTTTTATTTTATTTTATTGTAATCTTTTGTTTTAATGCAACAAATGCTGCAAGATTTATTTAGTCTTTGAGGAAAGGATTAGAGGGAAACCTGACTTCAGTACGCTCAAAAATCATTTTCACTGGGTACCAGGTGAGAAGAAATTTTGGTGAGTTTTTGAGCATGTGGCCGGCGCAGCAGAGTTTTACTCAGAGGTGAAGTAAGAAAGAAGAATTGCGATGACAACAGCTAAAAACCCTTTTTTTTAAAAAAAACAATTAACAAAATTACTAAAACTTTATACTTTTTTGAGAAACAACACTGATCTTCTATCCTTCATCTCTGTATGAGAATAATTATAAATTCAATTCTGTTCTGTTTGCGGGAAAACAAAGGCTGAAATGAAAATAAGGACCCAATTAAGGTATTGGATTGTCTCTGTTGATAAAGAAAACAAGCCAAAAAAGTGTTTACTGCAGTGCTGTCATGGCATGAAAGCTTCGCTGCGTCACGTTTTTTCCTAATCTGTAGCTTGTTTGAACACACCCAGTCTCTGGTAAGGGAAGCGTTAAGTCAAAAGTCATCTGTGTCTTTTTAGGTCAAACAAAGAAGTGAGAACCTGGGCTCAGCTTTTCTCCATAAAGGACATTCAAGGAGTGTGGATCCCCACATCGGCATCTTCTCTCAGAACAGGCCTGAGGTGCATATTTAGACTGTCTAAACACTCTAAAAAAGACTTGTATCCGCTGCATTAAGCTTTTTTGTGTGTGTGTAGTGGACCATGACTGAGTTGGCGTGCTACACTTACTCACTGGTGTCGGTCCCTCTGTATGACACGTTGGGAACGGAGGCCATTGCTCACATCTTAGACAAAGGTAACATATGGGAAGTTTCTCGCTGTCCTTGCCGAAGAGGGTGCTCACGTTGTTGTTGTCTTTTTTTGACTTCTGCAGCATCCATCTCCACCGTGGTGTGTGACGTGAAGGATAAAGTCAACCTCATCCTGGACTGTTTCAATAACTCAAAGCATTTCCTAAAAACCATAGTTTTAATGGAGGAGCCGAGTGAAAGCCTGGTGGAAAGGGGGAGACGAGCTGGAATCCAGATCCTGACCCTGCAGGAAATGGAGGTCAAAAGCATTCACACACACATGCTATCTAAGAGCTAAGCTGTGAAAAGTTCTTTCAATTTTGCATAAACATCACCTCATTTACATACACTACTCACAATGATTAATGGAAATATTTTCACCATTAACTGCAATGAGAGCTTGACAGTGATGTCTCGTGTTCCTCACTAAGCTCATGATGTTGTTCTGAGGCTCTTTCACAAGTACTACATGCAGTTCTGCCAGGTCACTTGGGGTCTGATCATCAAGTCCTTATTTTAGCTGGTCCCAGACATGCTCTATGGTAGGGGTGTCAAACTCATTTTGGTTCAGGGGCCCCATTCAAGGCGTCTGATTCCAAGTGGGCCGGACCAGTAACATAAAAGCAAAAAACAGTTTTATTTTTGTTTTTTTGTATTCAGTTGGATAAAATGCCTCAGCCAACATGGTAGCCTAATCACTTATTATTACACATTCATTCACAGAGGCCAATGGATGTAAAATAAAATGCATTTCACTTTAAAAAATTTGTTAATTTACTTTTATTCAGACTGAATATTTTACATCTGACACTGAATCAATCCTTGTAATAAACTCAAGTGGGGCTGCAGAAAAAAAAATGAAACACCTGCCTAAAATGTAAATGTGCAAATCAATGAAAAATTAAACTAAATCAAACTTGCAAACATTTGTGAACATAACAAGGATTTGGAGTTAACCTCCTTTCCTCAAACTCAATATCAGGATTCAATCCTCTGCAGAAACACATTTACTGTCATTCAAGTGTGCAAAACACAATGAAATGTCCAAGAATCTTTTCCTGGTTTCTGCCTGAATTTTGTGGCAACACCTGCCTTCTTCCTGACCTTTGATGGGCGCCATCAGTGACCAGACTGACATCATGTGACCAGTTCACTCCAACATAGTCCAGCACTGTAACAAGAGAGCTGACTATGTCATCAGTTGTTGTTGTGTCCATCAACTCAAGAAATTCTGCTATGATGGTCTCTTCAGCACCTCTGAGAAATATGCACAGTTGTCCAATATCTGTATCTGTGCTTTCATCAATAGTAACCGAAAATACAATAAATGACTGGATTCCTTAATATGGCGCCCAAGTCTCCTCAGAGATGTTGTATCTGTTATCATAATCCTTGACAGACTGCTTTTTGGGAACAAGACTTCTGCAGCCTTCAGCATTTTTCAATAGGTTCAGCATCTGAAAATGGTTTGGATGTTTGCTCCAACTTGTCTTCAACCAGTTGTCCATCACTGCTCCATCACTGACGTCATGCTGCAGTAAATGCAGACGTTTTTGTTTTTTTTCAGTCCAGCTTTTAGTTGGTAAATCCTCTCTTTTCTTAACTGCAAATGGTGAAACTTTCCTCATTGTCTCATTGTCTCATAGTGGTGCTGAATATTATATTCTTTGAGCACTGCCACCTGTTTATGACATTACAAGCTTGCAGGTTTTGCATTTAACTCAGCTCAAATAAAACTTTGTCCATTTTTCCTGGAAAGCTCAGCACTTCACTTCAACACTTTTTTTCTTTTTGACAACATCTTGGTCATTAGGGGGTCTCTACTGATCATTCTTATAACAATGTAACAGCAGTGGGGCTCGCGGGGAACCAAACTTATTCAGACATAGAGCCGTTAGGTTTCACTTTTGGCAGGTGCAAAGATATGCATTTTCACCAGTTTTGCTTAGCCTTTGCTCCCCCTAGTGGCGGAATGGCGCATTTCGGTTATTTTCTTTAAAATAAAAATCATAACTCGCCACAGGAATGGACTAGAAACGTGCTTTCTTTTTTAAACATTCTTAGAGTTTTTACTCTTCATGACTGGGCCAGCCTGAACCATATGGCGGGCCGGATACGGCCCGCGGGCCGTATGTTTGACACCCCTGCTCTATGGGGTTCTGGTCAGAGGTCACTGTTGGCCAAACCACATGAGACACTCCCGCTTTCTGAAATCCAGCTGGGACAATTCTGGCACCATGTGGTTGAGCATTATCATCCATGAATAGAAAGCTGGGGGTGTGCTGGTGGATTTGGACGATGATGATGTCTCTGAGGTAAGAACATGCAGTGACTGGATCATCCACAATAAATGGGTTTTGGGGTAGCTGGTTATGCCTGTCCGGACTGTTTCACCTCCTCCACCAAAGCTAACCCTGGGAACCATGTCAACCTTGGCATATCACTCACCTCCATTACACCAGCAACGGTGATGACCATGACCTCTGTGCAAGATGACCCGACACTCATCAGTGAACAGAACAGTAGACCATTGCTGCACTGTCCAGGTCACTTGGTCTTGTACTGCAAACATTCACGGTGGTCTCTTGATATCTGATGTCTGAATGATGAACTTGGAATGACTTACTGTCAAAATCAGCTTTTTCTACCCACAGAGCTGGAATTTGATGGCACATTGAAAAGGTTTTTCTTTTGGTAATTTTTGATTTTGAATAACTCTAAGGCACACTGAACACAGTGAGATCATTCCATGTAAAACTTAAAATAAAGTGTGTCTATCACCCTGACACAATTTCGTTACTATCCCGAAAATCTGGGAAGTTAAAAAAAACTGTGTAGATGACATCCACTGAGTTTTTTACAATATCACTAAGTAATTGAGTAGTGTAATCCACGTGTATCCATGTGGTTCAAACCTTTTTTTCCTCGATCCCATGAACGCATGACAATCTGTGACAATCCCTCCCATGTGGGGAGCGTCACACCTGACATGGGGAAATAATGGAGCCACTAAAGGAGCCTCTAGGTCTTCATGTTGGCTGGGACTTAAAAATATGTTATCATGCTGCCATGGCAACTCATGAAACCTGTCATTAGAGGGGAGGGAGGAGTATTTAGCTGCACCTACAGACAACAAACATCTTTATCCAGTTGATGCAGCTGTGAGAACAGGTGGACCCCGGAATATGACAGAAATGAAAAAAAGAATTTTCTGCAGAGGTGAGAAAAGATTTGGAAACACCTGATTGTTTTTATTCCTGCTGGTCATTGAAACTGTGGAATGGAAACTGCATTGCTTGTGTTACCAAAACAAGCAAGTACCAAAACCTGGTGCTTGGTTTATTGCAGCTGATCCCAATGTATCCCAAGTGAAGGGATTGCCATAATTACTCTTAACTACTTTATTTTTTGTTAAATATCCTCTTTATGTTGTCATTTTTCATGTTAATTCCAGCTACTATTGTTTTTAACCTGTTTTTCTTCTATTTTTTGTACAGTTGTCATTGAAGTGACATGTTTTTTCAGGTTGTGACAGTGTTTATATTTCTGTTCCCAGGCTTTAGGGAAGGCCAACCATCAGCAGCCGATTGTAAGTCATCTCTGTGCCTCAAATCTCCTCATATCAGTTAAAGTGCTCCCTGTTCTGTTTGAACGTCGTCTCCTCTGCCTCCTCCAGCCTCCACAACCCGAAGACCTGGCAGTGATTTGTTTCACCAGCGGAACAACAGGTGATACCAGTTTTCTCTAAACCTGATCCCAAATACGACCAGCACAGAAACCCAGAATAGACGCTGGCTTTTTCAGGAAACCCTAAAGGAGCCATGCTGAGTCATGGAAATATCATGTCGAACTGCTCGGCCTTCGTCAAACTGACAGAGGTGAGCACCGAGGCTGTATTTGCAATGACAAATGTATTTAAGTGAAGAATAAAACAGTGCAAATAATGTAAATGTTTTCATCTGTCTGTTTTTCTTCATTTTGTTGTTCACGTACACTATGTGTGATGTAGGCAAGGTGTCCCATTACTCACACAGACGTCCACATTTCCTACCTGCCTCTGGCTCATATGTTTGAGAGAGTAGTCCAGGTACGTTGTCCCGTAGCTTTAGTTTCAGCTGCCTGGCTGTCGTTGCACGCCTTCATGCTTTCCTTTCGTCCGACAGGGATGCATGCTGCTGCATGGGGGCCAGATCGGCTTTTTTCAGGGGGACATTCGGCGGCTGTCGGACGATCTGCACACCTTGAAACCCACTTTTTTTCCGGCTGTTCCTCGACTCCTCAACAGAATTTATGATAAGGTGTGGTGGGCTTTTAATGTGCTCGTATGTGAAACGATTAAAGCGTGGAGAGGCGGTTCTGGTGAGGCCTCGCGTGCGTCTCTGCAGGTCTTTGGGCAGGCGGACACCTCTTTGAAGCGCTGGCTGCTGCAGTTCGCCTACAATAGGAAGGAAGCTGAGCTGAGGAAAGGTATCGTGAGGAAAGACAGCATCTGGGATTACCTCATCTTCAAGAAGGTCCAGGTACATCTCCACCTCAATGACAACTGCTTATTTATTTCACTTTTGCTTTAACTTCCAACATTTTGATGGGTAGATGCCACTAGAGGTGTGTTGACAATAATATTACGATACGATATATATATATACATAAATATCACAGTGTGATATGTCTATCATAGGCATATCACACTGTGATGTTTATGTATTTATGTATGTATGTTATTACTCTTAACAGATAAAAACAAAAAGATTTGAAAAGAAAGATATGGTGTTTATCTATTTTAACAATCTCAAACTCAAAAGATTTTCTGTCAACTTCCTGGTTTACTTAAGTAGCAAATGACACATACCGGTAAATGTCTCTGCTGCTTTGGATCATTTTACAACAAATGCTGTAAATGTTCTCCACAGTTTTCCGTCCTCACACTTGACAGACACAGCAACATTTCAATCAAATGTAACAACTAGAAAACACTCACAAGTTTCCATTACAAATATGCACAAAACTTTATCGAAATTTGAGAAATGTCGAAAAAACACAATTTCGCATTTACACTATTTCAATTGAATCCCAATTATGCTTATAAACCAACTCACACCATAAGTCATATAAAAACATGGAGATGGATGTAAAAAAATACTTTGATTTACAGCAGATGCATTCAAATTTCTGCCATGGCTGTTGCACTCATCATCTATCAAAGGAGACGTTGGCGTCTTCTTCAGGCAATGGAGCGGCGAGCTCCGTACTCATGGGAGCGGCTACGGATGAAGTGGTTTTGGGAAATGGTGGTTGGTGATTTTACAGAGGAGCTGTGGATCCAATAATTCCAGATGAAAGCAGAAAGAAGGAAACCTGACTTTGTAGTAACAAAAACCAAACAATGGCTTCAGATGAACATTTTGCAGACACATTACAGTACAGCTTCTCCACTAGGCTAGCAGACAGTCACACCACGTCACATAATTCATAAAGGGATTTTTGTAATACTCCTAAATTCATATTCATGAAAAATTGTTGAGTATTTTTAAAACAAAAACTTGTTTTTCCAAACTAATCTCAGTAAATATAAATCAGAACTTTCACCGACACTTTACTTTGAACATTTAATTACTTCCTGTGACAGAAGCCTGTTTGGTTTGTTTAGTTTATATACTTAAACAACCTTATTTTGCATTTTCAGAGCTTTAACTACATTGTCTGAGGTCTATTTTTTACTCTACTCTACTGTATGTATAAAGATTGTGAAACAACAATCTAAAATCAGTCTTCAATCAGAATGCCAGGTTCAGGGATACGTTTTTTTTTCAGAAATGTTTACCCTCTCTCTCAGCCGATCACCTGGATCAGGTTTTTCCGGCCAATCGGAGACAGTGAAAGCAGCCTAATGTCAGGAATGCAGCCGCCATTTAAACCCCTATTGAAAGTGAAACAAAGCCTGGAGCCAAATTCTGTATTTTTTTTTTTTTTTGGTGTTACTTTAGACAGAAAATAGTTTTTGCGGTTTTTAGATGTAAAAAACACAAAAACGAACCTTTAAAAACAAGTTATAGGAGAATTTATTGTAATATAAAAGCCTGAAAGTCTAACAAAATACATTTGAATTGAAAAAAATAAATAAATTCAATGTATTTTAATCTATGTCAGCTGTTTCAATGGTTAGGTTGGGAGTAAAAATTTAAATATAGTTAGTATTCTAAGAGTAGACTTAATGTAAAGAGCTGGTTTGTTTTTCCAAAATGAATCATTGAGAAACAATATGTACAACTAAAAGGAGAAAAATCACAAAAACATACTTCATTTTATTATTTCTGTCCTGCTTCTTTCCAAAATCATCTTTTTTACTTTAAAGGAACCACCTCTAGGGATTATTTTAAATCCCACTCCAATCAACCTTGAATCTATTTGAAAGCGTTCCCAGTGGTCTTTGAACTATGTTGGAGCTGTTTTTAGTCAAAATAAATAAAAACAGTGTTGTTTTTTTCTAGGACATATCTGCAGAGTGACAGTAATTGTCAAGATTGATCACAGGGCTGGACTCAGATGCAGAGATTTCAGTGGTTTTAATTTCTTGAACAAGCTTCAGCTATGGCTCTAGAAATAACCAAACAAACACAGGTGGAAACAATCAGGGAAAATTACACAGTCACACCTGTGGGGGACTGACAAGGGCAGGAAGGAACAAGGCTTGAAACGAGAGGAGAGTTAGGGTTTCAAAATAAAACAGGAAGTGCAACACGAGACAAAACAGGTGACAGACAGACCAGAAGTGCACAACTCAGGACAAAACACAAGAATGACAAGACATGACAGTAATTAGCTTGTGACCCACCAATTGTAGTTTTTTTTAATTTTATTTTTAACTTGTCCTTTCCAACAGCTGGGTAAACAGATGAGAGCTGAAGGACTCTTTACTTTTACAACAGGGGTTATAAATCTTCTGACAAACCAAAGGAAAGTCTAAATAAACCCCTTTTGTCATCGAGGCCAAACTTTATTCATTTTAATCATATTTGAAAATCTTTTGTGCTGGACCGGACGAAAAAAGGAAAGAACAGAGATTGATGTTAGGGGGGGGGGGGTAGGAGGGTGATTACCAATTGTAGTTTCTACATACGTCACTACAAGCTTTTTCAAACGGCATTCTGCTCCTGATTCAAAACAATTTAAATATGGAAACACTCAGTAATGTAATTGTAAGCTTAATTTTCTTAATATATGTCGTGAGAAAATGCTACATGTTTAAAACACCATTTTCATTGGAGTGGCTCTGTAAGAAGTCATTGTTTCATCCCTGTTGAAAATGTGAGCTTAAATGAGGTGCTGTGCTGCCCCCTACAGGCCAGCCTCGGGGGCCGCGTGCGTCTCATGCTGACTGGAGCTGCTCCCATCTCCCCGGCCGTCCTCACCTTCCTCAGAGTTGCAATGGGCTGTCAGGTAAAACAAACAGACGCAGAGGAGCTGTGTTGTCTGACCGATGACAGTTTCCAACATCACTTTTCTTTTTCACCTGCTTTTGCTTTGCACTGATTCTGAACGCCACAAGTCGAGCCAATAGTAGGGGGTTGTGTGTATTTTCCTGTCACAAGATTTGATGCACATCTCGATATTGATATATGGTCCACAATGTATAGACGTCTTTTGCAGTATTGTGATATGAAAAAAGGGTTATCACATGTTTGGTGCACACAATACACCTTTAGCCATTGTAATTGACCTGAAGCAAGATTGTGGTTGGACATTTTTTCGTTTGCATCATATGTACAAACAAAGGCAAATACAGTAAAGAACCTTTTTTAATATCATAATCTTATTTGTATCTGTTGTTTTAACCAATACTGCTGCTCAGTACGAGAACGGTTTTTCAAATTGCATCTGTTATCCTTTACATCCCCGATCAGTACCAAAAGTGCTCTTTACTTCACAGTTCTATGAAGGTTATGGACAGACAGAATGCACAGGTGGATGCACCATTACCGTGCCTGGAGACTGGAGCGAAGGTATCATTCCTTAAGACTTTTAAAGATGTTACGTGACTGATGTGGTGAAACCGGACCTAAAGGGGACTTCCCATCTCCAGGTCACGTCGGACCTCCTTTACCCTGTAACATCATTAAACTGATGGATGTGCCGGAGATGAACTACTATGCTGTAAATGGAGAAGGCGAGGTTAAGATGCGCAGACGGTATTATGAAAGCTGTGGTTGTATCTGAATTCTATCACTACTCCCTAACCTTAAAAGACCATATAGTGCAGGACTATCCAGTACCCTGGATTATAACACATGTTCAATCTTTTTTTTTTAATGGCAAACATGACGTAAAAGGTAAAAACCTAATAAATATGAACATTTTACGAAGATTAATTATGAATCCCATGTGTTCTGATGATGAACAGTTGGAGGATTTATGAAAAAATACATTTAAATGCTTTTTTTTTTCAAATGACAAATTGTTCAAACGCAATGCATTGTGGTTAATATACGCCGATCTAGACACTAGATTATGAAATGATAGATTTGGACACCCTGATAAATGGTGAATGCCACATAGGCAGCATTTGATTCAAGTGACCCAATTCCGATTTTTTTCCTCTCATGTGGCACAGATCGGATATGACCGGTGAACGTGTAAGCAGGAAAAAAGCGCATGGATTCCGATTTTCTCAGAACGGAATCCGGCCTCATTCATGTGGAGATAAATCAGATACGAATCAGATACGTGCATTTGCGTGTGCCATGTAAGCAGACAAATCGGACATTCCCAGTAAATGCGAGTTGTACGTCAGTGACGTCAACTCAGGACACCACCAACTGAAATCACATGACTTATTATAGGTGCTTTTGTGCGCTGATTTTGCTGTTCGAGGACAGCTGGAGCCCCATCAGCGTGATTACCTTTCAACCTCAGGCTTCAGACCATAGTCGGAAACCGCTGTTATTTCCGGTCCCTGTCAGGACGCAAACTGTAACTAATCAAGCGGGACACCTTTGCTCTGGAACAGGCTAGAAGCCGTTTGTTTCTTTGCTTGGATCAAACTGTTAGTACAGCACAACATCTGCAAACACTTCCTCGTTCAAAACTCAGCAAGAGCACATAAGCCGGCCGAGCAGCCCTCCTTTTTCCTCTCCCGCGCATCCCCTCTCGTGGGCCTGCCTCATCCTGGAGCGCCCAAGGCAACGCCTCCTTCCGTCGCAGCGTTGCCTCCATGACAACCGCAGTCACACAAAAGTCCGAAAGAGGTCAGCGGAAGGCGGAAATGCTGCTACGTAGTTCTCAGAACGTCTACGTTTGATAGTTTCAGCATTGTATAGTGTAAATGCAAAAATCGGATACGGGTCACTTTTAAAGGATGATGTAAGCGGGTCGTCAAAAAAAAATCAGATATAGTCAGAAAATCCAATTTGGGCATCAAGACCTGCAGTGTAAATGCAGCCATATAGTGCATTTAGTACGTAGTGAGGGAATTCAGACACAACCTGCGTATTGTGGTGTGGATATGTATGCAGCTGTTATCTGCTGGTTTCCAGGTGTGCGTCAAAGGTCCTAACGTGTTCAAAGGCTACCTGAAAGACCCAGAAAAGACAGCAGAGACGATTGACGCAGACGGTTGGGTTCACACTGGAGATATTGGGAAATGGCTTCCAGTAGGTTCACGCAGCTGAACCTCACCATCAAGCATTGCCACACCCACGTTTTCTGAGTTTAGTGGATTCGGCACCAAATGCAGCTGCACTGTTGTGTGTTTCCAGAACGGCACCCTGAAGATTGTGGACAGGAAAAAGCACATCTTTAAGCTGGCTCAGGGGGAGTACATCGCACCGGAGAAGATAGAGAACATCTACACCAGGAGTGATGCGGTGGCACAGCTCTTTGTTCATGGAGACAGCCTGCAGGTAGAAATTACAACCCAAACAGAAGCAAATGTCATCCAGAAAATATTCCAATGCACTTTATGACAGCACAGTTTGGTAACTTCCAGGCATGTCTGGTAGCAGTGGTGGTGCCTGATCCGGAGTTTCTGTCCGGTTGGGCTGAGAGGAAGCTGGGACTGCAAGGCAGTTATAAGGAGCTGTGTGGCAACGAGGTAATTCCAGCCTACCGATGGCATCAATTTTATCAACCGTTTTAAATGTAAAAGCTTATCGACAAGTTAAATTTACTTGATCAAAATAGGAGGAAGTTCAGCTCAGTCTTAAAGTTTTAAATATGAAGACACTGTAGATTTATCAATCACTGAAAATATGCACCACATTTTTTTTTTTACTCTTTCTGGTCACGCAAGAACTACCTTTAATCAAACCCATGTTTCCTCTGTAAACAGAAAGTAAAGGCTGCCATCTTGGAGGACATGATTCGTCTGGGGAAAGAAGGAGGTTTAAAGTCTTTTGAGCAGGTTCAGCTTCACTCCTAGTTTCCGGATTTCAAGTTTTGATCCATGAAGATGAAAGCCTTTTCTCCCTTCCGTCTAGGTGAAAGCCATATACCTTCACACCGAGCTGTTCTCCATTGAGAACGGCCTGCTCACGCCAACGCTGAAGAGCAAGAGGAACGAAATGCTTCAACATTTCCGATCTCAGATAGACGAGCTCTACAAAGGAATCCAAATGTAGAAGTTTCTTCTTTTTTCTAATGAACTGTGACTATCAGAAAAGGAGAGAACACTTTCAGTTAAAAATAATGACGAACATCCATGTATTTGTGAAAAACTGTGAAATCTTGCAGAACAAAAAATACATTTTAGGACAAATGTGCACATTTTTTTTTATATAAAGAATGGATTAAATGTCGTTTGATAACATATTGATTTTAATGAGCTCTTTGGAAACACCTTGCAGGAATAAGCCGTCCACGAGAGTGTTCTAAATGTATTTATAATCACAAATAAAGGGAAGATGATCACTAAACTAGTCTTTCTTTACCTTAATGAGGAGACTTTTTATTTCAATCACTGGAATCGCATGCGCATACATGTTCATGGTTTGAATTTAACCTAATTGTATTTTTCCTGTAATTATTGTCATTTCGTAACATATTTCATTAAATAAAGAATAAAAATATTGTCAAAACTCTGTGTTTTTGCTATAATCTTTTAAAATGAATATATTCTTTTTTTTCATGATTCATCATGAATGAATGAATGAAAATATTCTTTTTTTGCCAGAAATGGCAACTAGAGAATAAAAAAAATACACCAGTGTTGTGCACTAAAATAATCCCATGCCACAGAATGCCACCTCTCATACATTATCACATCTTTTCAGTATTATTCACACATAGAAGCATTATCTGTGACTTGTGGGTATATACTTTTAGGTCCCAAACAGAAATCTAAATAGTAACAATAAATATTAATGTAAAATCTAAATGTCAAATGTTATGTGATATGCAAAAAACTCAATTTAAATATTAAATCTAAGCCTATATCTAACTACATCATAATTATAAATGTTAAATCTAAATGTAAACATCAAATATATTAATCACTAGAAGGAGCTGCATTTCCAGAAGAAAATGCAGGGTTGAATGCTGTATTGCTGAATGAAAGCAGAAATATGATGAAAAAGCTGAACGTTGTAAAAGTAGAATGTCTAAAATAGGTCAAACATTGTAGAAGGAGTTAAGCATGAAAGCTAAAAAATTGTTGAAAAAATGGCTGAAATGTCCTGGAATATTTTGAAAAATTAAAGTACCAAAAGTCAAAGGTGAACATTGTTAAAGTAGAATGACCAAAACAGGTAAAAATTTGTAGATGGAGTTGAGCATGAAAGCTGAAATTGTGGAAAAATGGATGTACTGTTGAAAATTTGAAGATGATGCTAAAATGGCTAAAAGTGCTAGCATCAGCATCATCAACTTACTCAAAAAACCACATTGTTTAAGAGTATCATATTGGTAAAAGCTACATGTTCTAAGTTGACAGAAAATCCACTTTTTTCAAAATGGCGGCTTTTCTATTAATTTTATCTCCATAGCAACCATTTTACGTTTGGGTCGGCATGGGATGACGAACAAATCGACGTCAGTTTCAGACAAATCGGAAAAAGTAAACCTTTGGACGTCCTTAGCAACAAAGTTTGTTGGCTAACCACGCCCACAATCCTTATATGTCCAGATCCAGTGAATTTCAATATGTTCAGTTCCAGCCATGGATGAAGTTTATTGCAATATTTGCTTCAGATTTTGTCATAAAAAGGCCACCAATATTAGGTTGTGTCGACATCCCATAATGTTTTCTAAACGTATTTTATAGTCCAAAGCCTTGTGATTATTTTAATGTTTGAACGGTGTCTCTAGCTACAAGTATGTTGAAGTTATATTTGTTTAAAGAAACAACGGCTTCAGATTTGATTAACACAAAATGGCCGCCGAACAGTCTGCATCCCATACTGAGTACAAACCTTGAAGCTGTATTGCAAAGCACTTATGATTGGACAGTGACATGGAGTCACTTCCTGCAACAAGTAACAATCTGTCATATGCAGAGCCTCAAGATCAATTCTCTCAACCATGGATGTGCCATTTGTTTTAGCACACTCATCCACATGTAATGGAGAGACATTTTGATCACCAGCTAGCTAGCTGAATGACAAAGCAATATATTTTTCATTTGACCACTAACACATGGTGTAAAAACATGATAGTCACTTCTCGTAACAGCCATCTAACTCATGGTTTGGGAATCAACACTTTCCCATGAGCCTTAGCGGCCATGGGCGGGGCTAAGGCCTGGGTCCACAAGATGGCTGCGGAGCACATGTTTGAACTGCAGCTTCAAGCTACGAGGAGGAAAATAAAAAAATACATCAAAACTAACTTAGATTTGCTCCCACTGTTTTTTCTAACATACATTGAGTGTTTTTGTGTGTGCTTTAAGCTGCTCTGATCATTTTAACGTTTAAATGGTGTCTCTAGCTAAAATTGTGTGGAAGCTGTTATGGTTGGAACAATTAAAGGTTCTAGAAAAGTTAAAGGAACAATGAATGAAAGCTGAATTTGCTGATGAAATGGCCGCACTGTCCTGGAAAATCTTAAAAAGTCAAGGATAAAAAGTCAAAGCTTATGAGTAACCCCACCTGAAAGAAAATTCTTCCATGTAACGAAATATAATTGAGTTAGTGGAACTGAATTTTATCAAGAAAGGCAAGGTAAAAAACCTTGCAGAAAAAGTCAAATGCTGGAGTTGAACTCAGAACCTCAGCATTACAAACCCACTTACTTAGCCGCTGAGCTATCATTGTTGTGATGATACACAGCAGCCGGTATAAATTAATAAGGCCCGTCGTGTTTCATCTTATTAGGAAAAGCCGAGTTGAAACGATTTCATACCACAGTTCGTTTTTTTCGAAGAAAAAACAAACTAAAGTTTTCACTTTTGAAAAGTCAAAGGATTTGAAGGACCAAAAGTGGTGGTAAAACATTTGTGGAGGTAAAAAAGTTGTAGTAGGAGTTAAACAAGGCCCGAAATTATTGAAAAAATGGCTGAATTAATGAAAATTTGAAGATTTGAAGGAAAGGAAGGAGCTGAACTGTTTCATACAATTGTTAAAGTATGTAAAAACCTGTAAAAGAAGTTAAGCACAAGGATTCTCGATGTATTTTAATGGAGCAAAAAATCCTGGAAAATCCTGGAATATCTTAAAAAGTTCAATGATTTGAATGACCAAAAGTAATAACTGTAATAAGTTGAAAGAGCTCAACATTTTAAAAGTAAAATGGTAAAAAAAAATTTAAGGGTCCGAACCGGGTGTCGAACCCGGAACCTCATGTACCATAACTTCCCAATGCATTTTAATAGGGCAAAAATTCCCGGAAAAACTGGAATATCTTAAAAAGTACAAGGATTAGAGGTACCAAAAGTCATAGCATTAATGAGATGAAGGAGCTGAACATTTTAAAAGTTGAATGGTTAAAATAGGTTAAAAATTGTAGAAGGAGTTAAGTGCCGAAAAACGGCGGAAGATAGGTGGAAGAATAAATAAAGAGAAACAGGAAAACAAAGGGTTGAATGCTTTACAGCATTCAACCAATTAATGTAAAGGTTTGAGTGTAAATGTTATTTCTAAAAATCCAAATGTTAGATATACATTTTAAATATTAAAGTAAGTGTTAAATATACATGTTAAATACAAATATAAACTTATGTTAAAAAATACATTTTAAATATTAAAGTAAGTGTTAAATATAAATGTTAAATACAAATATAAACTTATGTTAAACCTACTTGAATTTACAGACACTTGTCTGAATGCGAATGGAGCTGCCACTAATGAACCTTTTGGGTCTCCGTAGGACTAGCTCACTTTAGTTTAGGAGTGGGTAGATGTGTATTTTTTCCTTTTTTTAATAAAGTGGTAAATTGTGATAGTAATGATAGATTTAATACTAAATAATATTTATTTTCATCTAATGTGTCGAATGACCAGACATCGCTTGTTTCTTGTTGGGAAAACGGTATGACGTTGTCGTTTTTAGAATGGTACGTCTCAAACTCAAACTATTTTGCGGGAAAAGGCTTTCTTCCTTAGAGACAAATGTCAACAACACGTCCGGTGAACTGGTCAAAAAATAGATTCCAATGAGGTAAAACTAGTAATTAGTAGCAGTTGAGCTGAAATATTTCATACTTTTTTAAAAACAAATATTGTTATTTACAAACTTACGTATTTGGCGCTGGTGGGATTGTGTTGTGATACTTTGTTTTAATACTTTTGTTAACTTACCGTGTAAACAGTCGCTAGGACTTGAGCTAAATGGGATTTTAAAAACATTAAGAGTGTCATCCTCTTATCTTTACAGTGCCAAAAAGGGGCGAGGGCGAAGAAAGGTTCTCCCAGAGCCGCAAAAACAAAGCCAAGTGAGTGATGAATAAATTACTGCTTTATTTTGAAATGAAGGGGAGTATTTGACACCTCTTTTCTGCCCCACAGTCCACTGAATTATTAACCTTTTTCAGTTGGATGTTATATTTCAGGGTCTGATTTTTGACGTTTTGTGGCCAAATGGTAATTATATTCTTGACATTTTAAGTAAAAGCGTTGTGTTTTGTCTTGTGCATATTTAATTCTTTATAAAAAAAACATGTTTTATCTCTTCAAAAATACATATTTGTGCGTTTTTAAAGTTCTATTTCAGATTTGATCCTTTTGTCCTTCTTTGCTGCTTTTTTTTCTCTGTCTTTTTGGAGCATGTTGTGACCGTCCTCTCTTCTGATGCTCATGTTTAGATGGAGAAGACGTCTCTGGATCAGGTGGATTGCTCCACCCTTTCAGGCGTAGACAAAGCCAGCTTTATGGAGGGTCTGCAGCGCAATGTCGGTAAGATTTTGCACATTGTTTCTTCACCAATGTTTGAACTTCTTGATTTAAATCATTAAACATGCATTTAAATAAAATGCAGCCCTACAATCGTATGCATTTGTGACAAGGTTACCAGCTGAAGTGTTATTGTAGCAATGAAGACCAACAATAACTTATAGAGGGACCTCGTAGCTTTATTCACTTCCAACTTCTTGGCCATACATTTAGAACTAAGGCTCAGGTGAAAAGGCAAACTCTGTATCACTCCGCGTAGGGAACTATATTCATAGTATGTGAGACATATCACAACATCCCCTCTGTTTAGCTCAAATCTATATCACAAACAAAATAAAGTGAATATGCTAACCCTCAGATCACTGTAACAATAACAATAGCACATTCTGTGTCATGTTAATGGAAATTAGAAACATACATTCCCATTTGTCTTGAGCATCATTTTTTTTTTTTTACATCCGTTAGGGTCTGGAAAACAGCATAATAACAATACGAAGTAAATAATCAACAGTTTTGATTTTTCCTCTTGTTTATAGATCAAGGTCCTTGTACCGAGATGGTTTGTTTATAACTCTGCCAGATCGTGTGCAGGTTGGTGGTGGACTGTTCTGTCTTTCATAGTTTGTGGTTGTTGTGCATGGGGTTTCAGTGATGGTCTCTGCAGAGTCATTGCAATCCTCTTGATGCTGGGTTTGTTGTGGTGCCTCTGCAAGTTGGTTCCTCCTTTCGTTGATCTGTATATGTGGTTTAAAGAGTTCTCTTAGGTGACTCCTGCAGCGTCTGATCTAATTTCTGTTGGGTGTTTGGACAATGTAGCTTCTTGGCTCAGTGCTCTTTTCCACTACAGTTGCTGGGTGCCACGTTCCCCTTTCTTTATTTAACACAGTCACATGTTTGTCCTGGTTGGAGAGGTGGTAGCTCCTTACGACTGTTTCTGTCGTGGTGTTCTTTCATATTTGCAGTTCGTTGTTCTAGGTGCAGTCTGTGTTCTTCTTTGCCAGGATCAGTTCGACTTGGTACCAGGGTGGTGACAGGTCTCCCAAAAATCAGTTCTGCAGGTGATGGTAGTTTACTGTCGATTGGTGTTGCTCTGATCTGTAATAGTGCCATTTGTAGATTTCCACCATATTTCAGTGTCTTCTTGACGATGGATTTGATGTGTCGTACATGTCTCTCTATGAATCCGTTACTTTTTGGGTAGTGAGGAGAACTGGTGATGTGTTTGACTCCCCACTCCTTTGTGAACCGTTTGAAAGCTTCTCCTGTGTACTGTGTCCCGTTGTCCGTCAGTATTTCATCTGGACGTCCAAATAATGACACATACGCTTGTATTTTTTGTGCAACTGCATGACTTGATGTTGTGTGCATCTCATCCACCATAGGGAACTTGGAATATCTGTCCACAGTTAATAAGTAGTGGCGACCATTCACCTCAAACAGATCTGATGCGAGTGATTGCCACGGCTTAGTTGGTACTTTATGTGGTTGAAGAGGTTCCTTTGGGTTTGCATCTTGGTATTCTATACACACTGAGAAGGATCTGCACATCTTCTCAATGTCGTCGTTCATTTTGATCCAGTATACGCTTTCTCTTGCGAGGCGACGTGTTTTCTCAATTCCTTGATGGCTTGAATGCAGTTGTTTTAGAATGCTCTCCGTCATAGAGTCAGGAATCAGCACTTGTCTGCCTTTGAATATGACTCCTGTTTCTATGCCAAGTTCATCTCTGAAGGCCCAGAAGGCACGAAGATGTTTTGGTAAGTCCTGTATTTTTTCTGGCCATCTTTGAAGAATCACCTCCTTTAGTGCACAGAGTTTGAGATCTTTGCTTGTTTCTGCTCGAAGGGTGTTCTGTTTGTCAGGTGAGAAGTTAATAAGTGCTATGGTGTACATTTCAGGGTCTTCCGGTTCAAAAATCAGTCCGTCTATACGTTCATCCAGCTCTATTTCACTGCTGTTCTCTGGGTTGGGTAATCGACTTAGGGTGTCTGCGAGGACCAACTGTGGTCCAGGACGGTACATGACCTCGAAATTGTACCCCTGAACTTGGACGAGCATTCGTTGTAACCTTAGTGGAGCCGCGTGTAGTGGTTTTCTGCATATGGTTACAAGTGGCTTGTGATCTGTGATCACTATGAATCCTTTTCCGTACAGATATGTGTGGTATCGTTGTATTTCATAGACAATAGCAAGCATTTCTCGCTCAATGTTGCTATATCTGGACTGAGTATCTGTTAGTGTTTTGGATCCAAAAGCTATAGGTTGGTTATTTTGCACAAGGGCAACACCTAAGCCTTTCTGGGATGCAACTGATTCAGAACTTTGTGGACTGGTGCCAGCGGAACTACCTCCAGATTAATGCAGGGAAAACCAAGGAGCTGGTGGTAGACTTTCGCAGGCACACACACTCTACAATAGCACCGGTGTGCATCCAAGGAAGGGACATAGAGAGAGTGGATTCATACAAGTACTTGGGTGTTCACCTCAACAATAAACTGGACTGGTCACACAATACAGAAGCACTTTACAAAAAAGGACAGAGCAGACTTTATCTGCTGAGGAGACTGAGGTCTTTTGGAGTGCAGGGATCACTCCTAAAGACTTTTTATGACTCTGTAGTGGCATCAGCCATCTTTTATGGATTGGTCTGCTGGTATAGCAGCATCTCGGCTGCAGAAAGGAAGCGGCTGGAGAAGCTTGTGAAGAAGGCCAGCTCCGTTTTGGGGCTGCCTTTGGACTCAATGCAGGAGGTGGGAGAGAGGAGGATGGTAGCTAAGCTATCATCCATGATGGAGAACGACGCCCACCCCATGTATGAGTCTGTGTCCTCTCTGTGCAGCTCCTTCAGCGACAGACTGAGACATCCTAAGTGTCTGAAGGAGCGACACCGCAGGTCGTTTCTACCTGCTGCCGTTAGACTGTACAACCTTAACTGCTCCCAGTGAACCACGTTAACCAAAATCATCGGGTCTGTCATATTTCTATTATCCTGTGCAATAACCGATATATGGTCATCCTGTGCAAATTTTTTTTGGAAATGTATGTGTATATTGTGTATATATGTGAGTATATTGACTCCATAGTTTGTTTCTTTTATATATTGCCCTCTCTCTGCCCTGTACTGCTGCCGCAAAAAGGAAATTTCCCCATCGTGGGACGAATAAAGGAATATCTTATCTTATGTTATCTTATCCACTTCAAGTGTTATAGTCAAGCAGGGATCGTAGTATTTCAAACATGCGTCCTCAGTGATCATTGTTTTAAGGTCATCAAAGCAATTTTGGTAGTTTGTGTCCCATACCCATGGTGTGTCGTTCTTCAGTAGTCCTCTCAGGGTGTGTGCTTTGTCTGCGAACCTTGGTATGTAGGGGGACAGGTAGGATAGCATCCCAATGAATCTGTGTAACTCATCTTTGTTTTGTGGTGTTGGCATCTTTTGGATGTCTCTGACTTTGGCTGGGCCAGGTCGAATGCCGTTGGCGGTGTACTGGTTCCCAAAAAATGAGATTTGGTTCTGTTTAATGTTACATTTTTCACTGTTGAACACCAAACCTGTGTTTGCAGCACGCTCCATCAGGTTGATTAGGTTCCTGTCATGTTCCTCTTCATTTTTTCCATATACTGCAATGTCATCTGCGATGCTGACCACACCTTGCAATCCTTCTAGGATCTGGTCCATCTTTGCCTGAAAGATATCTTGAGACACACTGAGTCCAAATGGTAGATGCTTCCAGCAGTACCTGCCAAATGGAGTGCGAAATGTTGTTAGCAGTTGTGAATCTTCATCCAAATGTATAGACCAGTATCCTGCCTTAGCGTCAAGCTTGCTAAATACTTTTGCTTTTGCAAATTTTGGATTTAGTTCCTCAACTGTTGGAATCCTGTGTGGGCATCTTTTTAAACTGTCGTTTAGTTTTTTAGGGTCTAGACATATCCGTAGACTGCCATCTTTCTTGGTACTGTATGCTAGACTCGAGCACCAAACTGTGTGCACTTCCACTTTGCAGATCACATCCTGTTCCACAAGATTATCGAGTTCTTTTTTGAGCTTGTCTTTTATGTGAAAACTGCATTTGCGTGGTGGGTCTTGAAATGGTTCAGCACCCTCTTTGAGCAGAAGTTTTGCAGTCCCACTGAAGTTACCAAGCTTATCAAACTGGTTTGCATAAGCCTTCTTTAAATCTTCTATGGTTTTTATGTGTAACAGTGAATTGGCTTTTTTAGGTTTTGTTGTGGTCTGGCTCTTGTTTTCTTTGTTAGCTGCTTTGCTGACATTAGCTATAGAGTCCACGTTTACAGTTACCAGGTTGAGTGCTTCGCATGTGGGCAGTCCAACTATTGCTGGACCTGGTACATCCACAACATAAAACATGGCATTAATCCACTCTGAGTGCTTCCATTGACATGGGATGTTTATTTTCCCATAACATCGGATCCTGTGTTCGCTGTAGGCTGACAGTTTTGCATGGCTCTTTTGGAGTCTGTTTATCGCCTGTCTGTCTCTGCCATACATTTGTCTGTATGTACGTAGTGGCAAGGTATTCCCTGATGCACCTGTGTCAATTTTTAAACGAAGTGTGTGTTTCTGGCCAGGTACGTCAGGTGGTTTTATATTTAGGATTGTATAAGCCTCTTCTCTTGGCATTTTTGGATCAATGCTGTGCATACATTTTTCGCTGACCGTGACAGAGTGAAACTCTCTTTGATATGGGTCATCTTCACTCGAGTCTGTGGTTTGTATGGCATCTATTTTCCCTTTGTTTGGCTTTTACGGTCATTCTTGTATGACTGGCTCTGATAACTTTTTTTTGTGGTATCTGCCCATTGACTTTGGCTGAGATTTATCTCGCCAGTGTTGGTTGGTATATTCTGTTTTTTTCTGTTGCTTTCTGTTTCTGCTGCATTTAGCCCAGTGTCCTGTGTAGCCACATAGGTGACATATATCATTAAAAGCAGGACATTGTCGTGGCTTATGATCTGATCCACATCTTTGACACAGCCTTCCCCTTCCTTTGATAATAGCATCCACTCTTTCCTTTTGCTCTGTTTTGCATACCTCAAGTTGGTGAAGATGGAGATTTCCTGCTGTGAGAGCTTCGTGTTTTCGTCCTTCAGTCAGGACTTCGGCCAGAGAACAACCTTGAGGCTTGCTGTAGAGCTCATTTCTGAAAGCTTCATGCAGCGTGCTGGCTATGATCAGCTCAATCAGGCGTTCATGGAGTTCTTCATCTGTGAATTGACATTTTAGTGCAAGAGTTCTCGCTCTGTTTATAAAATCATCAATACTCTCGCCTGCTTTCTGTCTATATTGCATAAGATGCAGTCTGTGAATTCTGAAGTTGACATCCAACTTTAATTGTCCTTCAAAAAACTTCCACAGATTTGCCGGGACTTTCTTTTCAGCTGCACTTAGGCCGCTAGCATTTAGCCTCTTTAGCCCCTCATCTCCGATGCCTCGGCATATTTTCCTGGCTTGTTTTTCTTCATCTGAGATCTCGCCATCCCCTAGGTATAGGCACATTTTTTGCTTGAATAATGAAGTTGCCTCACCCAGATCCGGGTCGGACCAGTTCATAGTAGGAAGATGCCACCATGAAGTGTTATTGCATCAATGAAGACCAACAACTTATAGAGGACTCTCGCAGCTTTATTCACTTCCAACTTCTTGGCCATACACGTAGAACGAAGGCTCAGGTGAAAAGGCAAACTCTGTATCACTCCGCGTAGGGAACTATATATTCATAGTATGTGAGACATATCACAACACCAGCTAACCCTTTTGTACAGGAATGCCTCTTCACAGCACCGCCGTGGAGGAGGACTTACATGTTCTGGAAGATGGACAGACCGGCAAAAAAACAAAGCAAAGCGGCTCAGAGCAAAACGCGGACAAGAAGAAAAGAAGGAGGACTATAAAAGCTAGGTAAAGTTGAATAAATGTTTAGTTTTTTACCAACATGATGGTTTGATTAAAGCTGTTTATGAATTGGTCAGTCCTCAGGGGGCAACAGCAGAGCACACAGACGAAAGAAAAAAGGAGGACGGTCCAGCCACCTCATCATCAAGCTCTCATTCAGTTAAAATTAAGCCTGCCAAGAGGAGAACTGCAGGGCAGGTTGCTGCAGGAAGGTCAGTGCATCATGACACCAGATACTTCAGGGTTAAGAGCCAGTAATTTGTAAACCACACTATGACTAGATCAGCATTGTTTTATTTACTGAAATGCAAATCCTTAAGTCAGTTTCGTGCATCAGGGTTGTTGTTAATGTGTCTGCAGAAAGTGAAAGAAAAAAGGAAGAAAAAAAAACACTTCTCCCAATAGGAGAAACACTGCCACCTAGTGTTTGAAACAAGGTATAAAGCCTATCGTCAGAATTGGACTGTTCTGTCTCAGGCAGTGGCGGTTCTACACTAACTTACTCCCTGGGCGAGTAACCCCCGCACACATACAAAATTTGTGTTCCCTATCTTACATTTAGAGCCATTTACTCAAAAAAATGCACATGAATTTTCTAGACTCCTCGTATTACAAGTTAAAATTATTCACAGTGGGCCTAAATTAAAGACATGCTTAAGGTTTCGACCGAAGAAGATAAACATTTACTGAACACACTTTAAGCCAAACTTTAAACCTTTTAAACTGAATCCTTGAACATAAATATGAATGAATTACAGGAACACAAGTTAAACCTTTAAATAACTTGTAATATTTTGCTCATAGAAATATATTCTGTCAAAATATACCAATATGAACATGCTACAGGACAAAACAAAGAAAGCCTGGAAATATTAATAAGAAATTACAAATCAAATAATTCCGTTTTTTTTTGCTCTTTTATCATTTTTTAGAGCATTTTTTTTAGAGCTGGACTCCTGTTTCTTTTTTTAGCAATAATTTCTTAATGTGTGACGTCCGTGTGTGTCTTTGTGAAACATATCAGAGGGATTAGATCTAAAAAATAAAACTTATTGTGATTAATATGTTTAGGTCTTATAAAACATTAAAGACTAAATCTTAGAACTCATCAGTGATTTACTTCCAAAATATTTACATTTCCCTAAATTTGTGCAACACCAACAGTAGAAATCCTCCGGGAAACTCAGTCCATAAAAATGGTTCGCGCCACTTCCTTCCCGCCCGCCTCTATGAAGGGACAGCTGGCGTTCAGAGTTGATTGCCAGATAGAAAGACCCCAATCACCTGTTAGGTGTGATTCAGCCAGCCAATCGTGAGCCGCGGTCCTCTCGAAGTTCTTTTACTTATGTTCCAAAGACTACCGCGAGAGGTGTGGCCAGCAAGCGTCTTGCAGCAGAGGGCGGTGGTCACGTGCGCATCGGGTCTGCTGTGTCGGAGCAAAGAATTATGGGAAATAATCTCCATTGCCTGCTTTTTTCGAAATTGGGTTGAGCATGGATGTTTTTTCTGCCTAATTCCTTTTCATGTGCCTGTTTTACGTTGTTTCACTCTGAGGTATTCTTTTTTTTTTTTTTTTTTTTGCACCATAAGTGTGAAGAGCAAATAGGAGGAAGACATTCTTAAGAGTCTGATGTGTTAAATTAAAATTGCAATAAATGGTTGCCTTAAATGTGCTTAAAAAATCTTATGGCAGCTTGAAGTATTTAACAAATCAAATAAATCCATTTATGCATTTGACCAATCGGATGGAGCCCTTTATGTTAGATGTTTGCCTCCTATGTAGACGAGGGTCATTTGGAGAATCATTTAAGTTATGTTGACTCTTATTTAAATCAAACTGTTGCATTTAAATAGAAATTATGTTTTTGGTTGTTATATCACACGCGAATAATGATCATTAATACTGCAAATCGCGAGTCTTACTTGTATCGTGCCGCCCTACAACTTACCTGTATTTAGACATTGTCTGTTCTTTTACACGCACGCCTGTCATCTAATAGACATAGCTTTGTACTTTTTCTCTATTTGGGCAGATTAAAACACTGAACTGATATAAAGATCTTACATAGTCGAGTCAGGAAATAACCAGATAATAATGACACGTCTAATATATTCCAGGCTCAATTTGGTTGACTAGTTTAAAATTAAAAAATATCGATCATATACTTTGTGATTCCAGTGCTGGCATGGATATCATAGGATGGATTGCGTTTCCAACATGAAAAGACGTTTTTGTTCACTTTGGCTTTGGTGCTTTTATTTTGTGAAGCTATAGAGGAAAACCTTTTCGTTTTGCCTCACAGCTCCTGAAATAATGAGTAACTAAATGTAACTCTAATAGTTAAAAAAAAAAACGTTAAAAATGTGTCTATACGCGTGGAAAAATAAAGAATCTTTGTGCTTTCACTTTTCTATTATGTTGTTTATTTTAGTTTTGTTTTATCTTTTATTGTTAAGCACTTTGGTCAGCCTCTGCTGTTTTTAGAAGTTCTTTATAAATAAAGTTGACTCGACTTTAAGGTATTATGGATTTGTCCAAATTACATGAGCGAAAGACAAAAACGGATTTGATTTTATTAACTGTTTACACGCAGCTGTGATCGCTGAAGGCTATTACAGGATGTTTCCAGAAACATGATGGGTCTAAAAATGTTTTTTTTATCTTAATCTGAATAAAAACGCTGTCTGGAATAAGCCAACGGTTTTCTCATTCAATCTATAAGCACTTCATCTTTGTTATTTGGATATTATTAACACTTTGTTTAAATGTCTTGTTAAATGGTCTGAACTTGGACTGATAAAGTCTAAATAACGCAATATAGAAGTTAAGAACCCGGTTTTGGTAAATAAAGAAAAACAAAGAAAGGTTAAACATAACAGAAGTTGGATTCTATTCTAAACATAATCAAAAACCTCCTGTCACTGAAATCGTTGGAATGTAGAGCACAAACAGTCAGGTTCGTGTATTTTCTTCATTTGTTCTTGCTTTCCCCATAGATTAGTTAAGTTCATCTGTTTAAAGAAAAAGTACTTTAGATTATTGTTGTCGTTGGTTTCTGTAGTTTTTTATTGTTCTTGTTTCCCCAGAGCTCTGAAAAACCAGCACATGAGAAAAGATAGAGATCCAGAAAGGAAAGTAAGCAGTGGAGGAACCAGTGACGTTCAATCGCAGGTAAAAAAATAATACGACTGAGAAGTTCTCAATTGTCCGCAGGCTTAAAGATTTACTGAGAAAAACGCATTCTCACAGGAGGAATCGGATTCTGAACCAGCCCAGCGGAGACGCAGAAGCATCCTGTCATCTGAGGATGAGAAAGAGGAAGATGGAAGCTGGGTATGAAGAAACTACCTTGGCTCATTTCTTTGAATCACGGTACTCTGCAAGTTTCAATCCCTTCTTTGTTCAGCAACCAAGTCCGAAGAAGACGAAAAGTCTTAGTTTGGGCCGAACCAGGAGGTCTTTACTTGATGGGGCTAAACGTCGAAGGTCTTCTTCAGGTAAACACAGCTGAAAACCGCTTGGATTCTCTCTTTACGTTATGAACGCCACCAGTGAAAAAAGGTTTTCACCTTAAGGTGGAACAGCTAAGGAGTTAGGAAAGGTAAATGTTGATAAACCAAAATGGAGACTTGGGAATGGAGCAGTCACAGACATGGAGGTGGTGCTGGATGCCTTCCTCAACATGTGTGAAGACTACAGTATTTGGAGTTTGTTTTAAGGTTAGATCTTGCTTTGATTATCTTTGCAACGCTCTGATGATGTGGGGGGAATATAAAAAACTTTCAGGGAGTCTGTGGAGTCTTCAGCAGCCAAGAAGTCCATCGCTTGTTTCTCCAACAATGTCAAAGAGCAACTCCTGGAGAAGGTGAGACCTCAGATACAGCAGGTGGCAGCCAGTAAGAGACATTTACAAAACCTGAACACCGTCTTCAGACGGTCTCTTCTGGAGCCCACAAATTCTTTTCTCTCTTCCAGATCTCTTCCACTAAGGAGCTCCGGGTTCTCAAAAGAGAAAACGCCAAGGTAACGTCTGAGGACTCCACGTGGCTTCTGTGGCTTGATCTGCGGCGCTTTGTGTTTTTAGCCAAAATGAAAGGCGCTATACAAATAAATGTGTTTTTGTCTGCTCAGGTGGGCTCCCTGATCCGCACAAAGACGCAGAGAACGCTGGAGCGTCAAGCGCCCAGCTGATGCGTGAGCAGAACGCAGATGTAGATCCGCTATCATCTCGCTGCGGTCATCACAGGTTTTGTTCTTTGGGAACTGGACTTCAGCGGTTCGTCTAGAATTATTTTCTGCGCTCATCTCAGTACTCTTTTCATTTCTCCAGAATCAAAGAGATGTGTTTCAATGAACATTTGCAGTCTCTTTTCCTTAAAGAAGAGAAGCCTGGGATGAATGATTCAGACATCTAAACTTGTGAATTTTTGGTGTTTTGAGCCACAAGCGCAAAAAGACAGGAGGGATTGCTGGAGAAGGAGAAAGCTGAGTCAACAAAGATTAGAAGATCTGAGGCGAGGTCAGGTCTTCCTCCGTGACATGAGAGAGCTAACAGGACGATACCTGGAGTACCGGCGGCAGCATCCCTCTGAGAGAGAGACGGTAACGCTTCAAATCTGCATGTTTCTGTCCACGTCCGCCCTTTGTTTTTTTTTATTGGTTATTGATTTTGTAATTTTATGCTTTTTTTTTAAAAAATATTTTTGTTCTTAATTTGCCTTATTTTAAACTTTATTTTACTGTAAAGTACTTTGGTACCCTGAAGGAGTCGTTGGCGCTGTATAAATAAAGCTAGTTCATTTATTCATTCTCTGTTGTTCAGTGTATAATTGTCTTCGTGACCTGCATTTGGATTTCTTCACAAAGTGGAGCATCCAGTTTACCTGCTCTACTGCTGGAGACAAAGATAATTCAGGCAGAAAAGCATCAGCAGGAGGGAAACGATGAACAACGGGAGGAAAGACGAGCAACAGGACTGAAAGAATAAATTATAGATTATACTCATGTGTTTCTTTTTTGTTTATTCTTGTTTTTCAATAAACTGTAAAACATCTAATGAGTAACACTTTCATTTTTAATAAATGGTTTCTGGCTATTATAAATAAACAGTTTTCTTTAATTTTTTTTACAGAAAAGTAATTATAATATTCTCACATAAATATAACTTTGGTGAAGTGATCGGTCGCTACAGTGGAGTTTGAGCAACAGACCGACCGGCGTCCGTATTCTCACTTTTACTTCCGCTCCGCTTCTAATTGCCCCGCCCCCAAAAGGAAAAGCGGATGTTGATTGGTGGGTTTTGTCCGGTACATATATAAATCCGGTTACGTTGTAAATACCTTTAAAGGGAAGAGCGCTCGCACTTTTCAGGAGTCGGACATTGAATGTAAGTTTTAAAAAAAAGTAAATAATTTATTCATATATTGTTTTATATAAATTGTGATACTTTGAAGTTGAGGAGAGGAATTGGTAAGTTGTTGTGTTTTTGGAACTTGGACATTTTGTACACTACAGGAAGGACTAGTTTGTCGAGTTTTTGGTCAACAGGATGTACTAAAATTTAGTTTCAGTTTTTCCATGTAGAACTGTCCGGTAAATAGATAAAGGTGTCAAGTTGGGTTAAAACTGATTATTATTTTGAGCTGTAACTTCATAAATTTACATCATGTTGGCACAATTTTTGTAACCAGCGCGACAAATACATACCTGCATACATAATAATATACACTCACATAGTACATACATAGAAGGAATTGTCAAAAAAAAATCAACACAATTTCCCAAATAACATTACGTTTTGATTTTAACTACTAAGTATAATAAAATAGTTACAAGTATTTTTCTATACACTAAATGAAAGACTCTTGTCGAAAATATGCCTCAAATTATAAGTATGTATGTGTGTGATTTTGTGTGTGTGTGTCTGTGTGTGTATATTTAAATTGCCTACCTCACTGTGGTAATCTTTCACTTTAAATAAAGGCTAACAATTACCAAAGTCACTTGTGTGTGTGTGTGTGTGTGTGTGTGTGTGTGTGTATATATATATATATATATATATATATATATATATATATATATATTATATATATATATATATATATATATATATATATATATTCAATTGTTTTCTATCTGTAAGGTGACCTTGGGTGTCTAGAAAGGCGCCATGTAAATAAAATTCATTTTTATTATTATTAAAGGTTGGCCAATTATAATCAAAGGATCTGTTTAAAAACTAACCCTAATCAGAGAAACATAACAGAAATATTCACATAAATGTCTTTCTAAAGTCTCATTTAATTTCTTTGGAGATCATCTCTAAATTTAAAACGCGTAATATTTTTTCCACTGACTGCAGAACAGGGAGGCGCCTAATCACCCAATATTTTTCTTTGTCTTCAAATGCCTGCAGGGTCATGGCTGAACCTGCTAAAGAGCTCTCAGGCAAGGACCAGGTGGACACCAATCCTTTGTCTAGCAAGAGGTGATGTGCCGATTTAATACGATCTGTTCCACGAAGACAGCAGCTCCCAACTGTTTATGCTGGGATTATGTTATACCACTGGAATCAACGTCCAGAACAGGAATGATGCAAAGCAAAAAGGTCACAAATGTGAAGTTTGGAGAAGCATAAAAGCTCAACTCTGACCTCAAGCCAAAAAAGAAAGAAGAACAGTCAACAGATGACTCTTTGGCACTAGAACCTTCTTGAATTTTCAACACTTACATAGTTTTTTGGCATATAAAGCCAGAATATTTCAAGAAAAGTTTACATACCAAAGTTTGAAATAGAAATGTCCCCTCTTCAAATCTCAACTCATGTTTTGGTTTTAAAGAGGAAGGATTTTTTTGGCATTTTAAAAGGAAGCCACCAGACAAATCTGACATTTGTTCCTCAATCTTGTTTAACGACTTCTCACGTTTGGGGCAAACACCGTTCCTCCTTTTATCCTTCCTGCCCAGCTGGTTAGCTGTAAACCGTTCCAGTGTCTTCATCAGATTAGAATTTGTTTTACTGCTGCCGTGCTTTGTCTTATTCATCGTACATCCAATCTCCTGTCAGAAGCTGGAGCAGCAAACATGCTCTGCAGGTTTGAATCGTTGTTTTTGTCCTCAGGTCCCCTGCTAATCAGCCAAATCCCAGGTCTACTGATGTCTGCGTCATAAAACAAGACGCCGACCCTTACCGCTACAGCATGGACTACCCCAAAATGGGAATCTGCTTGATTATCAACAACAAAAACTTTCACAAAAATTCCGGTATGCTGGCCTGTTCTGTGCCTCACCACAACCACTTATAACAACAAAGTATTGAAATAAAAGCCTTTTCTGTGGCTGATGACAGGTCTCTTTTTGTTAGTCGTTCTGCTTTTGTTTAGGTGTTTAGAATCGTCTCGCGTTAAAGACCTTTTTTTATGATCAAAAATCCAGATTTAGATCACATGACATCCCTTCTGACTATAAACAAACGAGTATTTCTGATGGAGCATTGAATTTGAATCTTAGCTGATATTAAAAGACAAAAAAAAAGTTTAAAGCTGTTTGTATTTTTTTCTATTACATATGGCTCTTCCGTGTTTTTTTTTCTTGGATGCAAAACAGTTTAACTGGCTGAATACTTGGCTTGATGCCCAAACAGCTCAAAGCAGCACAGCGGACACAAAACATTCTCAGGAAGAACCACAGGAAATAAAAACATCTTTACATATTTTGAAATAAAATTAAATGTAAAAAACGACTTAACTTATGAAGGTAAGAAACCAAAGTTCTAGCACAGAAAGTGTAAAAATCTTTTTGAATAAATGGAATAAGGAAAATAAAAACGAGTCCTAATAATTTAATAATTTAATTCAATAAAAAGCTAACAATTACCAAAGTCACTTGTATCAATATATATACAAATACCCAATCACATTGATATTAGCTTGCACTGGAAAAGCTCTTATGATTGTGGTTTAGAGAACATAAAAATGAGTCCTCGAGAATAATTTCATTCTCAAACTCAAACAAAAATAAAAATCTAACATTTTAATTCATAAATGGTTTGAAAAATGAGGAAAACATTGGAGATGATGCTGACATTTTAATTACTTCTTATCCTAAATAGACATATTTGCATTGATATACAATACCTACACACCATGCATCGGATCCATTAAATATAAGGATTGTCAAATAGAGTAAACAGAAGAAAAAAAAACAAGTTGGATTTGTGTTGCTCTGTAACCTGATGGTTGGTGATCATAGGAAGGTTATTTGTTCTGTTTATTAACATTTCAGATGCCAAATGTTGAAGATGATGTCCAAACACTTCTACAGGTTGAGTTAACCTGATGACAAAAACGTCCTCTTTGTGGAAAAAGTGTAGAAACATTTTCATACTACAGAAGAAATGATGTTTGTGTTTACATTATTTTTCCACACCAGGCAGCTGGATTTGCTGAAAGTGTCTTGTGTGTGCTGTTGGTTTTCAGGGATGGGTCCTCGTAACGGTACAGACAATGACGCTGCTGCTGCTTGGAAGTCTTTTATGAAGCTGGGCTACGAAATCCAAATGTACAACGACCAGACCGTGGATCAGATGAAAAAGCTGTTTCGCCAAAGTACGACATTTCTCTATTCGTTTTATTATGCCGATAATAACTCTTTTTTGGTCATGAGTGTGCACTTACTGACTTTCCTCAGTAATTGCTTTCGAATGACTTCCTTTTACTGGGAAATCTTTTTCCATGACGCACATCCCCATACCAAGATAGTTCCACCATCATGCACACTCACAGCAGTATTGCCTTTTATTTTCTAGAGGTGATCTGCCATGGCTTTTTTCTGTAATTCCTATGAACTCTCCTAGTTTTAGTCTTTTCATTCTACTTATTTATTATTTTTATGGTTTGTTTTCTTATATTAATGAAAAGGAACCTCAAAAAATCTAAATAACAAAACTGTCACAATAAAAATGTGGGTGGTACAATAACGCTGGTTCCCTTAACTTTATGTTTTGGTGCGCAAACCTTTAAAGGCAATCCCTGCATTCAACTGATAGTCATATTTTCATATTGTTGCCCACTCCTCAGAGGAAAACTGCTCCATTTTTAAAATGTATAGGGTTCCTTCTTCGTGTTGAAGGTCCTTCCACAGATGTTTTACAGGATTTCGCTCAGCAAAAATCAGCAACTTATTTCATGCTAATCATGAGTTTGAACCAACAAAACGGAATGAGAACAATGAGAACAGTATGTCAGGGTTGTGTCTGGGGAAATGTAAATAATGTTGGCATAACAACTGACCAACCCATGTCTATATGTAGGCCCTAACTGCATGTGGATTTTCTTGCCTGCAGTGTCCAAACAAGACCACAGTAAGTTTGCCTCCTTTGCCTGTGTGATTCTCAGTCACGGAGAGGAGGGCGTGATATACGGCACTGATGGTCCGGCATCGTTCAACAAGCTCATAGAATGCTTAAAAGGACGAAGCTGTTTGAGTCTTGTGGGGAAACCAAAGCTCTTCTTCATTCAGGTCAGCCATTCACCTCTTTTTTAATGTTCTGTGATTCAGAAAAGCTGAACGGTCTACTCATTTCAGGCGTGCCGTGGCACGCTCTTCGATGAGGGCATAGAGCACGATGCCAAAGACGATACATCAGAGAAGATTCCCCTGGAGGCCGACTTCCTGTTCGCCTACTCCACCGTTGCAGGTAACTAGCGCTGCCTATTTCCTGTTTCCCTATTTCGCATGTCTCTTTGCTTGAATGCTAACCTGACCTGCAGGCTATTACTCGTGGAGGAGCACCGCCAACGGGTCCTGGTTCATCCAGTCGCTGTGTGAGATGCTGGAGAAGTTCAGTAAAACACTGGACCTGATGCAGATTATGACTCGAGTGAACCACAAGGTGGCGACGCACTTCGAGTCTTGTTCCAACGCGCCTGGATTTAGCGGCAAAAAGCAGATCCCTTGCATTGTCTCCATGTTGACAAAGGACTTTTACTTTCCTTACGAGTCCAATTAATGTCTGCCGTGTTGTAAACACAGAAACACTGTAATGGGACTTTGAAGGGGTTTTTAGTGGTGCAGCCAGCTTTAATCTGGTTATGTTTGTGCAATTGTATACATTCATTTGATATTGAGGACCTGTTGATACAGAGTTCCGATCCGATACTTTTATCGAACATTTTAAAAAATGAACAAATGCAAAATAAACAGATCCAGATTGTCCCCTATTTTTATTTGTTCATTGAACACTTCAGTGCCCTTCTGTGAATGTAACTTGAACAACCACTCAAATATAGAGCAACTGTATTAACTATGGCAAATAGGTGATAATTTAGATTTGGAAATGGTTTATTTCAAGCAATCAAAGAAACCAAAAAACAAGACAAAATACAGAAATTTATATCTGTGCAACTCTATATCAAACAGAATAATTACCGGTAGTCATACATTTGGCTGTATAAATATGCATATGTTTACATACACTAGAAAAAATTTCAATAATTACTCTTAATCATAAATATCATGTTTTGCATGTGGTATATGGCATGATGAAACTATTAAGATTGTCAAAAGGAGTTTGAAAAGATTGCTTAAAAGAGAGTGGGAGGAAGTGAATTTACATAATTCCTCCCCTGCTTTGCTGTATTAACCTTTATGTTTTTTATTTTTTTACATAAATCATTATCAAGTTCTTTGATTACTTATATATACTTTACCAACACAGATTTAGCTCATTAGAAATCTATAAGTATCAATAAATCACATGACAAAAGTGAAGTACGTTAGGATTATAGATATGCAGATCAAGTATAAAAATAAAAAAAATAAGAGCAGATTATTTGTCATTAGGGTAAAAAAATATCTATTTAAAACAGGATAATGGAATAAAATATTTTTGCAAATGTGTGAGTGATATGATTAGAAACCAATTACTTTAATCATCTTTAAGAATTAATTATTTTCTCTTTTTTATTTTTATTTTATTATTTTATATGTTATAATAGTCGTATGGGAAAGCTTGGAGATTGTTGTATCTTCAGAGCCATTGAACCTTTTTGATCAAATGTGATTCACAACTCCATTAGAAAATTTTAAAAAAATACTTTCTTCCAAAACTGTTGAATGGACATGATGATGAGCATTCATGATGACTAGCTCATATCAGCGTAAACATTTATTTATTCCAATTGCTTTTAAGAGATTATTAAAATAATAATTATTTACAACTTTTTCCCAGAGGTTGCACTTTGTAGACGGTCCCTTGGCAGCTGTTTTAGAATAGAATAGGTAGAATAGAATAGGTCTTTAATAACCCCTAAAGAAACCTAAATTTACTGCTGTCTGTCATTAAAAAGTAAAAAAAAGAAGATCTTTTTCCGTTTGAAATGTCTTTGAAGGTTTAAGTTAAGACAAAGCAACAGAGGCGCCTGCTGTCAGTTTGAAACATTTATTAAAAGAGTTATGGAGCCCAGAAATTAGAATCTGAATATTTTGCTAACTTCATCTAACTATTTTTCAAACTAGCACCGTATTCTGCTGCACTTTATGGCAATTAAATGTTGTGATCCATTCATGGTACTAAGACTTCTAGTATCTGTAATAATAGGCATGAAATATACCGATCATAATAATAATAATAATAAAAGAAATATCCCTGAACTGGACACGATGTTCGATGCTAATCGACAGTCACGATTAAATCGAGACATCCCTAGATTTCTGTGTAATCCTACAAAACACAAATATTTTTCAATGTCGACAAAAAATAAATATACTGTGGATTTAAACACTATTCCATGGTTTGCAGAGTTTGTGCTCTGGTTTCCATGTACCAAAAGTCAGCATTTTTTCCCAGAACAGTTACATATCAGGTTGGCGAAGTTCCGGCATGTTCTCCTAGACATATACTTCCAAGATTCATAGGGGTTTTATAGAGATGTGAGCTGCCAAGAACTTTATAATTCAGCAAATTCCATTCATGTATGGATCTGTTTTAACGTAGAGCGGCCTTGCACTTGTGATTGTACCTCTTAAGATACAAGCACATCCATTCTCACCATGATGAAACACATATTTGTAGTGTCATATTTCATAAAATGTGTTCACACTCATACTATTTTGCACAATAGACTACAAGATCTAACTAAGCGGGTCTTCTTGGTACAAAGAAATAATTGTCTAATAATACACGTTTAAGCTTAAAAACACCTGCCCACCTATGGGGAAAGTTTCCATTCAAACAGGTTTTGCTATGTTGGCTTAAAATAAGTCAAGCACACATTTGATTACACAAAAGGGACTTTAAATACCCAACCTGTTTTTCCAAACACGCTATCTAGATCTGCTGCTCGTTCACTAAAAGGAAATGATTTTTCAGAGAACTGAATTCTAGCAGCACATTCTTAAAATATTTCACAGTGAGGATCTGCTCCACAATTGCGTCAGTTCAGGACCAAGGTGCACTTTTAGATCTAATAAATTCTTCTGAGCTTTTGCTTAAATCAAATACCAAAAACAGATCATTAGAGCTTTTGTCTTTTATTAGGCATTTATTATGTCTTTGATGTCCACTTTTAGGGGATCGTGCTCTTCTCATTGGTCATTTTTAAGCTTTTTCAATTACTTTGTTTCATTTTTGTGATTTAAAAGGACAAAATAAAGGTGGTTAATTTGAAAGTCTGCAACATAACATAAAACCTTCTTGTTAAAGAAAAACACTTTTAATTTTAACAAGTAACATATTTTTTTGGATGACATGGTGCATCAAGCAAGTCAAACCTTATTCAACTCATTAACAAGGAGTTGAAGCGCTGATTCCTGACTATTGTACCCATAAAGCTTTAATGTTCTATCAAGCGGCGTGGCTTTATAGTTAACCAAATCGTACTAAAACATCAAAGCAAGCTGGATTATAAGGTGGATTTCCTATGATTAAAAATTCAATGGATTTAAGTGAGCCTTTTGGTCCAAAAATACAGTAATTGTGACTTTTAAACATTCATTCATTTCATCTTCTTTGTTCGTTTTTCCCTTTCGGGGTCACGGGGTTGCCGGAGCCTATCCTGGCCACTTGGGCGTAGGCAAGGGATGCCCTGGACTGGTTGCCAGTCTGTCGCAGGGTAGAATATCCTCAATCACAAATCCATTCACTCTCACACTCACACCTATGGACAATTTAGAGTTGCCAATCAACCTATGAAGCATGTTTTTGGATGGTGGGAGGAAGCCGGAGATCCCGGAGAAAACCCACGCATACACGAGGAGAACATGCAAACTCCACACAGAAAGGTCCCCATTGATGTTGTGTTTTTCATGTCCCCCAGCCGGGACTTGAACCGGGGGCCTTGTTGCTGTGAGGACTTTTGCTGCTGTGCAGACTTTTAAACAAATTATTATTATTACTATGGTAGGAGGTATTTTACTTTGAAATGAAGCTGTGAACGTCCGTCAAAAAAACTATTTCATATTTAGAAAAAGGGCTACTTTAGGCAAAACGCTGCATTTATATTTATCATAATAGAAACAATGATATAAATGCCAAGCAGTGTCTTTCTTCTTTTTCAATAGAAATCCACCTAACCCTTGGGCTATGTACACAAACGACCACTAAAGGGAGCCAGAGAAGCAGAAAACGTAGCTTTGCAGGTCGTTTATGATTCAGCACTCCTTCACTGTTCCAGGAACTGAAACCACGGTTAACTCTTCACTCTCTGGTAGCTTTGTTTATTATTAAAAAATAAATAAACTGAATATAGGGAATACCAATAAAAAAATAATTATCATAAAGTCTTTATCTTTTTTTTCATATGTAATGTGACCTTGCATTTAGTCTGTCATCTATGTATTACTGTCAACAAGGAGGGTTTGGTTTTGTCCTGACTGTTATATTTCAAAGTTTTGTCCAGCTTGCCCCCCCCCCCCCCATCTCCAGGTTGGCCTGCAGAACGAGCCTGACAGAAGGAGATAAGCCTGACCCCACGAGATGGGCTGCTCCACAGAACGAGGGGGCTTGATCCTCCAGACAGTTTCCATTTCTGGTTCTTAGGAAATGTGTATCGAACAGCAGGTTTTCTGTTCCTGTATTTTCAGTGTGTGGTGTAACTGAAAGTCTGTGTGTGTGTTTTCACTGCAGAAAAAGTCATAAAGCATGCCAACTGTTTAGATTTATTTGAACTTCTTATTATGAAACTTGTAACAAATATGTGAAGGAAGAAGCATGCTTAGACAATTAATATCTTCCAACAAAATCCAACAGTCAGTGTAAAAGGAAGATTTAAATCAAGACATATACCAAAAAAACATTGCAAAATGGATAATTTGGGGCCCTTTAAACTGAAGTTGAATTGCACTAGTAGCTCTAAAAACAAACTGTTTCCCCCATAAACTGCAGGTGCTTAAATCTTGCACGCATGTGTGCGCTTGTGTGAAGTTTCTGGTTTCGTTTCTGGCAGAAAAAGAGTTGAAAGAAAAAGCTTTGGTGAGGAGGGGAGGGGGGGTTAGGAAGTGAAAATGAAATACAACTCAAAGATCGTCTATTGCCACGAAGAGAGTTTCGGAGCGGGCGTCATTTTTAAACATTTTTGTCTTTTTTATTTTATTTTAAGTCTTGCTAGAATGTTTGATAAATTGTTATTATTTGAAAAAAAGAATTGATGTAATAACTGAAGACTAATATAGTTGAATTTTTTAACCCGGAGCTTTTTTATTTTAATAAATAAATATATTTTTAAGAGTACTTAAAATGTAGCTTAACACCCCAAGCCTGCCGCCGTGATGTTCACCTTTCACTTTTATAGAGATGAGATTGATGTTGACGACTGCAGGAAAAATGATCAGAGTGAGATGTCTCACCGTCATCTTTTTCAGGAGGAGCGCTCACCAGAGCGATGACGCCGCCCGGGACCGATCCAAAACGAGAGCAGGCGAGCTGAAGGGGGATTTCCATCTCGAACCTTCACTTCCCGAGGCGGCAGTTGTTTTGCTTTCGGTCTGGGTGCAGAAAAAAAAAAGAAAAAGAGAAACGTCGGCCACCTAATCCCCCCACCGCTTCACTCCTGGAAAGACTTTTCTCCAACTTCGGCGGGGTCCCCACCCCCCTGTATTTCGTCCGCGGCGGTGTGAATCGGCTGGCCGTCCAAAGCCAAAAGGTAACATTTTATTTCCGCATATTAACGGCGCTGCGTTCACGGCGCACACCGACTCCCCACCGGACGACATGACAGAGCCGTAGCTGTGTAAGTGAAAGTAGTCTCCTGTAGTTTTCTGACGGTTTGATGTTAGTTTTGGATTTATTTTCGCTTTTGGGTCAGCACGTTGGTGGTAGACGCGGCTGGTAAATATTGACCTCACCGCTAAACCAAACTTGTAAAAATGTGTTTATAACTTTCTTTCCCGGAAGAGTTTTGTTGGCGTGGGTTTTCTTTAGCTAAACGTTGTTTTGCTAATTATTAGCTAAAAAAAGATATGCTAGGTGGAATACTTTAAAACTTTTGAAAGTATTTTGTTCTAAATTGAGCTTACGATGCTATTTTTTGAAAACATTTTATATTCAATTTAGACACTAGAAATTCCAATTTACATTTCTTAAAACCTAAGCTAGCTAATGTACATCCATACTGGACTAAATTACCTAAAAAAAGGAATAAAATGTCGACTTTTTCGTGTTTATAACAATTTAATTAACACAGACACATTATTAAACAATGTTAACATTTATATTGATTTTTTTCTTTTTAAACAATCTGTAAATTGTTCCCTAAAGTAGTAGTGACGTTAGGTATCGAGCACTGGGGGGGTCACACGGTGCATTCGAAGGCGGATGCATTGCAGGTGGAAGTTTGAGGCCTTTTTGGTCTTGAGACTGACAGAGAAGAGCCGAACCGTGGTGGCGTCGTCACCCTGTTTGACCTGTTCGGGAGCTCATTGTTGCAGCGTGTTGGCAGCACACGAACTAACGTGCAGCATAGCAGGGAGGGAGTGTCTGTCAGGCCCACCGGACTTTGATCAGATCAGACTGCAGGGATCACAACCCCTCTCTTTTATGTTAAATCTAGCGTGGTGAGTTTTACTCTGCGGGCTTCATTATACTTTAACTTCTGCCTGATTTAACAGAAAATCCTGTTTTTTTTTTTTGTGTTGCTTGTTTTTTTTTAACCATACAAAGATGGATTTCAACTTAGGCAAATATTTGATGGCATTTGTTTTTTTTTTTCAACCTGCAATTGAATAGCACTAGTCTTATCTTTATTACACATGGTTTACAGATTTAACTCCTTTTGTTTTGTCCTCAAATGATTGTTCCTGTGAAAAGTGACTTAAAGTGGTTGGTTCCTCTTGGGTTAAAAGCAGACCTCACTAGTATTTGTTCACTTTAAATATGTTTAAAGTGATATCAAGCACTATTTTTAGAGTTTGCGTCCATACAGAAAAACAAAAACAACGACTTGTTTTATGGGAAGATTAGAGTTTAAAACAATGTTATTGAAAACCAAAAGCCTTACAGTGAAGTTTCATTTTTTTTAACCTTCTTTTACAGTTTCTAACCGGGAGCCCACACGTTAGATAAGGTGACGCATTTCGTTCACATGTCATAGGAAGTTAGTTGCCAAATCGTAGTAAGCTCTGTTTTTTTGCGTTTGTGCATCTTTAAAAAGAAAAAAACAGAAAAAGCCAAGTCGGTCCAGGTTGGCTGAAGCCCACATTTGCTTGTTTGTAATGTGTAAATAAAAGATGTGAATCTTTAAAGCCTCTTAGTGCTTTAGAGCTTCTCGGGAAGGGGTTTGCATTTCCATCAGGAATCTACATCCTGTTACTGTTAAAAATGGTTTCAAGGCTCTGTCTTTCCAGCCGCGTATTTGTTTCGCTGTCTTGCAGCTGAGTGTTTTTGTCTTTTCTCTATTAGCACATCTTAAAAGTACCAGCTGATGTTCAACTGTTGTTGCAGCTGCATGTGGAGCAGTGGACAGCGTTTTTGAGGGCCACTTTTAGAGAACAGAGGCATTGTCGTTGGCAAATTTGTCCTTTCCCAGACCCACTCCCATGGAAAAAGGTGTTTTTAGTGTTTCAACACGTTCTTGTTGCCTTTTTCTGATGGTTAAGGACATATATGGAGAAAATTATGCTCAAACTTGCATTTTTTTATTCAAATCGTTGTGAATCAGGAGCAGATGAAAAAATGGTGTTTGAAGGCCACAAGCTCCATTCCAATGCATCTACTTGTAGACGACTAGATCCATGTTGTTTTCCTTGCCTGAGCTGGAATCTGGATCAAAACTGTACGGATGGATATCTCCAACATTGCTCGCCGTCTTTGTTGCACCGGTAATAATAGGTGGGGGGGGGTGCGGGGCTGTAAGATAGAAGGAGAGCATGTAAACAGATAACTCACAGGTTGCGGCACGCCAACAATCCCTTCCACAACTCAGAGGTGAATTTCTAATGATCCACTGCCACTGTGCAGAAACTATGTCCTATAAAACAACATGGATTCTTCAAAATTTTGGTTAAAAACAGCATAATTATAATTGAAAGACTACTAGAGACTATTTTACGATGGATCAAAAGATGATCCGAGTGGGTCCTTAAACAGGAGCTTTGCACAAATGATTCAACGCTCGAATCACATGATTTTGTGGATTTGTTCTTAGCAGGATTTTATGGGAAATAAATCCTACTTTGTTGATGGAGGCTAACTTGGCGAAGGCCATCCGCTCATCAAGACGTTTGCTGCAGATACTTTGGATAGAGGAGGTTTTTGCTCATGCCAGGCTTTTCTGTGGCTTGCATGGCTACTGGGAACAAAGCTGACCACAAAAATAGGTTACACAACAGCACTGCTTGGTTTACTTCTCTGTTTTGATTCGCGCGCTTCCCCTGCTGCTCGTTGATACCATTGAAAAGTGTCGGCTCCATTTCCCTCCGTGAGGGACGTTGGGCAAACGTTTACACGGTCATCCTGCAGATGAGCACTTTGACTAAATGTTTTCACATTTCAGAGTGAGAAATCGTTCTGAAACATCTTCAGCAGAGTATTGAAATGAGAGCTGACGCCGTGTCCTGGTGTGTCTGTAGGCCACGATGCCAGTTGAAAGAATGCGGATGCGGCCGTGGCTGGAGGAACAAATCAACTCCTGTCAGATCCCAGGGCTGAAATGGGTGAACAAAGTAAGCGTCCACGTTCCAGGTGCACGATTATGCTTTATGGGTAGATGCTCACCAACCGCAAACCTTTCCACAGGAGAAAAGGATCTTTCAGATCCCGTGGATGCACGCTGCTCGCCACGGCTGGGACCTGGAGAAAGATGCTCCGCTCTTCATGCGATGGGCCATACACACTGGTAAGCACGTTTAACCGCAGCCCTTCTCGTCAGACGCGCTCTTTCTGATGCTCGCCACTCCATTGCCTCCACCTGGGTCCGAATATCCTTCACTACTCACTAATTAGTGCAATGTTTAGGGCGTTTGCTTTTTTTTTTTAGGGTTTCAGAATCTACAATTCCAAAATCCAGTGCCCTGGAAATTTCCTAGAAGTCGAAATGTAGACAATTATGTTTAGTTTGTCATTTGAAAAAATTGATTTCAATTTTTTTATAAATCATCCAAGTTTTTATCATCAGAGCACAGCTGATTCCTGAAAAGTCTTTGTAAAATATTCATATTTATTAGGTTTTTACTAGCAAATGGGTGAGAAAGGAGAGAAAAAAGGGAGTATGTGTCTGAATTGTCTTAAAATCCAGGGCAGTCCTGGATTATATAGTCTTTTAGGGGTTAGAGAGCAGCGAAGGACACAGCTTCTGTTCAAGATCTGACACAAATTTAAAAGGACTGTCGAGGCATGCAGGGTACCAGAGAGCTTTATGCTCAAGAACATCCTGCTTCTGCAAAAGTAGGCATTCACACAAGGAAACTTGAAAAGAATAAACTGTTATAAAAAAGCCACTTTAGCTGTGTGCAGTCAGGTGTCACGACAGAAAAAATAGATTTAATCAAAGCAAGATCAGTTTGATTTTAAAGAAACTGGAGTTACCCTTTGGAAAACATCCAGCATCCCCCAGCATGAGACAAATACTCTCATGAACCTCTTTCGCACACGTGTTTGTAGGCAGGCAAACGACAGTCGTCCGACATCCTGCTGGAAAAAACACAGAATGACTACTGAATTCGAGCATCTTCACAGATGAGTTATTTGCTTCTGGTGTGTGCAGGTAAATACCAACCTGGTATCAACCGTCCGGATCCAAAGACGTGGAAGGCCAACTTCCGCTGTGCCATGAACAGCCTGCCAGACATCCAGGAAGTGAAAGATAAAAGCATAAAAAAGGGAACGAACGCCTTCCGAGTTTATAAAATGCTCTCGTATGCAGAGAGAAACCTAAAGAAAGGTGAGCCTGTCTTATCTTTGTTGAATTCTGGGTAAATTTATTACCTTTGAACTAGCTTCTCATGTGTTTTTTTGTGCATTTAGGAAAGAAGAAGACGGATAAGGAGGGAAAGCCAAAGGTAAATAAAAAAAAAAACTTTTTATGCGTCTAGGAAGGTCATCAACAAAGCTTGTTTTTTTTTGTTTTTGTGTGCTCTCACTTCACCGTGAAAGCTTCAATTTGAGGAGATACAAAACCCGTCTTCCTTGTTAGTCATCACTGGAATAGTTTATTGAGCAACCAGGCTGTGTGTTTTTTTTTTCCTAGTAGCACAGAGGGAAAACATTTCTGGTAGTTTTACCCGGCAGAGCCGTGGCGATCTGCCAGTTAATCTGACTGGAACAATAAAATCTGCCTCTTGTTCTCACATGACTCCGCTCTAGAAAGGACAGGGGGTGGTCAGCAGGAGTTGGGTGTCTCTTCAAACACATTCAACCATTAGATGCTGCTGAGCTCATTCTGCAGAAGTCTTCTTTCTTAAGGCGGCTAATGAGAAATAAAACTCTGAAGAAGGTAGATTCAGAACAGAAATCTACATTTTTCTATTGCTGTATTGTTTTTTTCATAGATTTTTTCCCCTAATGTTGCACTTATTTATGGGACTTAAATCAAGTATTTTTTGAGTGTCAGAATAAAAGCTGATATTATGCAGATATTTGTCTGTTTACAGTCTAAAGCTAAAGCTGCTGCTGGTATCATGGACACTGATTGGATCCTACTTAGAAGATGTGTTTTTTAAAGTAGAAACTCCTTTAAGTTTCTACTTAAGGCAATAAGTCTGTGTACAGATGTTATTGATCTTCATTAGAGCTGTTATTATTGTTAGGCTCTAACCTCTGAGCCATATATTTTGTTCTATAAGGCACACTAAAAAGCCTTACTTGTTTTAAAAAAAAATACAACCCTCTTTCAAAATGTTTGGATGTATTTAGAAATATATAATACAATCAGTAATAATAGTAGCTACAACATCAATAGTATAACAATATCACAAAGGATGGAGCAGGCAGAAGCCTCGCTTATTGAAGCATGCCCCTTAAAAAGGAAAGAAAGGAAATATAAATAGTAACAGTCATAAAGGGAGAAGAAAGAAAGTACTACTAATAATATCAATAATGATGATGCTAATAATATTTATGCTATCGTGGCTATGGTGTAGTAGTGTTGGACTGTGTTGTTTTAGTGGAATCAGGCTGTTTTTTCATTGTTAAAGGTGTTCTGAGTGCGCTAACACGGCTAATGTTTGTGTGGCTAACATGTAGAATTTTACAAACCCGTCCTAGAATGACTGGGAACACCGTTAATACGGTCTGACTAACATGGAATTATCGCAGACTCCTTTGTCTCGCTTAATTTGGTTTTATAGTTCGGTGCACCTTTATATGTGACGTACGTTTAAAAAATAGATTAGTGCAGAAGATCCAGTAGTTGTTGGTTGATCTTCACTGTTGTCCTCCACAGGCATCTTCTCCATATCCAGATGGAACAAACCTTGAAACATACGCTGGGCTTGCAGACTCCATCAAGAAGGAAGAGATGATTGACAGTCCCTCAGGTATTACGCCAGCTGGTTTCCCTCTAATGCAGTTTCAGTTTTTCTTTCTTTTCTCTTTGAGATGGACATTTCCGTTTGCAGTTAGGAATCGTGTCTGTCTCTCTGCAGAAATTCACAGTCCAGCGGACGACCATTTGGTCAACAGCGAGCAGCTGCCCTACGTCTGTCAGACAATAGAGGTGACCACCGAGAACGAGGAGCAGACCGTCAGCTCCTCCCACTCGTACCCGCTCCAGATCTCCCCTGTGTCCTCATGCTGCGGTGAGAAAACCCCACCTTTCCTTAGGAGCGTGGCGGACCTTTCTGTTCTTTCATACTGTAGTGGATGCTCCTCTGTGTTCTGCTCTGCACGATAGAAATCAATCGATTTTGGCAGAAAAGACGATGCGCTTCAGACAAGTGACCTGATGAACTGATGGTATCATATCCACCAGTGCCTGCTGGCAGCTCACTTTTACTCTCCCTCACAGGAAGTGAAAACCCGCTGTTGACAAGCATCTTACATGTGTTTTTGTTTTTAACATGTTCATGTGGCATTTTTCTGATGATAATGGACACATGTAAAGAAAATTAAGCTAAAATGGGCATTTCTGAGTATTTCTTAATTCAAGTTGCCGTGAATCAGGAGCAGACAAAACCAGGCCATGGAAACGGGGCGTATTTGTGACGTAGAAAAGCCCACGCCCTCCCTGCTCCGCTCCATTCTGATGCGCCCTCTAGCAGGCTGTAAATCATAGTCTTTCTCGGCTGAGTTGGCGTCTGGATTCAAACTGGACAGCTCCAAAATTGCTTGCCATTTTTGTTGCACTGCTAATGTTAGGTTGGGGGCGAGTGGAGCTGTAAGCTAGCAGGAGAGAGTGTAAACAGAGAGCTCTCAGTAACAGGGAAGGAAACAAGTTTCTGATGAACCACTGCCGCTCTGCAGGAACTATGTCAGAGAAATCGACGCAGGTTTTACGTTTTTGGCTAAAAACGTCATTATTAAAAGACCACTGGGAACACTTTTTATAACCGATCAAAAGATGATCAGAGTGGGTCTTTAAAGAACACACAGAGCTGCATTAAAGGGCTCCAATTGGAGCGTTTGTGAGTTTTTTGTTTGTTTGTGCAGCTAGATTTTTGTGGTACTAATACAAATACCCCCGATTGTTTCACAACCACCTAAAAGAGTCAGTCATGTCATCACCTTCCCCTCTTTTCTGACTGGTAATTCAGGCACTGCTGCCTCTTTCTTTGTCTTTTTCTTGAGTAATACTGCTGCTATGTGTCAGTGGAAAATGCACTTATGAAAGATGTACCTGGCTTCCCTTTTCCTGTTTTTATTTAGTGGAAATGTGTGATTTGTCGTAGCAAACAGGGTTTTTCTTCTAAGGATGTCTGCATGTCTTTTGTTTCTCCAGGCAGCGACACAGAAAGTGATACCGAGGACATCAAAGAGGTTGGTTTCACGTTTCACCGTCATTAATCGAGCCAATTTGAAGAAAAACAGGTTTTTACCTGCTGCAGTCTTAACTGCTGAAGCAGGGTGTGTTTCAGAATGTGATTTCACATTGAATGTTTTTCTTCTTTTGGTTCTGGGGGTTGAGGACACGCCTCAGACGCTCATGTGTGTGTGTGAGGGTTAAGACTTTACTCGTGTGTGCTGATTCCTGAAAAAAATACCCAGAAAGAGGAGGGCTTTATTAGGAAATGTTTTCTTCAAACATTAACTTGCTGACACACAAAGCCCTAACTACCTGTTAGCAGAGAGCCAACATCTGCGTGGGGCATGTGGAGAAACGTTCAGACTCATCTATGTGGGACGCGAAAAACAAACAGACCCACTTTTGTTTTCTCATCCGTGCGGATTTTTCCCCCCCAGAGCGGCGATCCGGCCTGGAAGCGAGACGGTGGCGGCGGCTCGTCGGTTCTCAGGATCCCCTCGTGTTCCCTCCCGGGGATGGTGACTTTCGTGAATCCCAACAAGGCCAACTTCCGGATAACCAGCACCAGGGACCCCAGGCCGCTCATCAGCTACCACATCGACGGATGGACGCCCACCTACAGCCAAAACGCCCTCACGCCCACCTCCAGCAGCCACAGCCACGAGATGCGTGCCAGCGTTATTAGGAAAACGTCTGACATCACCTCCTCCTCCTGACCTCCAGTGACGCAGAGGCATCATGATTTAAAGGCCTGACTGCCCCCGGGGGCAACGGGATGACAGAACTAGTGGCTTGTCCATCAAAACAGAAGAAAGGGGTGAAAACTTCCAAACTTTTCATTTTTCTCTCCTCTTTTTGTGCAACATCTATCTGGGTCATCCGCCTTCTCCTGTCTTTTCTAGCTGTTGTGTTCCACTACGTGGTGAAAGGTAAAGGACGCCTACACATCCATGTGGCACCGGCACATCACTTCACCTCACTGCCATGAACGCCTGGTGTTTTTAGCAGCTTCAACTTCTCACCATCGTTCACTTTATTGTCTATCGGCTGGAAAAAATATTTTAAATCTAAGATGACCTTTTTTTAAATTTCAACTACAAACCAAGTGGGGGGGAAATAGTAAAAAAAACCACACAGTTTCTGTCTTAATTCATAAAGCTTCAGGTTTGAGTCACACCTACCGGAACAGTGTGTAACAGTTACCGCCATCTAGTGGCGGATTTAGCACGAGGCTTTAGTCTTCATTGCCGTTTGGAAGTGGATGCAGAAGTGAAAGAGATTCTGACACCCGGTCGTTTTCTGAAAGTTCCTGCTCGACGCATAACTCCGCCTTTGTAATCAGATTTGGATGCTTTCAGATCACAAAACGCTTGCAGATAGAAGAAACTATGAAACTAAATCTATGCACATGATGCTAACGTGAATTAGCTGTTCAAAAAAAAACTGATTGTGGACGTTTGTTTAAATAATATATTTGATCATGTGTACCCCTATTGCTGCGTTATAGCTGCTAAAGAAACGACAATTTGTTTGTTGTGTAAATTATGAAGCGTGTTTTCCAATATTGTGGGATTCCTGTGATCAGTTGTATGACTTTGTTGTGGTTGTTACATGCTGTTCCTTCAGCGGCTGTGGTAAAGGATTTACCGGGGACACATGGATGTGACGACAAATAAGTAATCATAAACTGCAGATATGAAAGGCAGAGCGGCTTCATGGTGGCAAATCATGGCAGGTCTTTTCTTTTTAAACTAACTACAATGAAGAGTTGGCTTTTGTGTGTGGAGACCTCAGGATGCTTTACTTATCAGAATGTAATCGGGGGTGGGGGTGTCAATGGCCGCGTTGACCGGGTCCTTCGTGGAGCGGTGAATTTGGACGAGTGTAGCCTTTTAGATAATTCCAGCCGTTACATCCGTGAATGTCCTGTCGCCTAGCAACCGTCGGTCCCAAACAGAGAGGAGTAGTGATCCAACTTTTAATCTAGGAGGTGTGATTATAAAAAGATGTAATTATCTCCAACTCCGGGTCCCACCTTACAGTCCACCATTGTTGTCAGAAAATCCGAGTTCGGCCGCAATGCATCCTGGGATGTGGACAGCATAGCAGGATGCACCAGACTAATCCTTGAAACCGGGGAACAAAAAGGCCGTATTCGTTGGCCGCATTCAGAGGAGTCGTTGAATCTGGACAGCACTTGTTGCGGCGCTGTGACGTAAGCAGCCTTCAAACGCAGCCCCGGAAGATCTCAGCCCCCCAATGTGGACGCCACCCGTGTCTCCCTCCACCTGCACCCTCTACATCCACTGTCTTAGTAGCCTTTGTGATGGAGAGAGGAGATCACGGCCTCACTGACGTGCCTTTTTCTAACTCTGTGCTTTGGTCCGCTAACCAGGCCGGCTTCATGTGAGATGTTCATCTGTAAAACTAAATGTGAGTCTTGTTGCTTTTATTACCAGGGAGAGGGAAGTGTGTGGGTTCTGCTTCAAGCAAAGGTTTTTTTTGTTGTTTTTGTTTTTTTCTGGTTGTTATTGTGAGTGGAACTTTTTTAAATGCAGGAAAGAACGGACGTCTTTATGTCTTGTAAAGTTGGCTAGAGGCTAGCAGGCTAAAGCACGGCGAGCTGGACTCCAGTAGGACCACCTCAAAGACTTTCCTGAAGGACAAGCAGGAGTCTGCCTCGACTGAAGCTTCCTCCAGAACCAAACACTGGACCCCCACTGGATCCAAGGGGCTCGCTTTAGCCTCTCACAACAAACCACGCAGTCTGGATTCCTTCTTCTCTTGTGGTTTCATCGTATGTTTTTGAGGCTGGGTTACATTAAGATATTTAATTTGGTGTCTATAAACAGCCATTACAATCAAGTCTCTTATTTAAATCGGTTGAAATGTTTTTCATTCTCAGCTGGTGACATTACCAGGTAATGTTTGTGACGTCGTGATTTGAACGATCTGTGGTTTTTAGGCTCAGGCTGATGAGAGGTTCGTGACGGTCCAACACTGAAGTGTTCAGCCTTTTTCAACGGGACGCTTTGTCTCTGCTCTGTTTATCTCTACAAGTGAAAGTTACTAGCAAAGTTGTAAAATTCAAGTCATCAAAGTCGGTCTACGGACGAGGTCATCATTGTGCTGAAAAAACAACCACATGTCAATCAGCCGAAATAAAATGTTTTTTGTATTTATGTTAGACCTCTGGAGTCAGATTTTTTTTCTTCTTCTTCTTTATGGCTCGCACACGAACGTCAATTTATCTTGTGTACTCCAAAAAGATCAGAGTCCACCTTTTTACAGCTTCTGATCCTGCATATCTGCTGCTGTTAAGATAAAGATGCCCAGTAAAAGCAAAGTCCTCTGAAACGGTTGGAAAGAGCCGTCTGGTTAGAGGTGCCGCTGAGGTGTGCAGGTCAACACATGTACAAGAATGGCAGGTTTTGCTGCTGTGTGCGCTTTGGCTTTTCAGTAAAAGCCTCTAGATGTGGCTGCGTGCCACGCAAGGCTCATTCAGTTTAACCAAAGCGGCTGCCGTTTCAGTTTCAGTTACTGCTCTCACTTCTCTCTGTGCTTCCGGTTTGTCTCCGCAGATGTCCTGACAGCTGCCAAACACCAGCCGTAAAGGCTCCTGCCCTTTGCCGTGGTGAAGTCTCTAGTTTCTCCCCCTTATATTTCCCCTTTTTTATATCCCCCCCTTAATGGCGCAATAGCCTTTGAAACTTAAAAATGAGACTTGTTTACATGGAGCTGAAAGGTCGGCAATTTGAGTTTTCTCTGATGCCACCTAGTGTTCAAAGATGGAATTGCAGCTTTCTACCTTCATCTAACAAATCTGCCACCTGGTGTGGAAAAATACCCACTGCAAATACTTTATAGTAAACCACGATAAATATATACAAAAATAATATCTGAAAGAGTATTATAGACATAAAATAAAAATAATTTTACATTTTATTTACTAAGGTTTCACATCTACTTTGGATTTATGTTTTCTGTTCACTAGTGCCTTATTTCAGATGCAGAAATTCCTCAATTTATTGAAGAACCCTCCTAAAAATATTCACAAACACTGAAAATTTAACATACAAACACTTGGAAAAGGTAAAACAAATCTTCAACCTTAAGCTGTGTATAACAAAAGAAATAAGAAAACCTTTTTATTTTAAAAACAACCTTTTTTTGTAAATTCTTTAAGTTCTTATTGTTTTGTACATTTTTTTATTTTAATTTTTCTATTAAGCTGCTTTTATCCTGGGTAAAAGGTTGAACAGATTGCTTCTCCTTTAATGGAGCTCTACTGTCTGATCAGCAGGCAGATGAACTCAGAAGCCGCTGTGATTGTAGCAGGTGAGACTTTAAACACGTGGAACTCAAAGCAGTGCTCCCCAAATTTCAGAAGTTTATACACTTTCCCACCAGAGAGAACTGGATCAAGCCTACTGCAATATCCCAGGTGCATACAAGGCGGCAGCAGCTCCTCACCTGGGCATGTCGGATCACATCTCTGTGGATCTAACCGCCACATACAGACCTCTGATGTGCAGGACCAAACCAACCACCAAAACAGTTCAGGTATGGACCGAAGAGGCTTCCTCAGCACTACAGGACTGTTTGGTGTCCCACCCGAGACTGTTTGTACCTCTGTCCTCTGAAAAGAGATAGAGGAGCATCAGAACCAACAATTTAACAGACTGAGAAACAATTTCTGTCCAGAGCTGTGAGGAACCACCACTTCCTTACCCCCCCACACAAATGGTCTTAACATAAGCCACTAGTCCCCTGTCACTACACAGTCGACAACTGACTTATGCTCTGGTTGCACTTTTATGCAATACTCATTCCATGTGTGCAATACTCATTCCATCTGTGAAATATTCATCTTTTTTTACTGAACAGTTTTTAATATTTATTAGAAAAGAGCTGCTGGGAAAAAAAGTGGAAAAGTTTCTAAAAAAATTTGATTCTGATTCTTAAGCCAAACAATAACAGCCTGAAAGGTTGTTTTTGTTGCCCCCTAGTGGACACATTTGGATGTCTGAGAAAAAGGCTCCAGGACAGAACTGAGGGGGTGGGAAAAGGTTCCAGTTTCTTCTATTTAGTTACAATCAAAACTAAAGTTTAATCTATATCCATTTTATCGATTTAACAGAAATAGAGGTGCTGTTTAAAGAGCCAAAGGGCAGAGAAATGCTGATTTCCTTTCATTTCTCATATCCTTATGTTTTTGATTTTATTTTTAATGAAATATAGCAAAAGGACTTAACTAACTTGTGAAAACAAAATCAAAACAGTTTTTTAAAGGAGCAAGCTGATGTATGTTGAATTTACAAAACACTGTCAAAAACAGTCATCAGGAGAAAACACAGAGAGGTCAAACTCGGGAACAGCCAGAGAGTTACAGAGATCCTGTTGTCCTGCTGCATCCTCACATCTGACCTGAAGTGTTGGAGAAATGTTACAGAAATGATCCAAACCTTGTTTAACATTCTAAAACTGGATGTTTGTGATCAAAGCCATTAGAAATTAATCTTATTTTCTCTCTGATGCTTTGCTAAAAAACGTCCATCATATCTGTAGACCAGGGGTCTGCAACCTCCGCCTGAGCCACATTTATTCCTCCGTTTTGGTTCTTTGGCTTTAAAAACAAAAATGCAAACAGTCTGAATTAATAGGACTTGTCGTTCATTTTTAGATTTTTGGTCTTACATGAGTAAAAATAATAAATGCCTCTAGGGCATTGAGAGTTTGTGGGAAAACTGAGCATAATGATGGTAAAGAATTTGATCTGTTGTCAGAGTGGTTTCTTATTAGAATGAATTTTGGGTCAAATTCTAATCTTATGTATAGTTGCTGTTCAGAGGCAAAGTTCTTAAAGTTTAATTGCAAATCAGCTGCAACAGGATCTTACGTGACACACGATGCATTTTATTTTGAAAGGAACTTTGTATGTGCTGCTATCAAAAGTAATTTGTTTGAAATATAATATAGTTATAATTGAAGTATTGCAAATATTCACAAGCTGTGTTTAATAAATAATTGTCTTAATTGCCACAAAAATATAAATAAAGTGTATTTTATTTTATATTTGCTCTAGGCATATTTCCCTGGTTTTTCCGGCTGCAGAACAGTAAGAGGTTTTGGTGCAGCTCGTCTGTTTTTTCCATCTTTTTAATTTCACTCTAAAATGATAAGACAAAGAAGCTTGAATGTGAAACTCTGCTCATTCAGATTCAGATCTGTTTGCTGGAGAAACTACCAGAAGTGAAAAGGTTTCCATGCATCGTTCTTAGAAAATGTCAGATTTACGGAACATGTCCTGTTTTCTGTCTTCTCTCCTGCTATGGGACATAGAATTCACTCCTCAGAAAACATTTTGTTTGCTGATTTCTCTGCTTTTAGGGTCTCGGAAGCAGCAAAATCAACTATTCCTTATTTCTTTTTCATTGGAATACAGACTTAACAATTTGGGACCCTAATAAATTACATTTAGATGACTTTTGGTGTGCACCGTGAATTACAGAAACTCAGGATTAGATGAACTGTAGTTGTTTTTTTTGCTATTTAATCTTGTCCTATTTTTCCTTTAAAACATAAAATATTTTCATATTAAATCACATAATATCTTAGATTCATCAGCAAAAGTGTGGAAACATAAACATTTATTTTTTGTTATGTGTTCAAATAGTTGCTTAAGATTTAAACCAGTGATTTTCATCGAGAGCTTACAAACATTTCTTATGTTACATCCCACCCAGAGGGAGGGAGAAAATAGGTAACATAAAGAAATAATATTAAGTCGGTATGGGTTGAATGAAGGCCAGTGCAGCCGCTTATTTTAAAATGACAGCTGCAAAAAGTAAAGAAGGTAACAAACTTAAATGCTCAAGCACTAATGCAATAAATAACCAAAAGAAAAGATAACTGGATGGATATCATTCAATACACGAAATAAGCAACAAAGTCCAAAACACAGTTCATCAGAGGGGAAAACTCGGCAGTTTCCAACAGGCTCTAACGCTGTCCAACAACAGGGGGTCAGCTGATCAAACAGATTCCTCCCAGGAATTCAGCTGCCCACTGGAACATAGGCTGCTCCAGGCTTTTATGCTTCCCGCCAGCCTGGCAGGATTGGAGGAGGGAAAAGCTGCAATCAATCTCCTGCAGGAGGTGAAGTCAACTGATGGGGGAGCTTCTGCAAAAGACACACAACCACACACCAACCACATAACACATACACACACACACCAAAAAGGCTCAGCCGTAGAACACCTTTCTTTGACAGTTTTGCTAAAGCGCCACCCGCCGCTTGTTTTCTGAGTCCATGTCAAGAAACGGAGTTTCACCACTTGATGATTTTTTTGAACCGTTTTCTGCTTGATTTGCATTTTTTCATTTGAAAAAAAACTCATTTTAAATGTTCTAATACTAAGCAAACGTAAATGAATGTCTGAGTGCTGAACGTTTGCCGTCACAGGGTCTGAGCAGATCTTCATTCCTGGTGTTCGATCCATGAAAAGGCTCCCATGGATTCAGAGGATGATGATAAAGATAATCGTTCTGGGATATCAGAACTTTACTTTCACATATGGATAAAATTAATCATGATAATAATGAGGAAAAAAACGATTTTTTCTTTCAATAAAATATCTAAAATGTACAAAAATTAAAACGACTAAGAAAGAGCAGCCAACAAAATCAGACACGCTTTTTGAAAGTGTTTTCACCCCCAAAAACAAAAATCAAATCATTTTATGAGGAGAGCGTCTTTTTCTGTGGAAGCAATCTTTATTTTAATGTCAAAGTATCCAATTTTTTGTATGAATGTATAACTGCTGATTGTGTTGTTTTGTGCATTATTCTTGCTCCGATTGCTTGAAATAAAAAAATAAAGAAACTATTCATTCACTCAGCCACTTTTTATTAGAAGTACACCTGTTCAACAGCTCATAACTCTCAAATCTCTAATCAGCTAATCACATGGCAGCAACGGTTGCTGCAGTTCCAACCGAGCATCAGAACAAGGAAGAGAGGTGCTTGAAGTGACTTTGAACGTGGTTGTTGGTGCCAGACGGGCTGGTCTGAGGGTTTCAGAAACTGCTGATTTTCACCCACAACCAATCTTGAGCATTTACAGAGAAAAATCCAGGAGTGGTCAGTAGATGGGGCGTGTGGTTCCAGCTGATAGAAAGACAACAGGAACTCAAACAACTACTGGTTCCAACCGAGGTCTGCAGAAGAGCATCTCTGAACGCACAACATGTCCAACCTTGAGGTAGATGGACTAGAGCAGCAGAAGATCACACTGCGTTCCACTCCTGTCAGCTGAGAACAGGAAAATGGGACAGTAGAAGATTAGAAAAACACAAAGGGGTCCAGTAGTAGCCGGTAAGTGTACACTGCTTCTGTTCAGCTTTCATTTGTATGATTGTTGATGAACTTTAAATTTCGTGTCATACTTTGTATGATGACAATCCTATTCAATTCTATATAGACATTTTTGAAAAAATAATACTGGTGTGCAAACATTTGTTAAAGTTTCTAAAACATATTTACTTTTCCTAGTATAAGTATTTTTACTGTATCTCTCTTTTTTATTGCTGAAATTGCTTGAACTAAACACACTCAGATTGTAACCTATCGATAAGAAAAAGTAGTATTTTAATGTGGTTTACTTATTGATGAGATATCATTTATCCAGACATAAGTGAGTAAACCTAACAAAAAAAGTGAGTAGACTTCAAAATAAATACTAGAAATAAATAAAGAATGATGTTTCTTTATTTCTATTAAAAATTGAGGGTAACATAAATTCTACCGAATGTAGGAATTTTGGGTTTTATGTAAAAAATTATTTATCTAGAAAATTAGCTCCCTCTTTTTTCTGTCTTTGTTTGGTTAAAAAAAATCAAACTTTTTAAAAAATTTACCATGAAAAACGAATACTTGAAGTGCACATTTATGACCACCAGATGGCACTGTTGTTTCATTATTTTTTTAAACCTGTTACTTTTTAGGTCTGCATTCCCTCTTTGCCATCATAGAAAGAAAAATGGAAGGTAGCCCGTGCACTTCACACAATTAAGATGAAAATAATACTTAGAATGACTTATAAATACTTAATTTAAGATTCTGTGTTTAGAAAAAATATAGCAACAAATACCAAGAAAATGGTCCATTTAAAAAAGAAAACACAAAGGGTTTAAATTAAAATTCCAATGGTTTTCTTATGTTGCACATTCAAGGAGTCCTGATGAGGTTGATGGAGTGCAGAAGCTCAGTCTGCAGAAATATTTCAGTAAAGGGAATTTGTGTCTTTTGATAAAAATGCCAGCTCGTTCACCCCTAAAGCAGAGCATCATGTGACATCATCGTTGCACATTTCTAACACCCCATTACAGCGAAGCAGGCACCATCTGAAACCATAAACCAGATGACCTGTAGATGGACGGTTGCCCGGGTCAAGGTGCTGCACCAAGGCAATCTGTCATTTTTCCTGCACTGCAACGGTCCACAATGTCTGTAATCGCCCCTGATGGTGACTCCGGTGCAGCTGTGTGCTGCAGCTGTGCAGTAATGAGGCTGCAGGATGGGGGTCTGGCATGCCTAACGCATCCAGATAATACAATAAGTGCATCTGTGTGAGAAGTAACTAGGTATTGTGAGTCCTCCGCAGCTGCCAAAATCCAGACTCGAGAGAGCGTGACACAGATGGGTGGGTGGAAAAAGTGAAACGTATAGGAGGAGGAGGAACGCAGGGGGAGACAGGGGAGCGAGTCGGGGAAAACAGATGGGTAGATAGAAAGTGTCACCGAGGGGTGAGTTAAATGACATTAATGATGCTGCGTTGGTGTGAAGTGGCTGTGAATCTCAACAGTCTTTCTCTTCCTCTCAACTTGTTACCATGGTTGCTGCTGCTGACATCCTGATCGCAGATAATGGAGTCAGGTGTGTGTGTGTGTTAGAGGAAGATGCAAAGGAGGGGAGGTGTCTGTGTGTTTGTGTACTATGCTGTGACCTTACACATGTGTGGGCTGATTACTTTCTCCTTTCCTCCAGCCTACATTTCATCCTCCTTTACTTGTTGCCCCCGAGACTGTCATCAAAACAGTTTCATACTGTAACAACACCGACTGATTAGGCTGCCACTCCAAAATCTGAGTTGTGTGAGTATTAAAAAACAAAACAAAACAAAACAAAAAAAGCCAGGCACTAATCAAAGTTGACAAAAGTTTGAAGCTCCTGCACACATGCAGGTTTGGGATGCACAAACATAAAGAGGCTTGCGGAGGTAAATAGCAATAAGCTGAGCACTGAATCGATGGCCGTATGAATTAATGTCAGTTACCCTGGCAACCGCTGCCAGAGAAATTAGAGTCAACGGATGAGAGGAAGGAGAGACACTGGAATGAAGGAAGGAAGAAAACACTGGGGTATTAAAAAAAAAGGGGGGGGGAGGGCACATAAGCTTAGAAAGTGAAAACATAAGTTGCGTGCCTTCAGGCTGAGTCACCAAACTGCATTTTGCTCCATCTTTTAGAAATGAAAAGCTCGTCTTCCTCATCACTTTGTCTGGTAGGTGGCGCTGCAAGGACCCCCCCCCCCCCCCCGTTATAATCTGACCAATCAGATGCCTCAATTAAAAGTAGGCGGCCCCTATGTTCCAAAACATTTGAAAGATTTAGTGAAGAGTGTTTTCAAGTGGTAGGGACGTGGACTTCCAACAAGCTCACTCCTGATGGGTGACGAGGGTTGCCATGGAAACACTGACTCAGTCCGACTAGGACCTATCACTGCCTACTGACAATTTCTGGCTCCAACAGGGCGATGATGTCCGCATCACGATAAAAAGAGAGGCTTTGTTGAAGCCAGAAGCAAACAGTTTTCTATGGATGACATCACTCTGACTCAGTCAAATTCTCATATATGGTCTATGGTTCACATATTGTCCCGGGTACCAGAGAAAAAAGATGTTGTCCAATTAAAAAAAAAATATTTTTAAATTTTATGTTAATACAAATTCTCAGACAAAACAAAACCTGTAACAAACAAGAGGGTGCTGCTTCCCATAAAAATTTATTTGTTTAATTGTAAATCATAACTAAAGTTTGATTCATACATATATTTAAGACAATAGACAGAAAAAGATGGAGAGAAGAAAAGCTTAATAGGAACTTCCGTCTTTAACGACCACAGCCTGATGAGCTTCTGACAGTTTGCATTTCAATTTGAATTTTGAGACCTAAAGCGCAAAGCTATGCAAATGAAAATGATTACACCGGGGGGCGCTGTTTTGCATTCCCATTACTGAAAATTTCATTTGAATTTTGACACAGCATAGCATTTTGCACTGCAACAGATTACTTTAAAAGGAATTTAAAGCAAACCATGTATTGAAATGTCCCATTTTAGTATTGAATTATAAATTGTAACATGCTTCAAAAACCCATCACAATTTAAAATACAATTGATTTTGTTTTCAATACTTTATTTTTAAATTTGTCATATTGAATTTTAAATGTCAATATTGAATTCTAAATTGCAAAATGTATTTTCAAATTGCATTGAATTGTCAATTAAGAAATGCATTTTAATTTGAATTATAACTCAAAAAACTTCCATTGTAAGGTTTTTAGCTGAAATGTTTTTTTTTTATATTGATATAAAAACTTTTTTTGAATCCACCAAAAATACAAATCCCAGAGCCCCAACTCTTCACATCTGGTGTCACTAAAAAGCTCCAAATTTCCTCTGCAGATACCAAAATGAGTAAATTTGGGGATATGCAGTGTTGGGAGATATTCCGATTTAGAAATTTCGTCTATGGAGAAAATAGTTGAAGGTTAGAATACTCAAATTTTAGATTAATTCGTCTTGACATGACTTTTAAAAGCAAGAAAGAAAAATCCACTGAGGTGGTTGTATATTTTGTATTCCAAGCCCTTCAAAAAACATCCCCCCCCCCCCTGTCATTTTTGTTTTTCTGCTTTTTGTTTTAATAATCCGTTCCTGCTTTAATGTTTCAAACTTTTCTGCTTTAGATCTTCCACGTTGTGCTTTTTTTTCTCTTTTCCTATTTCTTTTATTTTTGTTTCAGGCTTAACACTCCTCTAATTTGCGCTGACATTTTTGGATGCTGCTGCTTTTTATCCAGCAGCTTACAGAAAGATCCAGCAGATTCCCCCTGCTGGTTTTCATCTGCTCCCAGGCTCCCCTCACCGTTTGAGTCCCAGCACGAGGAAATTAAGAAAACAAAATATTAGCTTTCACCTCAAAATAAAAAAAACTTGAATCACATGTTTAATCTTCTCAAAGCTCTTGTTTTAATTGGATCTTTTCTGCTAAATTAGATACACTTTCTAATTAACTGCTTAACTCAAAACTCAAGTTTTTAAACATGGTGGAACTTCTGATTCTCAAAACCCCCTCCACCTTTACTGCTAACTTGAGGAGCTGGACCACAAAAAGTCAGGTTCCTGTCATCGATCCCAACTTTGATCCTTCCTTTTATCTTTCCAGAAACAAGATTCAGAATATATTTTTTCAGGATTCCTTCAGAAACCTAGAAGAGGAAATATTTGACTTGGCTGGATTTGGTGCAAAAGTAGAGAGGTTGACCTCTGATCACAGGACCAAAGGCTCAATTTCCTCTGCCCTTCATGGGAATGTACGTACTTTGATCCTAAAAAAAAGCTACAACACAAGTTTGTAACACTGGGATGTTTTGACTCTGCAAAGGTAGAGAAAGGGACAGCAAAAATATTAAAGACAATCAAAGGTGCAACTACAAATGGTCACACTTTAGACAGAAATCAGAACATTTTAATCGAGTGCAATCAAGATAAATTTTTTGTTTTATAAAAACAAGTAAAATGTTTGTTCTTGTGAGGTTTTATTTATGGCAGATCTGCCAAAGAATGTGGTTTTGTATGTCCTCTATTTTCTGAAGTCTCAGTGAATATTTCTTATGTCAGATCAATTATTAGATCTCACATGATCTATTAGGTCATGTTAGGAAAATGTCTTTTTTTTTCAGAACAAAATAAGTCAACCACAGACTCATTTCAGTTCATACACAAAGCAGAGGGCTTAAGCCAAGCTGGGCTACGGCTGTTTATTTGTTTCAGAGCTGGATTGCTGTAGATGCAGATCATTAAGTAGGAATATCCTTTGAAAACGCATTTTTAACCAGAGAATTGAATTGGATTTGATTTCTTTCACTTCCGCTTTAGGACAAATGCAAATATTTTGTTTAATCAGTTTGTTCAAACTAAAGGATAAAATCATAAGAAGTAAAAAGGACGCCTAAAAGACTTTTTCTCTGATATGAGGCGCATCAGTTTAAAAAACAGCCTCTGAAACTGTATTTCGAACAAAACCGCATTTCGTATTTTTGAAGAGGTCTTCCATCCAGACGCCTTCTTACAGCGTTCCTCCTGTTTTATTTGATCTGTGATGATTGTTCCTGTTGTCTGCTGAGTGTGTGTGTGGACTGCAGCACACACACACGGCCTGCTGTTCTTTCAGAAAACTTGGTGTTCAAATGTGATTTTTGAAAGACATGTCAGTCATCAGTTACACTAATACTGCTGAGCAAAAGTTAATTCCCCCTCTATGCAAACCAATGGCATCTGGTCCATTACAAACCCAGCTGTGTGTGTGTTTGTGTGTGTGTGCTCAAATGAATGCATAGTTGGGCAGTAAACCATAGTTGCCTCATTAAGTCACACGGCGTATCACTGGCACGGGTGGGAATGACTGAGGGGTGCGAGTATAGATGCCAGAACAGGTCATGACGGATTTTGTGGGCTTGAAAAGTGTTTTGTTAGGACTTTTACACTCGCATGAATTTCATTTCATTGTTCTGTGTCGCACCATAAACTGGCATCACAATGCACAGAGTTATCAGCACAGCCTCCCTGATAACGAAGCCCCAAAGACTCTTGAGTCACCTAATGGTTAAAGGCACATGCTTCATAAGAATATAAATGTTACAAAACATACTGATTTATTTGGAACAGACGGTTATCACTGCCAAAATATTTAATCCATATACGTTTAAATTACTACTGGCTTAGTTTTCCGCAAACAATATTCAAATGTTCTTTCTTAACAATTTTTTGTTCATTTCCCCCAACAATCCAGAACAGATTTTTAGTCTGAATATACCCAAGTGGACCCTGGTCCGGTACCGGGGACTGCTCTCTGACTCATCTTTGGAGGGGGGCTCGGTTTGTTTCCAATCGGGTTGGCTCTGAGATTCCTCAGTCTGAATACTCTTTGTGAATACGCAGCCGGACATTATGGGATGCAAACAGAGAAGGAAGGTAGTAACCATGACGATAAGACAGCAACTCATTGAAATGTGGTTGGGTGAATGCAGACTCATTAAAACAACTTCTAACGTGATCCACATTGCTTCTCACACAGCTTTTTTTAAATGACAATCTATACGTCATAAACACTTATCAGGGTAGCTGTGTTATACCCGTCATTGACGCAGACGTTCAAAACTGGTCAGTGAAAAGGTTGAATAATTGAGCTTCCATAATTTCTGCATGGCTGCACGGTGGCGCACTGGTTTGAGCTCTTGCCTCACAGCAAGAAGGCCCCTGGTTCAAGTCCCAGCTGGGGGACCAGAACATCAATGGGGGACCTTTCTGTGTTTGCATGTTCTCCCCGTGCATCCGTGGGTTCTCTCTGGGGACTCCGGCTTCCTCCCACCGTCCACAACATCTTTCATAGGATATTATCATAGGATATTCAATTGGTCACTCCAAATTGTCCCTAGGTGTGAATGTGAGAGTGCATGGGTGTGTGATTGCGGACACTCTACCCTGCGTCAGACTGACGACCTGTTCAGGGTGTCCCCTGCCTTTGCCCACAAGTGGCTGGGATAGGCTCCAGCAGCCCCGTGACCCCAAAAGGGAGAAATGGATTAGAAGATGAATGAATTAATCATTTCTGCCTCTAGTTGCTTTGCCCCATGTGCTTTTGTTTGAAACAGGAACAGATCTGGACACAATTAAAGAATTTAAAAAAATTTCCAGTCTCTATACACCCTAATAATTCAGAATAAGGTTCTTTGTCTTGTGGCTTCTCCTTTCCAAACAAAACACTAAATAACTGCTTCAAATGAATATGGATTCATGGATTTGATGGATCAATATTTCATTTTCAAAATGAGGAGCAATTAAATTAATCCATTTATAAACCCAACCCTCATTATAACTTCTCACATGACAGACCCCACTGGAACTTGTTAACTAGGAGGATAAAATAGAAGAAACAAATAAACGGTCTTTATTTGATTTAGATGCGTTGTATTTTTTGCTCGAGTCGCTGGGAGCTTAATTCCATTTTTCAATTCAGAATGGAAAAAGCCTCTTGGATAAGAAGCGAGACATCTTAAACTTGAAAAAAAAAGTTCCTCCACAAGAAGTCTTTAAAATGTTTTCCTGCTATAGCTTATAAAGATTTTCTCTAAAATGGAAAAGAGGGCCCTTGCAGTCAGTGCATGTTACCAAGAGGGAACCGGTAAACACTAATATTAGCCATCGACTGTATATCAGAACTGGACTGAGCGATTCCCCTCTGCCCTGGCATGCCAAACAGGAATCGCCCACCGACTCCCAGTCCAGCTCGTGCTGGTTTGCGGCGCCTTCTGTCCGTGAAACCAGGGTTCGAATCCGGGCTGCTCCCTGTTCCCTTCTCTGCTGCTGTGCCGGTCCCAAGACTGGTTGGATTGAGAGGGGTTGCGTGAGGAAGGACTCATGAATGTTCTCAGCTGAACATCTGCTAGAAGTTTGTGTTTTTGCAGCAAACTGCCTAAGGTAAAGCAAATGCTACAATAAGAAACCGTAACAATTGTGTTCACTTCACCGAGAAGATGTGTGTGTCAGGATTAACAGTAAATGGGGACCTCAAGATGCTGCAATCAAAGAATTGGCTACTAGATCTGTTAAGGTGATTACTGAGGAGGAAAATAAGGAATTTTTACACCTGAAGCTGTCAACACTCGTCCAGAGGGTCTAGAGGTGGACAATGCAGTCAGACACAATATGCCAAACGGAAAACGTCCAACCCAACTGGACAGGCTCCCCTCTCTCCCTGTGCCAGGCCGGCCACGTTGACGTATTACAGAACCAAAAAAACGAGTTGAGATGATGGTTAGATGATAAAAATGTGATGCTATGTGAAAGATAAAAATGAATATCTTACATTTGCTAGTTTAAAATGGTAGCAAGTGTGAGGGAGTGAATTCATAGTAAACCTTTAACCCTTTAACACCGGAGCTTTAGCTCCAGTGTTGACGTTCTTTGGACCTACGTAACTTTTCAACCGTTTACACAATCAAAGTACATCAGCTGATTCTGTCATGGAGAGAAGCGACTGCGACCGTTGAAGATTTAATATCATGCAAAATAAACTTTTTGAGCTTGTAAGTGTATTCATAACGTTAATTCCTTCTGGAAAACAACCCCAAAGCGGTATTTTGATCCATTCACGAATCTGAAACCCTGCCCTCTAAACATCGGCCTCTCCAAATCCATTAAACAAGTGGGCTTTCATATTGTCATCACAAAGTGAGGAACAGCCCCTTCCAGGAAGAGTGCGCTGTCAGCTTCACCCCCAGGCTAACATTCACACACTTTCATCATGGAGCTAGTGCTTATTGACAAAAACACATTCCTTTTCTATGCACAATATGCACATCCATCTTTGCAAAAGTTTTGCTTTTTGTGGGGGAAACACAGACACGCTGCCCAAGCCGCCTCTAGGTTGACGTCATGAAATGGGCAAGAACCCCAAGGAGCAAAAGGTGGAGCCTCAGAGATCAAGTTGTTTGACTCCCAGGTAGGAAAATGAACTGCAAAATTAACTCCTATTTATATAAAAAAAAAAAATCTTTAGTGTGCCGAAGGTAATATATGATCATATATATGGATATAGTTTACTCTGAAAGGCTGAAGAAAAGCATAAAATAGGCCCTTCAATAGCTTTCAATAACATAACTTTAAGCTAAAAGAGGGAGAACCAAATTGTTGCAAATCATGTATTTGCAAAATCTAGTTTGCAAACAAAGGACGGTCACTTGTTGCATCGCAGCTCACCTTTTGTGTCTCGCTGCCTCGCAGATTTATTTAAGTGCAATTTTTATTTTTTCATAATCTTTTATCTCACATTGTGTTCTGGGTTCTAATTGGCTGTACATCATTTTGAGTTAGTCTCTTGTACAGAATGTGTTCAGTTTGCCAAATGTACATAATTTTTGATCGCAAGTTCTTCGTTTTTTCGGATTTATTTTTCTATAAAGGTTTGAACTTTGAGCGTTAAAACAAAAGGGAGAAGTATAGAAAGGGTGTAATGAGGAGTTTTACAGCCTTATCAAATCTGATCATTGTAATAAATAAAAACGACCACTTTGTGGATTTCACGAAGATCCAAAAGCAGCACAGATTGTTATAATAATGCTTTGAATTTATTTGCGCTTTTCCAGACGCTCAAAGCAATATACATTACAGACCAAAGGTTTGGACATATCTCATTCAAAGAGTTTTCTTTATTTTCATGACTATGAAAATTGTAGATTCACACTGAAGGCATCAAAACTAAGAATTAACACATATGTGGAATTATATACATAACAAAAAAGTGTGAAACAACTGAAAATATGTCATATTCTAGGTTCTTCAAAGTAGCCACCTTTTGCTTTGATTCCTGCTTTGCACACTCTTGGCATTTTCTTGATGAGCTTCAAGAGGTAGTCACCTGAAATGGTCTTCCAACAGTCTTGAAGGAGTTCCCAGAGATGCTCAACACTTGTTGGCCCTTTTGCCTTCACTCTGCGGTCCAGCTCACCCCAAACCATCTGGATTGGGTTCAGGTCCGGTGACTGTGGAGGCCAGGTCATCTGGTCCAGCAACCCATCACTCTCCTTCTTGGTCAAATCGCTCTTACACATCCTGGAGGTGTGTTTGGGGTCATTGTCCTGGTGAAAAATAAATGATGGTCCAACTAAACACAAACCGGATGGAAATGCATGCCGCTGCAAGATGCTGTGGTAACCATGCTGGTTCAGTATGCCTTCTATTTGGAATAAATCCCCAACAGTGTCACCAGCAAAGCACTTGGGGACACTTTCAAAGTTTTCCCAATTTTTCAGACTGACTGACATTCTCTTCTTAAAGTAACGATGGCCACTCGTTTTTCTGTACTTAGCTGCTTTTTTCTTGCCATAATACAAATTCTAACGGTCTGTTCAGTAGAACTTTCAGCTGTGTATCCACCTGACTTCTGCACAACACAACTGATGGTCCCAACCCCATTTATATGGCAAGAAATCACACTTATGTTAGATGTCTGCACGTGTTTATGCATAGTTTTAATGCCTTTAGTGTGAATCCACAATTTTCATAGTCATGAAAATAAAGGAAACTCTTTAAATGAGAAGGTGTGTCCAAACCTTTGGTCTGTAATGTATGTCCATTACTCAGTCATTTGTTCTTGGTGATTGTAAGCTACTGATGTAACCACAGCTGCCCTGACAGTACACGCTGCAATAGTCAGACGTGTTCTTCACCCTCCCTGGTCAAAGTCTTGGCTGGAGGGGGTGGGGATCAAACCGGCCATCTTTTGATTGGCCAACCTGCTCAACCACCTTAGCCATTTTACTAATGACTCTAATCAAAGGATTCTGACCATAGTGAAAAAATGGGCAGAGAATTGTCAAAGGCTAAACTGTTTTTGGATGGATTCAGGCACACCAAATTCAGGCATTTATCATCAGATTGCAAATGAATCATATTTCATATATCAATTCTGATCCTCCTGAGAACCAATCTATTAGTTTATGCTCCCTGTAGGGGACATTTGTTTTTGGTTTAGATCATTTGACTCATTTAAAATACTCTACTAAGTACTAATGTGTATAAAACAGGAAATCATGGCTTTTTCATTGATATCTCGTGTTTGGGTACTTTGAATTCTTGGGAAGACAAAGTTGAGATTACATGGAACTCGAATAATTGGGCTGGTTCTCAAGAGGATTCTTTCAGCTCTTATGACTTGTTCCCTACAGCTTTCTGTTTTAGAAATCCAGGATGTGTCCTTCTTTTCTGGCTGGATATGAGCTTTTTAAATGGTCACTCAGTACTCCACCATATACACCCTATTATTTGTAAAGTTAGATATAATTAGAAGGACAGTTAATTATAGCCACTTTTGTGTAGAAGCAATTTTTTCTTTATGATAAAGCTGTAAAATATTTTAACTAGTTACAATTTGCTGTGCGAAAGTTTGACTGAGGCTAAAACAAAGATGCGCGTGAAGAGAGCTTCAGGTGTCGCCTCTGTATTCCAGCATTCGCTCCATCTGTAGCAGTCATCTAACTTTCAGCGTTTTCTGCCACTCGTTTTCTAGCTTCACTCATGTTTATTTATTATTATCCATTATTCAACACAATCGTTTGTTTTAGATTTGTAAGACAGCCCCGGCACTTGTTGGGAATAATGAAAAGAAGCTCAGATGAAGTGGAAATGTTTTAATACAGGGACTGAAAGAGGATGCTGTGAGTCACGGCTTCTCGCCAAAGTGTCATTGACTCCTGTGCTCATCAATCATCCTGCGCTCAATCGTTCATCTCTCGTTGCCATTTTGGTTGGAAATCAATGCAAGAATGCTCAAACTTGCCTGAGTTTCCACACCTCCTCAGTGAGGTCAGAGCAGGTCGTAACAAGATCCATAGAAGAAGTGGCTCTCGGAGTACAAGTACCTGCACCTCCAAAAAAAGCCCTGGTGCAAATCAAAATAACCTGTCTCAATGTGTCCTTATTGGGGTAAAACAGCACTAATTTTTCCTTCAGTCTCATCTCACTGCTTCACCTCCGTCCTCTCCATCTCTCACGTACAGTAAATTCTGCCTTTTGTGGCCTTACACCAATAAGCTCTTGTTAATTTTACGGATGACATCACACCTGTGTGAGCCTCTTACCTACACGGCAAATTTGCTTGAGAACTTACTAAAGATCAGTGCAGCATAGATGGAATGATCCACTCCTCATACTACAGCCAGGATTGTGAAGCTAATTGAAAAGGCAGCTTAGATTTTTATTTGATTAACTTTTACCCTACTTTATTGAATCTGATTCGTTAAGCTAAACTGCTTGTCTGTCTGCACCTTCACTTGAGTCATGCATTTAAAGTCCATAAAGAAACAAAACATCGCTTTATAGTTTTTTAATTGTAGATAATACATTTAGAAATGCTTACTAGTTAAAGTGTGGGTGACATGGCCTATTTTAATAAGCCAAAATATAGTAAATAGTCTCTATTTCATGTTGCGATTGTTTTTAATATTTTTCGAAAAAGAATAAATAGCGAAAAACGCGATATAAACAACGAGGACGGCCGCCGGCTTCACGCATTCCGCCGAATTCTCGCCCCCCTGTTTGTGACGTAACGAAAGGAAGACAAGGCAGACAACATGGCTAGCACCGATAGCGAAGCACAGAGTGATGCTACCGTCTCTATTAGCGATTTATCATCAGATGAACAGAAAGATGAACAGGAAAGTTGCGGAGATTATCATGATGATGAGTCACTTTTGCAACCCGATTCGAACCCTTTTGCGAAAGTGAGGAGGATATAGCAGAAAGTAGTAGGTCTAGTGATGCCGATGACGATAGCCAGCATGAAGATTCGGCTAGACTCCAGAACACGGCATGGTTAGTTGCCAATTTTATGTAGCACCCGTGGAGCCCTCCTGTTAGTTTAGAGTAGGGGGGTGGGTGCTTGGGTTCGAACAATGTCCAGGTGGATACCAGAAAAGGTGCACCTGATAAATCAAAGCGTGTCTCCTAATAAGAAAATAAAGAGACTCCAGAGATCTTTCAATATTTAGCCAAATTTTGCAAAAGCTTTGTTTAATAAATTATAATTATAACAGTTTTACCTGTTTGAACCAGTTTGAAACCTTTTCTCGTGCGCACGCTCACACACGCACACAGTTCAGTTTACTCACGGTACCGGCACCTCAAAAGCAAAAGCAAAAAAAAACGTTGCAGGCCTGTTGCTTCTCTTGCAAAACATTGAGTGCGTTGAAATACTCCAGTTGGATCCAAGGACAACAGAAAACACGACTACTTCGCCTCAATGTGATCCATCGTGATGCACACTAGCTTAGCAGCCTCCGCTCCCGACTCCAGCGCCGTCCTCTCCGACCCAGAAAACGGCTCGCTCGCTTCCAGCTCACCCGCCTTTCCTCGACTCAGAAGCCAAGATCCTCCTCCCAACTCTCCGTTCAAAATTCTTCGTTTGTGTCCCGGTTTTTTTTCCCTTCGAAAACGCAGACTTCTCTCCTGCAGATCTGGAGGGAAAAATCCTTCGCCGTCCACCTTCTTGAACTTTCCCCTTTTCAGCAGCGTTTCTTGTTTTGGGAATTTATACACAGATACACTTTCACTAGATGTATTGCTACATCCAGCTGCCACACAACGACTTGGCATGTTGATGATTAACAGATTTAAACACGAGAGAAACGAAGACTACCTGTTTTGTTTACATGCTGTCCGAAGCGGAACTGCGAAAGTCAACGCCTTTCGTGACGTCACAGGTCATATCGAGGTCACTTCCAGCCTGCGCTCTTAGCGGCAAATTCAAATCTCTGATTCCTTCGAAAGATGTCTATTATTCATATGCTTCGGATTTTTTTCGACGCTAACTATTGGTATCAATAGAATCAGCGTTTAAAAGGCTTTTTTATTTGACAAAGTTGTTCAAAGCATGGCATCCACACTTTAAGCTCTGGATGTCTCCCACTCAGCTTCACTTTTTGTGATTTCTAGTGGAGTATTTATCTGTAATAATTTGCTTAAAATATATATAGCGCTGATAATAAGAATAAAATAAATATGCAATCCTGATCTGGATGCAACATCCAATTCAGATAGTCTGAACGAGCCCAGGTTCTGATCACATGATCGAATCAGGACATCTTCATTTTTCTATTGTAGAAAACCACCTGCAGTAAACAGAACTGCAGTTTATGAAGCTTTTTCATGTTGAGCACACACTTTGCTTCAGGTTGACATCAGACTTTGGCTTTGTAGCCACTCTGATGTCGGTGAAGCCCGTCGAGACAGCTGTTGTAATATTGAGCTATATACATAAAACTGAATTGAATTGATGTGGCTTTTGTCTAATTTGCTGCTGTAAAGTCTACTTTTGAGACAGCTGTGGTGGAGCGTTCAACCTCTAAACAGAAGATTTACAGGTTCAATTCTGCAGACATGTTTTGAATAGTCTTTGTCAAGGTGCTGAACCTCATTTGGTCTCATTGGTCTGGTTAGTCATCTTGCATGGCAGTTTTTTTCCATTAGTTATGTATTTGTGAATTTTCTGACGCGTTTTTGGGCCCTGAAGAGCTCTGTAGAACACACCAGTTGCTTTTCAATTTTTCCTCCATACAGACTGCCGTCCCAACCCACAAACAAACTCCAATCCCTTTGACCTCACCTCAACTCATGATGGTGGATTTAAAAAAGCTTCTCATTAAAAACTGTTTTTTAATCTGTGACTTAAATTCTGTTTACAAGGTTGTGTAAGATTATCCAATTTGCCATTGTTCTTTAAACCAACCTGCTGTTAGTTTGATAAATTCCTAATTAAAGTAGCACTTTCTCCAGTTAAACTTTGTACTGGACCCATGCATATCTGACCCCCACTGTCCAGTCTGTTTGGATAATGTTCATTCATGCGTTGATTTTTAAGTGCACGGTGGGTGCAGCCCTGTGTGGAATTTTAAAGATGCAGACAATTAAAAGAGATAAGACCCTAGGGAAAAAAAATTATTTAAGAGAAAAGAGACAGGTTTCATCTTTCAAATGCATTTTTCCCCATTTTATTTCATGTATCTCTAAATGTTAGATTTATTAACTAAATATTTACTTAGAAAACAAAATATTTAATTGAAGTTGAAGAAATATTTTGTAATTTTATAATTAGTTTACGACTGAGTTTTAGGGCCACCAAAAAGAAAGCAACTAGTAAAATTACGAGATTTTAAGTCGTAAATTTATGAGAAAAAAACTTGTAAATTTACGAGATTAAAGTGGAAGTGAGCATACAGAGCAGCAAAGCAGACCGACTAACCTGAATCGAAAAGGTGAGCTGAATGTTTATTGATAACGTTCCAAATGTTTGGAGGCTCATTTGTTTGATTTACTATTTATTAATGTTTTATTTATTGATGGGTGGTTTCCAGGATCTCTGCGGCCTGATGAATTCAATTCAATTCAATTCAATTTTATTTGTATAGCCCAAAATCACAACAACAGTCGTCTCGATGGGCTTCGAAGTAAAACATGAACTCAAAAGGATCATGAATACAAAGAGTTAAATAGGAAAATACAAAAATGGACTAACAAACTGACTAAGCTATACTGGCATCCCTGCCCTTAGACCCCCCTTCGCGGTAAGGAAAAACTCCCAAAAAAAACCGGAATCCAGAAAAAACGAAGAAACCTCAGGGGTGCCCACATGAAGGAGGGATCCTCCCCCAGGACGGACAGGCGATGTACCAGAACTCTTAGAGAAGAATTAACTTATCTAAATCTATAACTACATATATAAAGTCCAGCAGACGAGCTTCATCCAGTCGTGGTTGTGGGGACAGTCAAAGGCGCGAGTCGAGCCGGAGACAGGAACCACAGCCAGGAGCAGGAGCAAAGACGAGGTACTCGGTCAGGTACAGAGCAGAGACGAGCCGGAGACAGGAACCACAGCCAGGTGCAGGAGCGGGAGCAAAGGCGAGGTAGACGGTCAGGAACTGGAGCACGGATGAGCCAACTGGAGTCTGGAAGCACTCCCACTCCCCAGGAGGGGAGAGGAAAAGAGGGACAATACATGAATCGCACTGTACCAGATAGAGGCATGGAGAACTAAATGATAAATTATGATCAGGAATGGAGGAGAGGAAGGGTAGAAGTAGAAAAGAAAAGAAGACAGAACCCCAGTGCACCATAGTTACCCCAGCTTCAACTTCTAGCAGCCTTTTAAAAGAAATAGTTAAGTTTAATTTAAACAACTTAACATTAAGTTAAATAATCTCTGAATATTAACTAGTCTGACAATAAGCCTGTCCAAAGAGGAATGTTTTCAGTCTAACTTTAAATGTAGAAACTGAGTCGGCCTCTCTTACATGAGCTGGGAGTTTATTCCATAAGACAGGGGCTTGGTGGCTAAACAACCGTACTTTTACTAATTCTAGGAACCACAAGCAGTCCTGCATTTTGCGAGCGAAGTGTTCTCATTGGATGGTAAGGGACTATGAGGTCCTTAATATAGGATGGGGCCATTCCATGTAAGGCCTTATAGGTTAACAGGAGGATCTTGAACTTGATTCTGGAATCAACTGGGAGCCAATGGAGTGAAACTAACACAGGAGTGATGTGATCTCTTCTGCTAGTTCCAGCTAACAATCGAGCTGCTGCGTTCTGAACAAGCTGGAGACTTCTTAAGGAACTCTTAGGACATGCTGCTAACAAGGAGTTACAGTAATCCAGCCTCGACGTAACAAAAGCATGAATGAGTTTTTCAGCATCACTCTTAGAAAGTATATTTCTGATCTTAGCAATATTCCGCAGATGGAAAAAGGCAGTTCTACACGCCTGAGATATGTGAGCCTTAAATGATAAATCCTGGTCAAATAAAACCCCAAGGTTTCTAACTGTGGAATTGGGGGCTATACTTATGCCATCCAGGGAGACTATCTGAGCAGACAGAGCATCTCTGAGGTTTTTAGGTCCAAGTATAATGACCTCAGTTTTTTCTGGGTTCAAGAGGAGGTAATTAATTGTCATCCAGGTCTTGATGTCACTGATGCAAGCGTTCAGTTTCTCTATCTGGTCATTCTGGTCAGGCTTCATGGATAAATACAACTGCGTATCGTCGGCATAACAATGAAAATTAATGCTGTGTTTCCTGATTATGTTTCCTAGGGGTAGCATATAAAGCGTAAACAGGATCGGTCCCAAGACTGAGCCCTGTGGGACTCCATAGTTGACTCGAGTGCACTGAGAGGAATGGCCATTTACATTAACGAACTGATACCTATTGGACAGATAGGATTTAAACCACTGGAGAGCAGATCCTCTGATCCCTATGTCCTGCTCCAGTCTATGGAGTAAAATACTGTGGTCGATAGTGTCAAAGGCTGCACTGAGGTCCAACAGGACAAGAATAGAAAGAATACCCTTTTCTGAGGCCAATAACAAGTCATTAGAGACTCTAACTAGTGCAGTTTCCGTACTGTGGTGGGGTCTAAACCCCGACTGAAAGTCTTCAAAGAGGCAGTTGTCCTGTAGGTGGCAGTAAAGCTGCTTAACTACAACTCTTTCTAGGATTTTAGAAATAAAGGGCAGGTTTGATATCGGTCTATAGTTGGCCAACACGCTAGGATCCAAACTGGGCTTTTTCAGAAGAGGTTTAACAACTGCATATTTAAAAGACTGTGGCACGTAACCCGTTTCCAGAGAGGCATTTATCATTGTTAATATGGGATCATTGATTAGGGGAAAAGTTTCTTTAAAAAGTCTAGTGGGAATTGGGTCTAACAGACAAGTTGAGGATTTGGAGGACGTAATAATTGATGTTATTTCCGCTTGATCCACAGCAGTAAAGCAGTCCAATGTTACAGAAGTTTCTATGGATGCCTCCATTTCTACCACTTCAGCCTGTTCTGGGCTGATTGTAGGAATAACTTGATTTAACTTATGTCTAATATTTGAGATTTTACTATCGAAAAATGTAAGAAAATCATCAGAGCTGAGAGAAACAGGAACATGTGGTTCTACTGAGCTCTGACTGCGAGTTAATTTAGCAATAGTGCTAAAAAGAAATCTTGGATTGTTTCCATTCTCTGATATTAAGGTTGAATAGTACTGGCTTCTAGCTCTACGCAGAGCTCTTTTATAATTTAATAGGCTATGTTTCCAGATATCCAGAGACTGCTCTGAACCGGAGCGGCGCCATTCTCTTTCCAACTTACGGGTTTCTTGTTTAAGAGAACGAGTTTCAGCGTTAAACCACGGTGCTACTCGGTTTTGTCTGACGAACTTAGGTTTCAAGGGGGCAACAACATCGAGTGTACTCCTGAGGGCTTGTAAGGCATCATTAACAAAGTGGTCATTTATACTAGGACTGATACTGTGGGAGCTGGACTCAGAGTATTTTCTCAGAATATCACTAAGTACTGGCTGAACTGTGTGTTTAAACTCAGACACAGAACGGTCAGTTAAGGTTCTTCTAAGCTGTTTCTTATTCACTGGGGCAGAAGGATGTTCCAGTGTAAACTGGAAGGTAATCATAAAGTGATCAGAAATGATGGGGTTAAGAGGAAGGACACTCAGCTGGCTGATCTCTATCCCATGGGTTAGAACAAGATCCAGGGTGTGCTTATGACAGTGAGTGGGTTCATTCACACTTTGGGTGAAACCAACATCATCTAATAAAGCTGCAAAAGCCTTTCCTAGGCAGTCACTGGGGTCATCAACGTGAATATTAAAATCCCCTAATATTAAAATTTGATCAGAATCTAAGACAATAGTCGATAGGAAGTCGGAAAACTCAGTTAAAAATTCTGAATATGGGCCGGGGGGGCGATAAATAATTATGAGTAAAACAGGTTTTCCAGTTTTCCTGTTAGGGTGACTTAAAGACAATATGATGCTTTCAAAGGAGTTATAAGCATTTTTAACTTTAGGGCTGAGAAGTAAGCTAGACTGTGATATTACTGCCAAACCACCTCCTTTCCCTGAAATCCTGGATTTCTGATAGTTAGCATAAGTGGGGGGGGTTGCTTCATTCAATCTAACATAGTCATCCTGTTGGAGCCAGGTTTCTGTTAAGGCTAAAAGACTAAGGTTGTTATCAATGATTAACTCATTGACTAAGAGGGACTTGGAGGAAATGGATCGAATGTTTAATAAACCGCATTTAATTACATCATAATTCTGCTTGTGAGAACTGCCGTCTGTCACTTTAAGGTTTCTATGACGCGGTCCTTTCATTTGTCTTTCAGCACATAAGCTAACGCTTGAACCTGCTTGACTTTCCCTGCATGGGTTTTGCACCGGCACTAACCCTAAGGGAGGCTCAGAGGAGCGTTTTACACTGCTGCTCTGCGCCCGGGTCTCGTCTCTGGATTGTCAGGTTAACAGACTAAGGCTAGCAGAAATGTTTCTAGAAAGAAGAGAGGCACCGTCCCGGGTGGGATGGACGCCGTCTCTCCGCATGAGACCGGGCTTCCCCCAAAACGCACTCCAGTTATCCACAAAACCAACGCCGTTTTCTGGGCACCATCTAGAAAGCCAGCGGTTAAATGATGAAAAGCGGCTGTACATTTCATCATTGACTAAGTTCGGTAGGGGCCCAGAGAAAATTACAGTGTCGGACATCGTCTTAGCCAGTTTACACACCGAAGTTACGTTTAACTTAACCACCTCTGATTGTCTCCGTCGGGCATCATTACCGCCTGCGTGAATCACGACTCGACGGAACCTGGACTTACTCTGAGCTAACATCCTAAGGTTCCCCTCGATGTCACCAACTCTGGCCCCCGGATAACACCTGACTGTAGCCGCTGGGAGCTCCACGTTTCTAACTTCAGAAGAGCCTATAACCAGAGTTGAGTGTTCAGCGGGTGTGTCGCTGAGGGGGGAGAACCTATTACTAACGTGGAGTCTCGGGTGCTCTAAGTCTTTGCGTTTAGCACTATGTTTCCTCCCAACCGGTACAAACCCCTGACTGTCTCCCGGCTGTTGGGAGGGCGCTGGGGTGCTAACTAAGGTAGCCCTGGCAGCGCGGCCCGCGCTACGAGTAACGACCTGGCTAGCCGGCTTAGCTTCCACTGTGCGGAGCCGCGCTTCTAACTGCTCCAGCCTGGCCTCCAAGTCTAACACAAGACTACACTTAACACACCTACCGCTATCTTCACTAAAGGAGGCAGGGTCATCACTAAACATATGGCACATGGGGCAGGAGAAAGGAGGAGAGGCAGAAAGAGCGGTGGCCATGCTAGGTTCTAAGCTAAGGCTAGCGGTGTTTAGGTAAAGAGAAGTGGTCTATTTAGCAAAATGAGAAAGTGAACAGCAAGCGGTTTAACAGTGGTGAATTCGCTAATAAAAGGTACTAGATGTGAATATTAACCCAGATAACCCTTAGAGTAAGCAATAGTAGTCAGGCTAATGCCAAACAAGAGGACAGCAGTCACACACGACTAGCACTAGCACTAGCACTGGGAATAGCTCACCCGGAAATGACGTCACAGGAAACAGAGAAGCCATCGGTATCTCTGCAGCTGTTCACCTGAATCATTTCTTCCACCAATGACCAGATCTCTATATTTCTGTGATGCTTCCGTCTGAGGAGGAGCACTTTTTTAGTATTTTCAACATTCTTATGCTAATATTACAGACTATTTTTTTATTCCTCTTTATTGTTTTATGTTAAACAGGACGTTTAATCTGTAGGAGGGGGCGTATATAACACTGTTTACTTCCGCATTGGTGTTCGGATGACAGGTTCATGACGTGAGGTGACAAATGAACTTCAGGTTATGTGAATAAAAAGGAAAATAAAGGCTGCAGCAGTCCTCTACACCCAAACGTGTCTCTGAGCTCCTTATTTTACAGATAAAACTCCGCTTTACTGACATCGAACCCCGGAAAGCCGGCTACATTGAAAATAATCTGATTATGAGTCGCCAAAAGGCTCAGAATCTCTTAGTCTTTTAAACCTATCCAGAAATAAAGCTTTACAAAAGGCTCCACATATTTCATCTTCAAGGTAGGCTCCAATAAACGGAAAACTTTGATATTTCCTCGTTAATTTAAATTAATTTACCAGACTTTTTCTCGTAAATTTACGACTTAAAATCTCGTGATTTAGCATGACTTTCTTTCTCGTAAATTTACGACTTAAAAGTTGTAATAATTTTTTTTTTTTTTGTAAACTGGCCCTAAAACTACATAAGTTTGTAACCTAAATTTAGATCTCACCTAAATATTTTTCATTAAAACTAAGCATTTTTATCTTTTTAACTTAATATTTACAAACAGCACCTCACAAACTGGGCACTGTCGTGGCCCAGTTTGGTGGTTTTGGTCCAGCAGAACCCACACCCAACATGTTTCAAAAGAGTAGGGAGTTTGTTTAATCCACATAGCATCAGAGGTTATGAATTTAACACTGAGCAGCGTTCAGGGTTGCACATTTTACCTGAGAACTGGGCAGATTTGACGGTATGAAGCCTGTTCAGACAACTATGTTGTAATATTGGGCTACATAAATAAAGTTGAATTGAAATTGAATTCAATATAAAAAATTACCTTCTAAGCCTTGAAGGGAAAAAACGTACTTTCCCCAACTTGACAAATAAAAAACAAAACTAAACCAATGATGTACAAGAACAGGACAATAAAAAAAATAAAAAATAAATAAAATAAATAAAAGCAACGTTTTTAGAAACATTGTGTTGACATTGGGTACGCTAATGATGTTAATATTTTAAAATATGTACTGAAACTTCTTTTTTTAATGTACTTCTTCCCACCATTTTTTCCCCTCTGCTATACAAGTTAGGGAAAAAAAACGTTGATAAAATCCTCTTGGCTTTATAGTTGTAATCTGTCTAAATCAATTTTCCTCGCCATTGTTTGCAAAAAAAAAACTATTTTGCTGGGACACCAAACAGTGTTTCAAGTGTGTCAAACATTGACAAAGAGATAATAAAAGAGGGAATCAATAAACTGGCACAGGTTCCATTAATGGAGGAAGACCACCTGAGTGTTTGCATCTGTATGTATGATTGTTCGCATCCAGATAAGAAATGACTCTTAAAAGACGGTGGCATACAGAGATCTAAAGTACTGAGCCTCCTAAGTGAGGCAGCCTGCAGGAGCTCTATGGCTGAATCCTCTACATGGCTTTGTAATTGTAATGACTCACAGCTGAACCACTCTCAACTCTTTAGCTGTTTGCTTGAACTGATTTCTATTAGAGATGCATGCAAATGGCCAGAGGAATCACCATCTGATCCAGCAGGACACAAAACTAAATTTACCGGTTGCTGTCTTTACCACACTAATGATCATCCTCAGAGATAGAAAACAAGGGTTTTAAAATGTTCATGTTATTGCTGTTTTTCTTTTCTTTTAATATGGTCAAGACAATCTTTTGACCCATTTTTGCTTTTTACCAACCAAGATAAAACAACAAAACATTTTCAGTTACACAGTTCCCTTGTATATTGCACTAGTTACATTCAAGAATAACCCGTAATAGGTGGAATAAGCGATTAAGGATAATGGATGTTTTAAGGCTGTAAACCTTCCCCACTACACACTTGATACACTTTTCTCAGACAGACATTCTCACACTTTTCTCTCTTAGTTAAACCCTCAAATTTAAAAGCTTCACAGAAAAATAGGTCTAGTTTTATTGAATGAAAACAAATATCTGAAAGCGATTTATGCAGATTTGGGAAACTGAACGCATTCCGTACAGGAGACACCAAACGGAGAAGATTGATTGACAATGGTCTACATCCAAACAGGATGCGGAACAAAATGCGCTGTCAAAAAAGCAGGTAAGACTCACTGAAAAAAATCCGCTTAGAACGTGATCGATGAACTGCAATATACCAAGGGAATCCCGTAGACTGAACAGACTGAGTTGGAAAAGTTGCTGCACTCCTCCTGATATGAGTTGACAGGAGGATAAAATACAGTAGGCGGCCTTTTGGCAAAGGACCGTAACCATTGTACACTTTTTGTTGTTGTTGTTTCCATACTGGTTTGCAAAACTACTATTTAACCTGAAACGCATCAGGAGTTTAAAATAAAATTTTGTTTTGGTCTTCTTCTAGAAAATATCCTTAAAAGCTTTTTTTCTTTTTGGTTGAAAATGAGCTTTGTGTTGGGTAAAAGGGGAACAGACATGGCGCTCTTAAAGTTCCACTCCAATCATCTGTTGCTCTATTTTCAGAGCGTTCTCAGTGGTCTTTAAGTCCCGAAGTTGTGATTACGCCGTTTTTAGCCTAAATAAAAAACACACAAACCCTGTGTTGTTTTCTAGGACATGGTTTCCGCAGAGCGGCAGCAGTTCATTAGAAATTCACCTCTGAGTTGTGGGCGGGACTGTTGGTGCGGAGTAAGCCTGTGCTCATTTCCCATCATCCCTTTTTCTTTTTCGTCAGCTTACAGCCCCCATCCTGGTGCAACAAAAATGATGAGCAGTATTGACGCTATCCAGCGGTACAGTTTTGGGTCAGATTGGACCTCAGATGAGGAAAACAAAGACGTTCATGGATTTATATGATTTTGGCTGTGAGTGGTTGCATCAAAATGGAGTGGAACAGTAACCTTGTAGTCTGCTGGTTGTAGTTTGTGCGTAACGACTACAAGTTCTTGTTCCAAAACGGCATTTATTTGTCTGCTGATTCACAACGATTTGAACAAATTAATACTCAGAAATGCAGTTTTAATTTTGATTTTCTTTATATATATGTCCTCCATCATGAAAAAAGCCGCCACAAGAACATGTTGAAAACACCATTTTGATGGGGCTTTAACAGCTTTTTCCGCTTTGCTGTCATGCAGACTTTTTTGTGTGCAATATTTTGTACTTTATCTAGTTATCATTAATATGATTTTTTTTTTTTTTACAGAAGATTGTTTCTGCTTCCTGATTGACTATAGAACATTGTCAATGAATCTCAGCGCCGTGTTTCCTGTACAGAATGGCACAACGTCACAAAGCCGCTTTTCTCTGCAGTGGAATCAGCTGATCTAGATTGATTGCGTAAACACCTCTCTACTGTAAAGTGTTGCATTACGTAAACTGTTGAGTTGAAGACAGGAAGGAAGGAAAGTAAACACCGGAGCTAAGCTCTGATGTTAAAGGGTTAAGGCAAAGTAGAAAAGCACTATATAGGTAGACTCCAAAAATCCCTGACTTTAAATTCTACACATGATGATAATATTTCAATTCCTCACTAATGAACAACACATTTTGAGTTGTCTCCTAAATAAACGACTTGAGTGATTTACCTCTTTGGCCCTGAAAAAAAACCTTACCCACCTCCTGGGGGGCAGATTCCCTCATATTGAGAATTACTACTTTAGAGAAGACTGTTTCAACAAAAACATAATGCAACTCACAGCACTGCTATTAAACCAAACTAAACTTCTGTTTTGCTGAGTCTACTACAAGGTGAAATTAGAAATAGAGTTTTACTGGAAGCAATAATCTCTCCATTAGATTCAAAGGGCAGATTTATTGGCATTGCTTTTACTGGTGTATGGAAAGGAGGAGGTACTGAGAACTGTGTGTGTGAGTGTAAGGGAAGTTGCGTGTCAAAGCATCTGTTGTGTTTGATTGCATGTTCTTCTTAATAAGAAAAACCAAAGTTACTAATAAAATGCAAAAAAGCATTTAATGGATCAATGTGTCATAAACTGGGTAGGTGCCAATATGTCTATTTATGACTAAAAGTAATTATAATGCTGTAATTTACCCATGGATGTGGATGTTTATCTTTTTAATTTTTATTTTTCTATCAAATTATGACTAATCATCCTATGTTTGATATCGTCAGCCTAATAGCATATTTGCCTAACTCATTTTTTCAGGTTTTTGGAAAAGAAAAACAAACAAACCTTTTTTTCACCAAATTGTAAGAACTTTTTATTTATTCGTCAGCCTAATAGCATTTCTGCCTAACTCATTTTTTTTGCCAAATTGAGATATTGGCCTAACTCTTCTCTCCTTTGGTGACAAAAAGGTGTTTTTTCTTCTTTTCCAAAAACCTGAAAAAAATGAGTTAGGCAGATATGCTATTAGGCTGACGATATATGTATGGCTATAAACACTATTACCAAAGAACCAAGTATTTGCTCCAAAAACAAAATTGCTGACCTGCACCAGGCTGGGAACACTGAACCTGCAATAGGTAAGCAGCTTGGTGAGAAGAAATCAAAGAACATTTTTTTTCTATTAAATAGGAGTTATTCTCTGAGCTCTTTTTTCCTAACCGGAAGTCAGACGACTTGATCTCTGAGGCACCAGCTTTCGCTCCTTGTGGGTGCCGATCATTTTATGACGTTAACCTAGAGCCGGCAGCTTGATAATTCTTTTGACTGTCTTACTCTAAACCTATATACAAAAATAATAAAAAATTGAAAAACAAAAAAAAAAAGTTCTGCCTAATGCTATTTTCCAAGATGACCTGGTTGCAGACACCAACGTCCAGAACTGGGAAACCCCTAAAAAGAACATTATTTTGACTTGTGACCCTAACATTTATGGTTTTTCCCATTTTAAGCTTTAATAAACTTTTTTTCTACAGTTCTGAACATTTTAAGGTTAGGTATGGTTGTACTTTCTTCTTCTGACCAATGATGTCAGGCGGCATCTTGTGTACAGCCAGGTCCCCTTCAAATGAGGCAAAATCTCCATGTGGACAGACGATGCCCCAATTTAGAGTCCACATGACATAACTGACATTAATGCATTTATGTCATTTGTCTCTCGTGCGTTTGACAGATATGCAGGAAATGAATCTTCAGTAAGGAGTTTCATGCCTGCAAGATTATTTTTGTAGCTTATAGATGCTATATCTACCTATTTATGTCTAAATATTGTTACCAGTGTGACTAAACACCACTCTAGTCGAACATGTTTAGCCATAAAAGAAGCTTTTAATGTCACTTTAAGCTGCTTCAGTACATTGAGGTTGACCAGGATTTGTATGAGACTGGATAAATGGAAAGAAATAAAGCAGTGGGGGGGAAAATCGGAAAGCAAAGAGCTCAACTAAAACTCAAAATGTGCCATTTTCAGCACTGAGACACACAGAGGTGCACAGGATAATCTCTTCAATCAAATCTAATCTACTAGTCATTGTTCCAAAGCTTTTTTTGAATTGGCGTATCCACAGTTTTGCGTGTCTCACTAGCGCTCAATATTTTTATCAGACAAAAGAATCAAAGGTAACCTTTTTGCTCTGCCTCTGGAAGATCTCCTTGGGCATTTGCCCCTGGGGAGCTTTCAGGTGGTGCAGTGCTTTGCATGGACCTCTCATAACAAGGACGCAGAAGTTCAAAACTGTCCAGGGGACCGTCTGGTAAGACATATAAAACCGAGAATTTGATTTCAGAATGACAGTAAACGGATATTGGAGACATTTAGCACGATGCCAACAAAGTGTTAGCAAGATGTCAGTCACACACAACCCCTAAAGCTGGGGTGTGTTTCTTGTTCTCTATTAAAAAAAAAGTCTAGATTGAGACATGACATCTGCAGTTTGACGCTTTGAAAAATTCCCTCATGAATGTCATTTACACAACAGTTGCAGCTCAGCAGGATACACCCTTTAGGTGATTGCTGATTGCCCTCAGGAGAAAAGTGGTTGAGGTGTTCTGAAAGATTCTGTGATTGCCAGAGATGAACCTGCAAATCCTGCAAACATGATTTTATGATTCTGAGAAGACGATCGGCTTTCTTGATTACTTTCTACCTCTAAATAATCCTAAATCTGTTAAAAAATCAGCGGAAAATACTAAAATAGATAGGATTAAGCCTCTGAAATCACGAATGCATTTGCCAATCATGTTTGTACTTATTTGTGGTAAAGATTTCTTTTCTTTTTTAATTGTTCAAGATTGAAAAGTTAGCTCCAGACCCTTCCAACTCCTACTTTTAGACCACCAAAGGGCATTGTTTTCAATCTTGAGCAATAAAATCTTTTTTTTTTTTTTTACCACTAACCTCTTAAATACCATAATACATAGATTGACGTACCTCATTCCACAGTTTTAGTATCCGACCCCATTATTTTATAAAAAACACCTCGTTGGGCTTTATTCCTGGCACAATAAATAATAGTTGTAGGGTTTCTACAAGTTGCTCATTGATGATATCACAATAGAGACAGTTTTTCAGCTGCGTTTAAATAAAAGATTTATGCACGTAAACAGCTGGATCCATGTTTCATATTTAAGAACACAACAATAGTTATATATGGAAAAATTAGATAAATGTGATCCAAAAAAACCCATCAAGCTCATTTGTCTGTAATTAATTATTTGCGAATAAGTTAACACCCCTAGTGTAAAGCATTGCATAATTTTCAAAGCCAGTTTTCTCAGTGACAGAATCGGTTGATTTTACATTAATTGCATAGACTGTTAAGTGTTGCATATCAGCGTGAGACTGTTTTTTTCCCACCGGAATTATGTCAAAGATGTAAACGGTTATGGAGCTAAAGCCCCGGTGTTGAAGGGTTGGACAAATTCTGACAGCATAAAAAATAAACACGAGAAGAATTGGATTAAAGCAGAAGAAACTTTCAAAATTTTCCAATGAGACTCCTAATGAAAAAAATTAAAAAAACTGTTCACTTTTGCTGAATAGGAGACACCCATTGTTATTTACTACACATAAACAAGCAACACATTACAGCCCGGCGAGAGCGGCCTCTGTCTGCAGTCTTTCAGTGAATAAATGACTGCCTCCCTCTGCTTTCTCTGCAGGAAAATGTCTCCATTGGAATGAAAAGGAACTAAAATGCTTTGCTGAGGCGAGGAGTGAAGTATGTGAAGAGTTTACTATTATTTCAGCAATGCTGTCCTTTAAAGAAAAAGGTTGTTTTTGTGTGTACATTGTTAAGACAGACCGTAAACCAGGTAAAAAAAAAACTAAAGGATTTGGACAGCAAGATTCAGCTTTTGCTCTTAAGTTTGTTCAATACAAATAGTTCATTCCTCTTTCCAATGTAATGCAGTTAGTCATGAAACTGCAGAATTGTTACCAATAATTTCATCCATCAGAGAGTTGTTCATAAAGGCTCAAAATGGCCTTCCTGCTGCTGCAGTGTTTACATCTGTGCTGCCGCGGCGTGCCGGCTCATGGTAATCACCTTCTTAGTGACAAAATAGGCATCTGTAATGTTTCTCGTCTGATAAATTATGACACAGAAATTACACCGAACGAGCCTCAGCATGACGCCACAGACAAGCGAGGAGCACAACGTTCCTTCTTGTTCTGTGACGGGGGGATTCATGAGGTAGAAGCTGATGATGGAGAAACTTTACAACCAGATCACTTAAATCACATTGTCAATTATTCTAGGCAAATATTCATTTAAACATGAGGTTAAAAGTGTTATAATCCTGCTGTTTACAATGTACAAGTATTGGAGATAATACTTGGGTGTCCATTTGCAAATTTTTTATTTGACATCGTACAAAACCAAAACAAAATTCGAATATTCACATTTTTTCTCACATTTCTAATGCTTAAATCTTCTTTTTGCCTTTGATTTAACTCTTTTTTTCCACAAATGTTTCATTTTCTATCCAAATTGCATACATTTATTCAGAATAAAAAATAAAACTCAAATACAGAAGAAAGTTAAACACTTTGCACGTATTTGCACAAAAACTCATTTTTAATTATATTTTTTATGTAACCTTTATTTTACCAGGAAGTGACATTGAGATAAGATCTTTTTTTTCCAAGAAAGACCTAATGAGAATTCATGTTAAGCACACATACTTTGTGTAGCCCAAATGCACATTGCTGCCGTGGACACATGTATTTTAACCCCAACCTAGTTACTTAACCATCAACTATTTCATCTGATCAAAGTGATGTTTGCTCATGTTCTATTAAAGATATCTATCATTATTGTTATGCTTTTATGGAAAAAAATTCTCACCGTTTTCTAATTTTAACTTCATTTAAATGATGAGTGCATCTTTTAATAATTTAAATCAATTAGTTGAGTAGAATGTTTGTTTTTAAATGAAAATATGCTGCACTTTTATAAATTTGTAAATGAATAAACTTTAATTGACTTTAATTTTTTTCTTCATTTTCAATGTCCCTCTAGGGGGCTCCGTAATTTCACATATAGATGAGTCAAACAAAAAACTTTTCCGCATTACTTTTTGTCCCTGGTTAGGCCACATGTGAAAAATGAGCAGAAAAATCGAAGGTTATCCTGGTTATTGATGCTTATCCATAATAATAAAATCAATTAATGTTGTGTCGGAGAGACTAAACCCTGGCAGATGTGATCAGCAAAACTACGGGTAGTATTCAGCTGGCTGGGTTCATTTGCAGGGGGGTCAGAGAGCTCTCTTCAGCTGCCAAAAGCAACTCCGCTGGGCAGGTGAGTGTCAAACCTCTGTGGCAGACGGAGCTGGTTTGCCCTCATAACTCACATTTCTTCTGTTATGTGGACAGCTGGATGCGTGTGAGCTCTTAACCCGGGGATTTGATGGCAGCTGAATACAATTTAGACAAAATGGAAACCCAAACTCTGAAGCTCTGACTAAAGGTTTGCTGCCTTTGTGTGGATCATAGTTGCAACACAATTAAAAAATTGATTTAGTTTTTGTAATGTTTGCCAAAGGACAGAGCGATAAGCTTTCAGTTAGACATTGGAGAAAGCGTTTTCAGTCCACCTCTAAAAATGTTTTAGTCTTCTGTTATCAGAGTACTATAAAAACTGTTTATGGGAACATTTTCACATTCATATGGGGCCTTGTGGCTAAAATCACAATAATAAAGAGAAAGTTAAAATGGATACAGAAAATCTTTTAAAATACATTTAAGTAAATAAAAATAAAGTAAATATATATAAATAATTATAAATAACCCAGGCAAGATTATCTAAGTGACATGTTAAAAAAGTTGGTCTTGGGCCTCTTCTTAAAAATCCAATACACATAGATCACATAAATTTAGGGGAATCTATCCTTTGTAAATTAGTTTAATCAGTAAAAAAAACTGATTTTTTTTCTGTCTGTATTTTGTCCCCAATAAAATGAATTAAAAATGTTACTTTTTTACACAGCACCGGTTGTTCTCTTGAGTAGACTTTCTGAAAAAGTAACTTTTGTAAATCTTTTTGTTTTAGCTCTGATGAAACGTGGAGAGCCGTATTTTTAACTGAAGATTTCTCAATTTTACTTTTCCGAGAGCAAGACTGAAATTGTCAGGCTTGTCTTTTTCTGTATCCTCCATGATTGGATTTTGTCAAAGTGGATGTCAAAGTGTCTGTTTTTTCCGCTCGTGCTCTCAGCAATAAAGGGTTGACCTCTCTTCTTATTTACTATAACCCCTTTCAGCCTATCCCATCCTCTCAGCCCAACAGAACAGATCAGTGGACAGATAACCCATCTGATCCCTTAACAACGGTTCATCCTTCAGAACTCCCTTTTCTTCCTCTTCGCTCCAATGGGATTTCTTCGTACTTTGGAATCGATTTCTTCTCGAATACCCCTGACAATGTCTTTATTTTCTTACACTCTGCACTGTTGTTGGTGTTACTTTCCTTTTTCCATTAAACTTGTCAATTTGTCATGAAATCCAAAAAGTGTGGTAGGATGGACAAATTACTTCAAATGACCTGACAGCAGCAGCCATCTATCCATTTTCTGGATCTGCCTCACCCTGTTTACACTCAGGAGGGGCACTGGAGCCTCCTCCAACAGCCATTGAGCAAACCGCTGGACAGGTATGTCAGATTACATGATCATAAACCGAGGAAGGCAGAACAAACTAAAAATCTTTTATAATTCTAAAAAAACAAAACCAAACAAAACAAAACATAGAACAGTGACATTTTCATTGTGAGATAGAAATACGAAAGACTTTAAAATACGATTCTCTGAAATTTTAGGGTGTAACATGTAACATGTTACAGCTGAAAACACTTGATGTTATTCTCCTGTACTACCAAACTGTATTTAAAGACCCATTCTGATAAAAAATGTGTTTTTCAACATGTTGTTGTGCAGGGATGGAGCTAATACTTTATATGAGGGGTGGGAGTATTGCTTTATTCAAATTGTTGTGAATCAGGGGCAGACGACAAAATGCATTAATAAACCACTTTGGTTGCACCGAATGGTTGACCAAAACTGAAGAAAAAAATTTGTCCTTTGCATTTTTAGACTAGCGTTTTAGGTTGTTACATTATATTTGAGCTTTCATTTTGTCTTTAATTGAATGCCTCCCTAAGTTTTTATTTATATATTTAATCAGATGAATTATTTTTAATGATTACATACTTGCTGTATCAGCAGAGACCTAATATGAAATTTGTTCAATTATGAAATTACTCTTTAAATCTGCCCCTTGAGATTATAGATTAAGTAGTAAACCTGAGGTGGTGTCCTCTTGTAAAAATGCTCTTAAAAAACTGACACTAATTTGATTGAAGACATTGTGCATCTCCAGACTGTTTTTGTTAACCTCAGTTTCCTGGAGGGACTATACACAATATCAGGAAAAGGATGAGCGTTAACTTAAATACTTTTATTATTTTGGTAGGAACAAATGGGCGAAATAATAATATATAAAATAAATAAATAAACAACTATATATGCAAAACAATTGGAAAATTGGAAATATTAAAAATTTTCATGACTGGAAGGCCATAAAGAATTTTTTTTAAAGACATAAGAGAAGATAAAAAAAGTTCAAACTGTGGTGGTTAAAAAAAGTAAATGACTGAACACACAATAAAATAATGAAAAAAATAAGTCAAATGAGCGAGTAGAAGATAGGTGGACAACTTACTTTCTATTGATTTCTGAAAAAATTCAAAAGAAAAAAATGCCGTTATGAAAATTTATATATACTCACTTTTGACTTTAAAAAGTCTTAAATGTACTACTTTAAATCTAAATAAGTGCTTTTTTCTTTTGGTGGCCCTAAAACTGTCATATGTTTCAAAGCTATATTGTAATACCAAAGATTCAAAAAAACAAAACAAAATAATTGTTGTGGGTTTTTTTTTCTACTCGAGTGCCTTTGCAAAAAAACCAAAAAGCTTTTGTCAGAAGTCAGGACCATCTGGCCGCCTCACTGCCTGCCGCCTGCCCGACCCTCATACAGATTTCAGCCGTCACTCTCTCCTCTGTTGATCTCATGCCTGTTATCGACCCCTGCCTGCCTGACCCTGCTGCATTTGGATCCGGCCGTCTGCCTGTTCCTGTGACAACTTTAAGACTTCTCAACATTTATTTTGAGTTAACAAGCAAAAAATCTGGAGAAGAACAGCACACATTGGTATTATTGACATAGTCACCATGCCTCCATCTGTTCCTCATATTTTTAGAGACTAGGAGAAGGAGCTTTTGATTTGGCTGATTTATTGCAAAATATGACATAAGACAGATGGAATTGAAGAAAAAATGTTTTTAAAATCAGTAAATATCTTTATTATCTCCAAAAAGTTTTAGTTTTACAACAACTTCAATTAATAGGCGGCTCTGTTTCATAAATTCACAATTATTTGAAAATGAACCTTGCCACATTTTATCCTCCTTCATGAGTAAAAATTAGAGGTTGAAAAATGCATACATAGGCGGTAAATGTTTACATAAAAGGTCGTTTATTAACAGCCTCCTTTTGTCATGCTGCTCCTCCTCTGCGTCGGCACAAATTGAGCTAAACAAACGAAGCAGGACACCAAACACCCCGTCTACTTCTGTTAATTCATGTCTTAGCCTTAGGTTTAGTTTAAGCTGGCGAAGCCTGCGTGGCAGTTTTTAAAAAGGATCCCGTGAATTCACGATAGTCAACTTGCTGGATCTTAAGAATCTGAAGTGATAGTTTAAAACAAAAGCATGATTATATTCATAACACGCAAAAGTTTTTGTCAGTCTGCATTCTTTTCCTTTATCAAGAGATGATTTTTGTTCATAAATGCTTGGTTTGTTGTGGTCATTAAAGAATAAAACAAACATTTTTCATTCTTTATTAGAACACTTATGAAGATACCGCACCAAATTAAAAAACAAACCTTTTTCTTTTGTGAAAAATAATTTAACTAAAAAGCAGGCAGGAAGAATGTGTTTTGGGTAAGTTGTTTTTTAAATCAGAATAAACATAAAAATCTGAAAATTAAAATGCATTTGTTGCCAATTCTACTGTAGAAAGACAAATGTGTACCTAAAAAGTTGAAAAATTCATGTAGTCGAAGCTTCACTGTGAATGTTATGCACTTATAATTGGCAGAGTTACGTGTCATTTGTGGCTTTTTCCTACAGAACATAGGCCACCATTGCAAAAACCTTTCAGCCCTAATGACTCCGTTATACTTTCTTTTGTATTATAAGAATAAACCTTTTCTGAGAATTTCACAAACATTATGTGAAATTCTGCTCCTTACTGTGACCTTTGGCTGGCTAATGATATCTTTAAGCTAGTATGGATCAAACTTTTCTGGAATTGAAAATGCCTGAAGAACTACCATGTTGACTATTAGAATGCCAGGAATGTGTTCCATCTTGGGGAAATATCTATTATTTCCATGATTTGTTGCCATTTTCAAACAAATGACACTTCCTCTGCAGACTGCAGTGGTAAGTCTTTATGCTGAGGCTTTGGCTTGAAGTTGTTTTACACTTACACCCTAACAGGAACAATGCACTGACACAAGCCAGAAGGAAATGTCTCTAGCTTTTGCAACAATCAAGCCACATCCATTATTAAGCATAACCCCTGTGTCATTGTGTTTGGGTCACTGTTGGAAGAGGAGAGAAAGTTGTTAGGCTCCCAGTGCAACCAAATCTAATTCGTGTCAGTTGGTCACATATTTCCTTAATAAAGAGTAAAATATCGCTTCAGAGACTAATAGGCTTTATCTTTTTATTAGTGTATCCCGTCACAACAAAGGTTACCTCGCAGCAGGCAGAGAAAATACCTGAGTGAGCAAATCTGGCTTAGAAATAAGAAGAACAAAGACTTCTCTTAACTTTTCAAAGGTGAGCGTTTGTTCACAAATTTTTATTAAACAAGGAATTAGAGGATTCTATTTTGGAGTCTGGTCACAACACTGTATTTGAGATGGTGGACGATGCATAATGCAGTAACAACTGCTGCTGGTTTTGGGGTGTTATTAACAAAAACCTCAACTGTAAGAGAAATGGCACAAGTGGAAGAAAACCTGGTCAATCAGGACCTAGAACATAATGTGCTGTTAAAAAACAACAACGAAATTCTACTGAAAATAATCCACGAAACAGCTAGGAATCACTGTACTGACTGATTCCTATAAATCTTTTGGGATGAATCTATTTTAATGAACTTAAAAATTCTCTGCTCACAATACTTTCAGTTTTTTTCCCCCTCACTTCTGCTCTTTGACCTGCTGGATAACAGGTCTACTACATTCACTCTGCAGTGGACAACAGCATTGTTAACCTACACAATGAAAAAATAACACCAAAAGTAAGCCTTTTTATTATTTTTTTTTTTTTAGCAAACCATTTTATAGCATAGCTTTTATGTAGTATATTCAATGTTCCTTAAATTATCGCGAAAAAGAGCAAGACAGACGGGGGCCGGGAAAAGGAGAATAACAGGAGTGAGCCAGCTGGAAGAATTGAGATGTGTGTCAAATAAAATGAACTAAAGGACTGTTTATTTGAACAACACAACACTATATAATTTCTGTTAAGTTCAAATATCGGGACTTTGGTGAAGAATTCACGTTACGTCCAAACAATCAGGAACTCAGATATGTTGATGTGATGATGGTGGAGTTCAAACCAACATGGTGGAGAATCTGATAGTTCTTCTCCCGAACTTCAATATATATCATTTTCACTGTTATCAAAACAAAAGAATAAAATGGTCCTTATTTGTTCTTATTTTTCCTCCTCGGTTAATGTGGGGCGGTAAGTCGTCAAACTTAGTTACATAAGGAACAGAAGTACAGCAAAAAGCGTCCATCATTCAGATACAGCTTCTGCAGTGGACGATGAACCTCACCGTACTGGGAGAGACTCTGAATGACATCATGAACCCAAACATAAAGAGCGTTTTTACCGGCGCTTTTGTAGAGCTCTTCACAACAAATTAAACTGATCTCTCAATGTCATCCATGCTTTCCATGCTTTGACTGTAAATGAAATAGTCAGTACTTCCATGTGTCACTGAGGCTGACACCTTTGGACAATAGCTCCTCCCAAACGCGGTGGAAATGTCACGTTTATGAATACATTTTTGGACAAATATCCAGCGTGTTTGAACAGAAGTGGGAGATGTAAACTTGCCACGCTGTGTGAACGCAGAATAAGCTATACGTGTTTTTTATTATATGTATTATGTTTGTTACTGTTAATGTACAGGTTAGCTTAAAAAGATGAGAGACTTCATATTTTTTTCTTCATTATTAATGGGCGTGAATGAAGATCAGCGAACCAGATCAAGCCTGTCTTCTGATGCGCCCGATCTAGAACACCAGCTTTGAATTAGCAGGCATATATCCTATAAACAAACAGACCTTTGTGCAGTGTTTGTTTCATTAGCGAACTGTCCAACGGTCAAATACCTTTAGAAAAATAAAAGAATACTTTTAACAAGTACTAATGAACAACAGCCTTTTTGAAACATTGTGTTAATGGGTTTCTGCAAACTGTTCTGTGTCCGTCAGCTCACTCCCAACAGAGACACTGAATTGAAATCCATTCAACAGGCTCTCCACAGATTTTTGAAGAGGGGTTAGAGAGCCAGAGGCAATTTACTGAAGAGGTGTTTTTCTGCTCGATTTTAGGAAAACGTGTTGGAGATAGTGGTCCAAAAAGGCCACAGGCGACGGCTCTTCCACTTGCATGATGAAAAAATGGTTTCTTTCCGCGGTGCCAAAGGTGATGAGATAGCTCAAGGGTAATGCATTCTTTGTTTAATAAAAATCTTAGATATCCAAGTGTAGGCAGAGAATAGAGCTCCGTAACGGGTCGCTCTCACAGGGCTGCCGGAGTCCGGGACCTGGCTTTTTTTAATCTTTGACAAGTACATGCCAGACGATGCTTCTGCAGAAAAGAAATTTTAGTGTGATGGTGAACAGCAAATAGAAAACTTGGCCCTGAGGAAGCAAACTGCTGAATTTGCACCCAGGATGTCATAAATACAGTGAACTTTAAAGGCGCTTTGTAGCATAATATAACATTCATGGGGTTGTGTAAGAAAGTTAAGGGAGCCTAGCAAAAAGAAATGTTAAGATGGTGAGCAAAAAAAAAAAGCCAGATTCCTCCTGATTGGCAAGAGTGGTTGCCATGGAAATATTGACTCAGGCCGACTCGGACCAATCACTGCTCACTGACATCTGGCTTCAACATGAAGGCGTCTGTATTGCAAAAAAATGGCGACTGAATTGACTTCTTTATTGGAACAGAAATACATCATTATTTATGGGTGACGTCACATCCCAGTCCAGTTATATACCAGTCAGTAGAAAGTCCTAAGTCCTCCACTTCTCTACATCTTGGCTTAAGAACATTTTCTCACTAGATCTTTCCTGCATTTAAGAACTTGCCTCTGTGAGTGACGGAGAGAAGTAGTTTGTTTGAGAAAGATAAACATGAGGCTATTATCAGAATCTAATTATAATTGCAAAGTTTCCAATAAGATGCCTCCAAGCAGAAAATCAGTAATCATCCCAGCTTTCTTTTTATTTTTCCAAAAAAAGGAGGATGTTTTTTAAGCTCAGAAAGCAAGAACAAGACAGATGGAGACAACAGATTTTTGACAAACACAAAACAGATCTTAACTATCATGCCTGGAGTTAAAAAATTTGGCATGTTCAATGTAGAATATAGAAAAAAATGTAACCAGTTTTTTTTTTTAAATCTTTAATTACTCATGTTTTATGAGGCAGAATTGGCAAGTACTCTCCAATAATAATAGGATTAATTATAAAATAGTTTTTGATACACACTTCATGGGATTGCATTAAATTGTTACAATGATGCACCAATGAAAAACTGAAATTTCATTTGAGTTTAACAATTTTAAGAATTTACAAAAATAAATGCATACGTAAATGTTGACACCTACAGCTAATTTTCTAAACATCCAGGCTGCATGCAAATAGAGTGTACTTATCACGTCAATAGCACTTCCCGGGGTCCTGGTAGGGTACGCAGGTTACAACATAATCTGTACATCTCATTTACTTTACCCCTACTTACCCTTGGGTGTTGTATATGTGTTCACTACGACCTGTCGACCCCGGCATGTCTGTAGAAAAAATGGAGAAGGTACAGGTTTGCCTTTTTCACCCACCACAACCTGTATCCACTCGTAGGGCATGAAGGAGCAGATGCCATCAGGTCCAGCTGTCTACATGGGACTTAAAAATAAAGTAAATAAACTTCTAGAAGTGAGCTTGTTTACAGCTTCATTTCATACAATACCTTAAAAAGAAAATCAAAAAACATATTGGATATATGTAGACCAGGACTTTCTGATATGCATTTCCTTTTGTGGGGATGTAAATGAGCTCACTGACAAGCTAAATGCTACAAGTTCAGATAAATTTATTGTGGAAAATGCTTTAAGGTTATCAAAACAAATGACAGCGGTAAGCCATTATAAAAGAGTGCATTGTTTGCTAAAATTGGCAATTTAAAATGCTAAATTACCTGAAATTTAACATTGCTGAATAGTGATAAAATTATTCAAATTTATAAATAAACTAAACTAAGTAGAACAAGAGTTAAATTTTTTTGTTCATTTTCTGTGCACACTTATGTTTTCCCTTTTGAACTGTCAAACTAAAGTCTGGATTCTACAACGAATTTCTGTCATGATTGTCTTTTGGCTTTTCTTTTTAAACTGTTGCTTTATATTTGTGATTAACACCAGTGATGGGTTTCTTTTTCTATAGCTTTGATATGACAGAAAACTGTTATTAGACAAAGGTAAAAATTCTTTTCCAAGCAGCTTTCCTCCGCTCCTTCACTTCTTGATTAAACAGCCATGAACTCGACTTGCTGTTTGAGCAAAGCAGCACTTTGAGAGCATCATTGACTTACATTGAAAGATGTCAGATGTTATCCACAAAGCTTTGTACCAGTTTTGAGACGTTTCTGTCTGTTAGATCAAGGTCTCCACATCTGATAATGAATTTGCAAAGTTACATTAAACTCTGCTTCATTTTTTGTCTTGTATTTTTTTTAAACAATGTCTTTTTGTTTACTTATATGAGTAGATTACTTGACACACTTGTTTTTATTCAAAATGCACCATAAATACACTTCATGACTCCGACTTGAAGAGACAAACTGTTCAGAAAATAAAGAGGTAGAGCGGTATCCTACCCGAACCCTTCGACAGTCAATCGTTCTGCAGCTTTACATTTGTGACTCTGTCCTCGTTATAAAATACTGAAGAGCCTGATCAAGGGTGGAAGGAAAAGGAGGCAACAAAAGCGAAATAAAAGTACATGTAAGAAGCAAGACGGTTTAGCTCCAAGCTCAGAAAAGTAATTTTCACAGCTTACATTAAATATCCGTTCACCCAACTGGTCATCCATCTATCATCCATCTATCCATCCATCCAAAACTAGCATTTCACCTCTGGTGAAAAAACCACCACAAAAGATCGAATAGATTTACAATAATTGAACAGACCTAAGCGTCTGAAACTTCTGTTTGTTTCATTTGTTCCGCGGTCTGACACGGTTCTGTGCAAAACTTCTAGCGCTAAAACGAGCGCTTTAGCACAAATTATTTTCACCAGGAGCTACAAGCATTTTTCAGCAGAATTCAGAACAAAGGTAAAAACTTTAACCATTTTCTGGTTGTCAGACTGACAACATGTGATTAAGAGCAAAAAGAATGATTAGTGGGGAGACAACAGTTAAAGAAATTGAACTTTTCCTAACTTTTAAGCTGAAGCTACGGTTAAATAAATAGTACGTCATTCTTATCGAAATGTCTTTAATAGAATCAAAATAAACACAAAAAAAAATGCTTTCTGATCTTTCATATTCACAAATTTCTTGAGTGACTTATCTAGGACTATGAGGATAAACAAAGACTGAAAACCTGATTGGAAAATGTTGTTAAATCAATTTAATGAGGCAATTTCCCAAGAGCACACTTGACTTCCATCTCATTTTAATGTGCCGCAGCACACTGGTTGAAAAACACTGTTCTAATCAACATCTTTTAGGCATTACAATAAAAAATTCTGTAAGAATAGAGGAGATATCTTTCTTTCAAATTGTACGCTCCTTATGTTTTTTAGCAGTATACTTTATTAACTTTTTCAAGAAAAAACACCTTTGGCTCCTTTGGCAGGCCTCTAATAAATATAAAAGTCACATACACAATATAGGAAAACAATTACTAAATGCATGTAAATACAAAATGCAGGCCTCGCACCAAAAGTACTGTCAAATAATTATAAAGGTAGTCCAGATAAAGGCTGCCACGTCTTGTTGGAAAAGTCGGAGTTAGCCTTCCTAACTTGTGCCCATGACCCCACCCTTACATTGACGTGTTCTCTCTACCATGACAAAGGTGGATAAAAGTGAAGGGGATTTCATGTAATCCATGGACACCAATAAAAATTACAAATCATTGAAGAAAAAGGTTCAGCACACTATCTAGTGGGTTTGGATGCCCGAACTCCCAATGTTAAAGAGATGCCTAGGATAGCACAAGGGATAACAAAGAGCACTGAGCGTTCCATTGGGCTTTCAAGAGAAGTCTCTCTGGAGGTTTCATTTGTATCCATTGTAGTACTTTACTGTTCATCTCCTAGCCAGGAGTAAAAGTTTTTGGAGCAACCTCATCTGTCCAGGTAAGACAGAGCAACCTCCTAGCTTTCTAAAAAAAAGCAAAATAGGGTCAGGAACGAGAATCTGAAAAATTGAGCTGAGCTCCGTAGCAACATTTTGCCAAACTCTGGAGATAAACTGACTCTGCCAAACACAGTGGTAGTAAGATCCTTCAGCGTTTTACATTTTATACAGAGAGGTGAGCGCTGTGGTTGAATCCTATGTAAAGCGTCTGGAGTATATTCAGGTCTGTATGTAAAATTCGATGTGAACTTTCCCTGAGTTTATTTTACGTATAAAAATTTTTTTTGTGCCTTGAACCTGGCCGTTTGACCAAGTTTCGACATTAAGTTCAATCCCAAAATCTATCTCCCCGATACTTTGATTTCTCGCTTGTGAGAGGATTACCATTGATATAGATTGCCTGGGCTCCTGTGTGCCTGATCCAACTTGTCGTGCATGATCATGGTCACAATATCCAGACAGCCACAAAATGAAGGGCAAGCAAGTTTAGAAAAACAGAAAGGGTTTGCACCTGCATTCCGTCTTTCAGGTTTGATAATTTGAATGTTGTCTCGTCATCTTCTGTTCTCTAAATCATCCGCGACTGACCAGAAGAGCCACTTCCTTTTCGCCATCACCAACGCTTCCCACAGTCCTGTAACCCGTCCTCCACATCAAACCACATGCTCGGCAGCTGTGTGCATGTTGAATAGTCATCCAGTGTAGTGGAATTTTGTCTGATGTCTCAGAAAATGTAGACAGTTTGTCCTCCATTGTTGCTCCAAAAAAACTTTGGGGAAAAACTTTTCAATATCTGTATCACGTCTTCTGGGGCCTGAAGATGATGCAAATCCTCTGCTAGCAAGGCTTCTTTGTGGCTATCGCTAGCACTAACATCTTTGTGCTCATTTTAACTAGAAGTTTTGATTGATTCGACATGGTTCTTTGTTCGTATAGCCAATATGTCACAGAAAATAATTAGACAGCTCTTCGTACACCCACCTGAAGGCGATAATGGTAGTAGCGGTTATTAAATCTTTATAAGGGTTGGGTGGGAGCAGGAACACAACAAAAACTACATGTCACCGGCTCCATATTCACGAGTCTCATCCTCGTCTTGATTCCTTCCATTGTCGCTTTTTCAGATTAACTCAATTGAGTCAATTTAAATCCCAGGTCAAGACGTGTCCTTGTTTTAGTTCTTAACTTTTCTTTTGAATTTAGTAGGACTTGCTAATATTGGATTTCACTACCTCTTTATGTGTAGTTTTGATTTTATGCAATTTATTTGTAAAGCACTGTGTGAAAAGATGAAACATTAAACCTAAAATTGTTAACTAAATTTTAGGACAGCATTATTACTCCTGTATGCCCACATCAGAGGAGGGGAATGGAAACGAATAAAAGTCAATAACAGACACTGTTTTGGAGCGCAAATGACATCATCATAACCTCTGTCGTGTCAAAGCCTCGTCTCCACATAAAATTAAGCTCAATACTGAAAATGAAAGGTCTGAGTTTAAAAGATTGAAAGTGAAGAAAGGATTGATCAGGAAAAATAGCAAGCAATTCACAAATAAGCAATCTTTTCATTTTGGAACACATTTAAGTTTACAGACTTTTTAAATTCAAGTTTTAAGTATTTTGTTTTTTATATTTTCAATATTTCTTTGAGTTTACAATATGTACCATATTAACCATATAAAATTTCAGCCAGTAGTAATACATCAAACCACTTTGGCTTTAAAACCACCTTAATGGCACCTATGAAAGAAAAACATAAGTATTTTTTTTCTAGCTGGAAATAAATTCAGGAGTTGTTAAAACAGTTTTCAAAATTTCACCTTTTTTTCAAATTCACAATCTTATGAATTTTTGTACTTTAAAATGATCCTGAGTTGACCCAATAGAATACATTTAAAGATAAATAGATTAATAAAAATATACTAACATCAACCTGATTAAAGTTTGATTAATCTAAAGTCAACAATTAGCTTAACAACAGGTTTTACGTTTAGAGAAGAGTCAACATTAAATTGGGAAAAAATGCACAAGACCTCATCAATCCAGAAACAATGGAAGTTGTTTTTTATAAACAATCAAAAAAGTGTTGAAGGAAGCTCTTTGCATATTTTAAAGTCCATATAAAACAAAATGCACAGACCAACTGTGTACAATCCATATCTTTACCCACCTCCTGAGTTGCATCAATGAGACCACAGCCTGATTCCTTAACATCATCAAACACTTTATGCGGAGAGTTCATTACACAGAGCACTCAAGCAAAGATTATAAGTAGTGTAAATTGTGCAAAGTTATTGTGCTCACAATAAATATGACTGTGGGTGTGTGAGCATCCAATTCTGTGTTTTCATATGCATTTGTTTGCTTATTTGACATTCTGCAATCAGACTGAATTAAACAAGGAGATAGATAATGGGACATTTGCGTCCACAATTATGCAACTGTGGGTGTGTGAATTTGTGGGTGAGCCGGTTCTCCTGTAATTGTTCCAAATGGATGGCAGAGGGGTCATTATAGTGTGGAAAACATTCACGTTGCTGCATTTTAGCATTTTATGCTCACTGAATATTCAATCATAATAACCAGTGTAGGCACACTGCATTAGACCATATGTTAAGTACAGAAGCATTAATTAAAGTTACTGAGACATAAAAGCTATCCAGGAGCTTCTTAATGCTGGGTCTTTTTTCCTAAGTCAAACCAGGATTTATTTTGTCTTAATATAAAGCTACATTCACACAGCAGCAGGAGGTCCTGTTCAAGCGGCCACTTTTAAAAAAGTGAAAGATCATTGAAAGTAGGCTTCTGTGTTCAAAATCACAAAGTTTTAAAGTCCGTTCTCAGGCTCTACGTTTAACTGGGCGTTCAGAGTTGATTAGAAATTCCATTATTGGTGGGACTGTTGGTAATGAGCAACCCTTCCCATCACCCATAAATGAGAGCTCTCCATTTACACGCTGTCCCGCTAGCTTACAGCCACTCACAACCCCAACCTAACATTACCAGTATAACAGAAATGGCAAACAGCATTTGATGTATCCAAACTGAGGTACAGTTTGCATTCAGATGCCAGCTCAGACGAGGAAAACGATGACCGTCATGGATCAATTTGTCTGCAAGTGGATGCATCAGAATGTAGTGGAGCAGGGAGCTTGTGGCCTCCTGTTGTTGGTTCTACATCACAACTACGTAAGCTTTTTTTTCCCATGCACATTTTTTGTCATATTAATCACAACAGTTAGAATGGAAAAATGGTTAGAAATGCAATTTTAATCTTAATATCCTTTATATATATCCTCCATCATAAGAAAAATGTTATAAGAACATGTTTAGAAACACCAAAAACATGATTTTCTCACATCTTTTCAAATAAAAGAAATGATGATCTGAAGTTAAGTATCCATTTAGATTTTCAAAATAACTTTATTACGAATTTTAATATACTTTTCAGCATTTTCCTATTCTGTTCCCTTTATCAACGAATTTTAATAGCTTTGCTTTTTTCCTGTGTCATACAGAGTTTAATCCCCTCATATTCTCATTTGCAGTCAACAACAACATGAAAGCTCTCAGGGTGTGCATCCACCTCACGAAGACAGCTCATTCAGTTTAGCACCAATGTCGGAAGCAAACTCAAGTTCCGCCACAGCAGAGGCTTCCCAGTGAATCCAGCTCTATCTGAAAGTGCATTATGGGTCAGTCTACAAAGCTTTTGCGTAGAAGGTAATGCTGTCAGAATGTCTATAGTCAGCTAACTCTAAGAGGTCTGACAGTCCAGGGAAAGAAGACTATGATTTATTCATATTGACTTAAGTATGAAGGGATTTCCTCAGAGTGAAAGCAACAGTATCGAAAATAATCCTAACTTCTTCTTTTGGTTTGAGTGTTTCAGACCCATGGTCTTTTAGATTTGAAACATATCACACTTCTTTTCAGCCTTGAGGTGTGACTCAGATCAATGGAAAAGTTGTAAAAATACCTTTTTAACCATTAAAGTGCCTAAATATTCCAACTGCTTTAGCAGGGAGATGATTCTTTAACATAAACGAAGAAGACAACAAACTTGCAGAAACAAGAACAGACACAATTATAAATAGACACAGGATAATCAACATAATTTAGAACACACCTGTGACTACTTGGGAGGCCTCCAGAAGGGGAGGAGCCTCCAGGAGGTCCACACTGATTGAGCAATGTCACGGTTCATTGTGACATAACTTCCTCCCCCTCGATCAAGCTACCAGACAGTGGCCGAGATTGAACAGGATGGTCACAATGGAAACACGACACTATGGAACGGTCAACGATGAAACTGTTAGGGACCCACTGGCGATCCACTGGACCATAACCCTCCCAGTCGACAGATGTGGTAAACACTTAGTCCCCACAACCAGCGGTTGCCCCGGCCGATTGGCTGCCTAAATCGTCGAGGCCTGACAAACTCTTCTGGGGCAGGCAGCGTTTCGTTCCCAGGGGTTGAGGGCCTGGGCGCCGAGGGGGCGGCTTTAAGGCTCCTCTCTCTGTGTGGAGTGGGTGGTGCTGGGCCTGGGGGTGTCGGCACTCCGGTGGGAGCCTGGGCTGGGTGGTGGCCCCTTGCTGGGGGTGGGGCTGGGGACAGCTGTTTGACCACCACAAGGGGCAGTGGGGTTTTGGCCTGCGATGTGGCAGGGAGCTAGCAGCGATATTGCATCTTATGGTTGCCGTATGGGTGGGCCCCCCTTCGGTTTTGTTTACATATGGACATGTGTGGGGCCCCTAGGTAGGGGGGTGCTTGGACATCACTGCCAGCAAGCAGCAGATGTCCTCCTAGCTACCGTAATTTACTAACTCCCTTTTGTAGACATTTAGAGGCTGTAATTGCAGGAGGTGAGGACATCACGGTGATAATCAGGAGATGTCCTTAATTTCTCGCCAATTTTGCTTCTGCCCCCTTAAGTACCACACCTCCCTCAATATATACATACCAACATAACACAACAGACATACACACACACACCCTCTCAAACACACATACATGCACACACATTTTGCAAGGAAGGTGGGACCTAGGACAATCATCCCCCTACCCATTCCTAGTGGAAGTACTGTTGCTGTGTGGCCTTGCGTGTCCCTGGGTGCCGGCTTCCTGGGCTCTCTCCGCGCGGTGGGGGGGTTCACATTACTCCTGAGCTGGGGCTGTTTGTGTCCCTGGGGGGTGGGTTCTGGTCCTTGCCCCTGAGCCCTGGGCCCCGCCAAATTTCCAACAGTGGCCGAGCCTGGTGGGCCATATTCTTCCTTGTGTTGCCTGGGGTTCCCTGGGCGGAGTAGGTGGTGACAGGGGTAAATATGTCACCACTGGCTGGTGGGTTCTGGCAGAGGTGTATAGCGATCTTAAGGCCGATGAATGAAGTGGCTTAGCTTGGACCTTGAAAATGCAGAACATAAATCATGATAAACAGGAACATTGGTGAGGCTAAGAGGATCTGGAGACTACTGAATACTAACTGTGTTACGAACTGAAGCAGAGGACCAATTTAGTAAACAAAAGCGAACTCCTTGAAAATACCATACAAGTAGACCCAGTCAATATGGGGTATGCCTGTTTAACCAAGGGAAGCCAAAATAACCTGTGGACTGAGACTCACAACAAAAATCTGATAAGCGGCTCTGTGTGGTTACCTTGAATGTGGACACAGTAATATTAACTGTGCGGGAGGACACACTGTGGAGGACGGACCCATTAACAGCACGGATTACTAAAACAGGAGACAAGAGTTCCATGGGGATTCTAAGTCGTTTCTACCACCTACTGGGAGATCAGATCACCATCAGAACCAGAGTCAATCAGAGTCTAAATCTTCTCTTGTGCTCCAGCATGGACAACTAAGACCTCGGTTGAAGGTCATGCGGGTGAAGAAAAAGATGATTTGCGGCTCACAGTCCCTCATAACAGATGAACCCAGGTGTTTACCTGGGCAGTTGCGCACAAAGTGTCTAGACTGTACACAGTATAAACAAAGTCAAGCTCCCATCCGGTTCCGTCGTTCAGCAGGGGTGAGACGGCTAGTCCCCAGCTGCAAGGACTCTGGGGGAGGAGGGGTATCCACCATAAAGTGCCAAGAAAAATTAGAGGCTCCTCAGGGGCCAGCAGTGGGCGAGACCTGTGTTGCTGTGCTGTTTTCTGACCGCGCTCCCTCATCCTCAGGCCCTCCAGGAATTTCTCTCACTAGCCTCCGTCCTTGAGAATGTGAACCTTGAAAAACACCTTTCCACCAAGACCTCTCGTTAAAGCCAGGTACCCCAACAGCCAAGTCGGAATTTTATGGCCGAAAATCTGAACCTCTTGAGTCCTTTGCTTGAGACGGAGGAAGCTCTGTAGCTGTGGAGGATCAAACCTGTGTGAGGAATTGGGCAGAAAAAGCTCGGAAGGACAGGCAGAACTCTGCTCCACGCTCCCACTCAGTAAACCCCCATCGCTTAGCTCGTCCGGTCAGGAAACTCAGAGCAACACCACCTTGCTCTGTTCGGAGGGAAACTCACTGGGATTGAGGTCGAAGTGGAGTCGACAGGAGGTCATGAACGCCCGGCAGTCTTCAGCTGTTCCATCGAACGATTCAGGATGACCCAGTTGAGTTTGTCGAATTAGGAGATGAAGAACATGCTCAACCTGGAGAGATGATGAAATGGGCTATTGCATTCGGACATAAACCGCATCTCCTGAGCCTGGACCGACAGCTCTTCACCGGTGGCTGAACCTCCTTCGGCAGATGATCCCGGTAAGTCCCTAAACTGCGAACTTCCTGCTGGGTTGGTCATGGTCGGAGTGCAATGTGACGGATAGTCCAAGGGAGAAAACAGGAAGAACGACCCAGATCCAATAGTTCACTCGAAAGGCTTTAATGCCAAAAATCACAACACCAAAACAGGAGCATAGAAACGAAGACGCTACGACACAAAACAAGAACAGTGCAGTATCAAATAGACACAAACTATAATCAAGCGTAATTTAGCACCTGTCCTTTCGCGGGAGCCTCAGGAGGCCTCAGGAGATCCTGATTAAGGCAAAGTCAGTGATTCAATTTTGAAAATACATGGTTAACTCATTTAGACATATTTGTATAGAAATACACAAATAATCTATATATTTGTTGAAGATATTCATCTCATACAGTTCACATACTGTAAAGTTGACTATTAAAATAATAAACCATTTAGATCAGAAGATCATTAATGCCATACAGTGTTATATGATTTCTCAAACGATCTGCTCTGTACCTCATGGGGAGTTTTTAAGCTAACCATGAACTGAAAGATTTAACAAAAAGCTGTGCTTTAGATTCAAAAAATGAATTACCAGGTATTTGCTAAAAAAAAAGTTTACTTAAAAACTGTTTGGAAAATCAATGCGTATGAGTATATAAATCCATTTAGTCATGATCATTTTGTGTATAGCATTAGCTGTCACCACTGGAAAAATTCCATTATATCTTAGCATCAAGCTAGTGGATATTGGCTTTGCTGCAGGAGGAAAAGGCATAAAAAACTCAATCGATAATTTATCTATTAAGGTTGGATCGATTCAGAGTGATACATCGATTTTCATCAACTAAGCCTTACTTATGACATACAGGTGGCTGCAGGTGCCTTTACACCCACACTCTGAATTTATTGATGAGGTCTTGTGGACTGGCTCATACCTAACCATATGCAAATGCTGCCTTCCTCATTTCTAACAGTCAGGCTGCATACAAGGAGTGCAAACGTATTACGTGAACAGCCCTAGCAAGCTCCCTGCACAGTCTCCATGGTTCAGGGTCATAGTTTGGCTCTTCTGTTAATTAGAGCCTTTGTGACTGACAGGTCAAAAGGAGTTTTCTCATACAATTCTCGATGTGGAAATGTTATGCGGTTTCACCGCCGTTTCCTACGTGAATCAAGCTTATTTTTTTGCCAGCAGACAGCCCATATCATCCTGCGGAATGAATTATAGCAAAGAACATTTATGAAAAACTAACAATTGCAGGCGCCAAATGATACACCAATTAGTGTTTTGGTATTGCTCCAATGATTACATTTTATTTTCTTGTGTGTCCTGTCGATTCTCTCTTTAACTCTGGCTTCATTTGTTGTGGATTTGCCAGGCTTATTAACGGTCTAGATGGGAGAAAAAAAAATATTTTCAACAAAGATCAGAGTTGAAGGGGAGTCAAAATTCAAGAAAGGTTCTGCCTGTTTTTGACAAGCTAATGGCATGAGAGATGTCACATTAAACTGCATGGAGAGAAGATCAAAGAATGCTCATAAACTAATTTCCCTTCTTTTATGGGGAAGAACCTGCTTTCCTCAGCTCCATATTACCGGTTGATACATATCTGTAGACCTCCATTTCTGAACTTTTCCTTTCATTTCTGATTTCTGTTCCTCATTGCTCCCATGTTAGATTGTCTTCTCACCTCACTCTCCACATTTTTGTTTGTAGACTCTCACTGCTCCGTTTCCCGAGGCAAATTGTCGAGTCACGCAGCAGGACAGAACTTCAGAAGGGAAGAGGTAAGACCTCTTCCAAAAGAGTTATTTTCTGCTCTCCTACTCATGTTCGGTCCCTTTCTTCTCCTTTAGTCTGTTTCCTTTGTCTTCCTCTCCAATTATGGTGTATTTTTTCTTCATATATAGACACCGACTGGTGGATTATTGCTGTCACAACAAATCATATCCGTGTTACATTTCTCAGCAGTAAAGAAACAGGAAGAACTGTTGCACAGACAAAAGTTAAACACTGCATGTTACATCTTTTCGGAAAAGATTAGTCATCCACAATTTGGTACTGAAACTAAACTGGCTGCCAAAAAGTGGTAGGCACTACTGCAGATTAAGCTGTCGATCTGATTCTATGTAAAAACAATAACACAAAAGATTACTGATGTTAATTTAACGGTTTAGCAGTTTTTTCCCATGGAGCTTCACTCCCAGCAGCACCTTAACTAATGACTCACCTTCCAGAGGTGCTCCCAAGGTGTTTCAGTGTTTTTAGCTGTGGAGGATTTTGATGCGTTTATACCTTTAACATCAGGGTGTGTTTTGCAATTGTCTACTGATATGATACATATTGCGATACATATCAGAACAATTTTTTCATATTGTTTTTCAATATTTTCAGGGAGAGTATGACTGACCTACCTGAAAATTGAAAGGATTTTTGTTGTGATAAAATGGTAGCATTTATTTTATTTAATGATCACAACGATAAGCACTGCAACTGTATTTCATTACAAGTTGCATTTACCTAAGCATATTCATAGTGCTTTTCTTTTGGTAAAATGCATTTGTTCTTTACATCTTTCCATAACAAAATATTTTTCAGTATAAGAAAAATAATATATAGAATGAATGTGATTTAACTAATAAAGTTCTGAAAGTATGATTGAGGAAATAAAGGGCTGAGAACTGCAATAAACGCCAGCTGAGGACATGATTAAAAAATATTTCTGAAGTTGAGGAATCCACTTACTGTTTTTGTTTTTCTTTTAACAGATTTTGCTTTTTCAACTTTGTCCCTCTCAGATTTGATTCAAGGCCAAAAATAAACTAACTTTTTATTTTTTTAAACAAATAAACTTACTTACCCTCTATAAAATTATCTTATTTCTAAGCAAATTTCTCAGATCACAAAGTTGAAGACAAAGTGGAACTTTTGACTAATTTGTTGTTTAAAATGCTTTGTTCCATAAAATGTTTGTCTCTAAACAAACTTTTAATCACACCAGAAAACCACACTGTTGTAACGACAATCCAAATATTCTAATCTTATCCAAACAGGATTGTATTCCAATCAAGACGCTGTCATGTAAACCCACTTTTCTGATTCGTTTAGCCATTCGTTTAACAGGATTTCTGTTAAAACTTCAATCAATTCCAATAAGAGTGCCCATCATTCTGCTAACGAAACATTTAGCCTAAGATCTGAAAAACTATCCTGTTGCTGCTGGGAATATTCCTCTCAGGACAAATGAGACCAAAATGGGAATTATGACCACTGGAAAAATTGCTAATCATAACAAATGCTTCATACCAATTATGGGGCACAGTAGTGGCAGAATGATAATGTAGGTTGTTGTTGTTTTCCTTTCCAGACATGTAACTTTGTTACCCCTTGATTTAACCATAAATTCCTCTAGATACCAGTTCATTCATCCAGACATTTAGAATCCACTGAATCCCTTTCGGGGTCACGGGGTTGCTGGAGCCAACCCAGCTAATGTTGGGCGAAGACAGGATACACCCTTGTCCAGAAACATAGTTTTATTTTTAATTTATTGTATACATGACCTAAACGCTATTAGAACATGTTTAAAAAACCAAAAACAAAATTTGTATTGAAGTGGGTCTTTAATTTATTATTTACCGGTAGTTTACTGGGAAAATGTTTATTAGTATCAGTATTTTTCCCCCAAGTGTAGCTTGTTCATTTCATCTGTATAATAAATATGTCTGTGATCTGTCTTCCTCTGTTTGGCTCTTATTTGTTGAGAAGGTAATTGAGCCTTTAAAATCTCATCTGTAAAAGCTTTATAATGCATAAATAGTCCTCACTTTAGAAAACTAACAAGTAAGAAATGTTTTAAAACTACCAGAATTGATCTTAATTTACGATAGGAATACGGGCAGATTATTTACTAATACAGTAAGAGTACTTGTCTAAAAATGAATGGATACATATACATTTAAATTGCTTTTTAAATCATTTACTTACAATTTATAAATGAGCTTGTGGCTAAAAGAACCACTTCAAAATAACTGGTTTGTAAATCATTTAATACTTAATTTAAACATGGTAAACAGTTAATGAATAAAGTCTTAAAATGTCATTAATAAACACATTTTAGTAATCCTTTTTAATTAAGAATAAAGTATTTATAACAATGCATATTGGCTACTTGTTAATGCTTAATAAAGCAGGAGTGATGTTCTATAACTCATTAAGTGTTTATTCATGCTCAGCTATGCTTTACTAATGCTGTGTGTATGTGTTGTTTTTATAAAGTGTTACCCTTTCTTTATTTGTTTTGAGTTCTTGTCTGTGTGTCTCAAACTAGCCTCATAGTTGATGAATTGAAATGAGCTGATCTGGATTGTGTAAAGTTTAATTTATCCGAATCAAACATGTTTTAGTATTATTTATATTGTAGCCTATGCAAAATAAAACATTAAAATCCACCAAATAACAAGTAACATGAATGAAATAAAGCTGTTTTTAAACCCTTAGAAAAACAGAAATCAGAATCACTTCTTTCGTCATAATGGTCATTATTACACCTCAAGACAGGGAGGTAGAAGGAAAGGAAAAGACAACAATGAGCAAAACTAAAGGGAATGTCTGTGCAAAGAATAAAAAACAAATTTCTATAACTTTATAAAATCAGTTTGAAAAAAGGAATAAAAAGGAGTAATAAGTAAATAAATAAATACATAAATGAAAACAGGGGTCCAATTCTTGGTGGGGGTAGAGAGTTAAAGATGTTAAGGGTGACTTGCTGTAGAAAAAGTTCCAGAAAAAAATTGGGACTGCCTGTTAAAATATTTTGAGCAAAACTGATGTTTGAAATAATAAAAAAAATCTTAGTCAAAGCTGGACTGGTAAAAATTCAATATTTAGGATGGTTTTGTGCAAACCATAGATTTCTCTTCAGCTATTCAGTTGTCCTGCATGGTGGTGGAACCTTCATGGTTTGTGTTGTTGCCATCTGCACAAATTACAAATCTAACTTTTGTGTAGTACATCAAACAGGTTATGCGAGAGAGAGATTACAATATATTGGCATAAAACTTTGCAGTATTTGTGGACTTCAGCAACAAAATCATTGATCCTTGTACTGATTGCAATTGTCTGGTCGGATCTGTCTTAAATAAGACATTCTAGCTGCACTCTAAAAATAAAGCTGCGAGCCATCTCCTTTTAGCACAAATTACAAACACTGGAATACTTAAGAAAATGAAACACATTCAACTTGAAAGAAGGAGAAAAAGAAGACAAAAAAGGCCGAACACAGTTCGGTTGATGATAGACAAACCCGACATTGTCATTGATATTTTTACATTTTTTGTTGTTGTTGTTATCTTTTACACTTTTACACTGAATCAAATCTGCGTTAGCTGAAATGTTTTCATCAAGTCTAGTGATGCTGCTATATTTACATAACTGTCTGCTGATTCCTGACAGTGAAGCGTGCAACTCTTCCTTCAGGTAAGCTCTAACACTCCGGAGAGTAAAACAATCTCACAAATGGACTGGAACGGTCTGAAATATGCAACAATCCCCCCACCCTTCATTCTTGCTGATTCCTTCTGCCTTCATTTTTCTTGTCCCTCCTTTTTCTTGTCCCTCCTTTTTCCCCATGTCTCTGACTAAATGAAAACCTTCCTTTTATTTTCAGCTTTCAGTCATTGCTGCTCACTTTAATCTCCTTTTCCTTCTCCTCTCCACTATATCTTATTCTCTCTGCCTCCCTGAATCCCTTTCTCTCTCCGTCTCCATCCCTCTCGCTGTCGGCTTTCATCATGTTACATTTGTTACAAAAAGATGATTTTAAAGTTATTCTGAGAAGCTCCCGAAAGTGATTCCACACATTTCCCCTTACCCCCAAAAGGCATTTGATCAAACTCCACTAGTCCAATCCAATAAGATCGCATCTGGATTCAGTGGTGAGTATGCATGTGTGTGTGCAGGACGAGCATCTGCAGGGTTTTTCTGTGCAGCCAAGCTGTCGAGGAATAAGAGAGGAAAAGGATGGAGGAGATGAGAGGAAAGGCATTACAAAAAGGAGACAGATTTTTAGATTGGATCAACAGAAAAGGCAGAGTTAACTTGTGAGCCGCTTTGAGTCACTGGCCTGCTAAAATGGAAATGGTGCATGGGTTGTTGTGTGCAGCCGATCTTGTACACAAACTCGCAAGCATGCAAACACGTTCAATCCATGTTGCTCCATCAGCTGCAGTTTTAGGCAGCCACCACAGGGGAGCAATGCTGTCAAATCCATGAGGTTATGGAGGCCCAGGCACTGCAAGTCAACACTGATCACAAGGCAGTGTCAGCAAAAAAAGAAAAAACAGTAAATGACCGACAAACTTAGTCTAAATATAGAGCATGTACGCTCATTCAATAAATGACTACTAATTAGTTTTTTTTGAGAACCAATTAGGCTCAAATGCCAAGCGAAAATGAGTACATGCTCCATGATCCTTCAACCACAGTCCAAGTACCCAGAAGCAAAAGAGTCTGACTGGTGTCTTAGTATTTTGTCATTATTTTTCAAACAATAGGGCTGCAACGTACCATGCAAAACAAAAGGAGAAAAGAAAATGTTGAACAGAATAAAACCTTGTACAGAGAAAACAGGAGAAATTTGTTATTTGCTTCAAACAGTTTTTGGACAAGCAAAAGACACAGTGTCAAGAGACGGCTATTGCAAGGGGGTACTCTAACATGTGAGTTGTCCAAATTGGCAGTAAATGCCAGTAAATATTCCCAGTTTTCATTTTGTGAATTTCCTTTCACACTTGATCTGACAAAACAGTCCAGAAATAATTCACTTAGAACAGCGGCAGTTCGGGGGCAGTATTGCCCCCCAAATAAGCCTACACCAAGATGTTGGAAAAAAAAAAAAACTCGAATAAGAAAAAACATTTGGTACCAGTGGTTCTCCTTCTACCACATGTTGTTAGGCAGCTTTGCCTTTCACACCCTGACACGTTTATAGACTTTTTCCAACTTTTTTCCAGACTTTTTTTGTAATTTGTGCTTCTTTGGATAATCTTTGTGTGTTGCTTGTCTTTTTTTTAAATGCTCCGTGCTTGTTCTCTTATTACTTTATTTTACCTCACCTCCCATGTATGCAGGGTTGTCCTGTAGTGTAGGTGAATCACACCAAGGTTCGCTTGCAACAAACGCTCGTTTTTAAGCCTGCACCAGCACCAGTATTTATTTTGTAACTCTTCAACTGTTTACGCAATCACTTTTTAGTAGGAACGTTTTTACACAATCAATGTAAATCAACTGATTGTGATGCGGAGGAAAGCAGCTGCTTTTCTCAGCATCACAATCAGTTGATTTACATTGATTCCAAAAATTATGTAATAGTTACGGTGTAGGTACAATAACCGTTCGGCCTACAACTACTGTTCCGGGTCCTTTCGACTGAGGATAACGTCACACTACGGTGGCCCCACTTGGACAAACTAGCGTGGAGATCTGCGCGGGCTCTACATATTTTCTTTTCATGTTTCCTTTTGTAATATAAAATCCTTTTCCCTCTTAACTTGTGTCTGACATTATCCTTTGTAGTGTTTACAGAGAGATTTTGCCACAGATTTTGTAAAAAGATCCGTGGCTGTTAGAATGAACCTGCTGCTCCACAGGAGTGAACCGTGTCTCTGATCAGAGCAGCTGAAGTCTCGCAGCTTTGTGTTTGCAGGCAGGGAAGGTGCTTTGTGCTGTCCAGAGAAGGGTTCTGAACGCAGTCTGTTCGGCTGCAAATGGACTTAATAATAATCATAACAATAATAAGTTCTTTCATTCAGACAATGGTTGTTGACAACAAGTATTGTTGTATACTTGGAATGGACCAAACAAGCTGATTTTAAAAAATTAGCACATTCAGACATCTTTTAAGGGAAGATCTGAAATATATATTTTTTTAAACTACAGGAATTCCTCATGGTTATAAAAATGTAATTATTTTTTTTAAGATAAACACAATCAGGAATGGTTAATTCATTTTTCTGGATGCAGCAACAAGGAGATTAAGGTTTGATCCCCTTCCCAGATCTGTTTCATCATGTTTTATTTATTCTTGAAATTTTACCAGTTCCTGGCATGCCAGGCAGCATGTGTTATGTTAGCATTTGTGCCATCATGCAAACCGATTTTCTTAAACTTTTACAATTTACATTTGCATGTTCATTGATCTGATCAAAGTGTTGGAAGCAACAAACTTGTTGTTCAATGGTTTAACTGCATCAAATCTACTGGATAAAATTGGGCCACAGAAACGCAAGACAGATGGATAATTAGATGGCTAATTAGTGAAGTCTCCTCTTGTCCTGTTGCATCCATTATTTCAGTGTCCTCTGAAACCCTTGCAGGTTCTATTAAGTGTTTTTTGTTCTTCAGTGCTGTCTGTAATTTGCCAACAAAGGGCAATGAGTTTTTCTAATTCTTTCTTCTGGCACTGGAATAGCTGATGAGTGTATTTTTGTTCCTCTGCTTGCATCCTTGGCACTTTGTCCGAATTGTAAATCGATGAGGAAAGCTGGGCAGAAACCTTTCATTTCCACTGCTTTGCCAGGTGATGGAGGTGAGGATACCAGCTTCAATCAGATGATGGTGAAGAACACACACTCACTCACACACTCGTGCGCTGACACATAATCTCTCAAACTATTATCCGTACACATCAGCCGTGACTGGCCGGGACACCTTGACAGCCAATCAGAAGGATTTACAGACTGTGTGTGGGATTTAATTTTTCCTTCTTCCCCACAGTGAAAGCTGACCCACTGTAATCTTAACAACACATTCAAATCAAATGGCCCCTCAATGGGAGAAACAAGAATTTACGATCATCACAACACAGATTGAACTTGCCTGGACTTTTGCCAACTAATATATTTTGTCGGAGATTTTTTGAGAGGATTTAAAGGGCCTATATCATGCAAAATCAAATGTTTTTAGCTTTATTTGTATGACAATGTTAATTCCTCATGAAAAACAACCCCAAAGCGGTATTTTTAATCCGCAAAAACAAGTGGCTGCTTACATTCTGATGTCACAAAGCGGGGAACAGCTCCTTCTAGGAAGAATCTGCGCTGCGGGCAACACCCCCCAGGCTAACACACACACCCACTTTCTCTGTGAAGCTAGTGATGATCAGCGTTCCTTTTATATGCACAATATGCACATCCATCTTTACAAAAGTTTGGATGTTGTTTATTTTTGTGGGCAAAACGCAGACACGCTGCCAGGGCCGGGTCTAGGTTGACTCCATGAAATGGGAGACACCCACAAGGAAGAAAAGAACAAAATAATTTGTTCTTTAGTGTGCCAAAGGTAATATTTTATCATATATGGATGATATAGTTTACTCTGAAAGGCTTAAGAATAGCATGATATAGGCTCTTTAATGGGTGATTTAATGGGATATTTTTGAGAAGAACGGGTTGGAACTCATTTGTTTCTGTTTTGGAACTAGTTTATATTCAAACTCACAATCTTCTTATCTTTTAAATATCCATGACGTTAATAGATAAGGTGTGAAATGGGGCACTCTTTCCCCTCTCATTCACCCTTGAAGGCTGCATTGAATGCCACGCGTCTTAATTTAAAAATGAAATTGGAGTTGTTTCGTGACCTTGCAGTTCAAGTTCAAACTAGCAACTGCAACCTTTGACTTCCTTTTTATGGTTTCATTTTTTTTATTACTCCTATTCTCTCCAGAGAGATTTCTGCACAAAAAGAAAAACATCTTGATGGCTCTCCTTTGGAAAAGCCTTGATAAGTGGAGGCTGCTCAATGTATGAATTAAATGAAATAGTTAGATGGTGGGCTTCCTCTAACAGGACATTTTTCTGAGCAACCTTGAGCTGTGTTTGTTGCAGTTTCTGGAGATAAAGTACTTTAATATTTGTTTGCATTTAATAAAAAAAAAACCTTCAGAAGAATCTATTCATCTTTCTTTATACAGCTTGATTGGGCTTTTGAGAGTGACAAAAGAGAGAAACAAACCCTCAAGGTTCAGTTTTAGATGCTCACTGTAGAGCCTAACTTTAAAACAGATGTGGGATGATGGTGAAAAACAGCTGCTGTGTTTTTAACCACCGCTCACACAAAGAAGGGAGGTCATAAGAAGAAGAGGCATTACTTCTTGAGGAGAGTCAGGTCCTTCAATGTTTGCAGCAGGATGCTCCACATGTTCTACCAGTCTGTCATGGCGAGCCCCTTCTTCTTTGCTGTAGTGTGCTGGGGTGCTGGCATCAAAGCAAAGGATGCCAACAGACTGGATAAAGTCATTAAAAAGGCAGGGCCTGTCATTGGCTTCAACCTTGCCAATCTGGAGGAGGTGGTGAGGGACAGACTACTGGCTAATCCGCGGACCACCATGGACAATCCCTCCCATCCTTTCTACAAAGTGGTGGACAAACTGAGAAAAAGCTTTAGCAGTGGACTCATACACTCCCACAGTGCTAAGGAACGGTACAGGAAGTCATTCTTGCCAACCGCCATCAGATTCTACAACTCATCTGGTAGCCATGTGTGTACATGTATCCCTTGTGCTATCCTAGGCACTTTAACATTGGGAGTTGGGTCATCTAGACCCACTAGACAGTGCACTGAATCTTTTTTCTTCAGTGATTTGTGATCTTCACTTGTGTCCATGGATTACATGAAATCTTTCCACCTTTATCCACCTTTGTCATGGTAGGGAGAACACGTCAATGTAATCATCTAAGATAGCACAGGGGGTATATAAGAGCTTTTTCTTCCCTGCATATTTCGTATTTATTTTATGGTGCTGCTACTACAACTGAATTTCCCTACGGGGATTAATAAAGTTGATCTTAATCTTAATAAAACAAATGGGAAGACCCACATTGTTCCACCAAAACCATTCCAGATGCCCATTTGATAAATGGATGACTAATGAGTTTAAAGTGGCTCAGACAAATGAGGTCAAAAACTGCTAGACTGCAGAATCTCAATTTCAAAACAATTTTGACAAAATAGTATTATATTGCTGTTGCTTTCACAGAGCGCTTTTACTTATTGTCACACCCACTGCTGGACCAAAACAAACAACCGAATGGGTGTGTTAACCTAGTTTCACATCTAACCTAGTTTCTGGAAAAAACCCAAGTTTACAGCTTTTAATAAGAAGCAATGTATTAAAGTCCCCGCTCTGACGAAAATCATGTTTTTTGAGTCTTTGACATGTACGTGTGGCATTTTTCTTATGAAACAGAACGAATGTGATAAAAAACATTTACAACATAAACATTTTTTAGTTCTTCACGTTATAAACAGACCAATTAGATATCTCACACAACGTGTGTGATGAAGTGGAAGAGGTGTGGAGTACCGACAAGGTCACTCCTGATTGGCGCGAGTGGTTGCCATAGAAACATCAACTCAGACTGACTCGGACCAATCTGACGGTGTCTTGCTCCTAAATAGCAGCATCCATATTGCAGATAAAAAAAAGGCGACTAAATCACATTTGGTTGAAGGTAGAAGTAAACCAAGACATGAAGAGCTCTATCATCAATAAATTGGCAAAAACATTGATTTTCCACATTTTTTTTTATAAAAAACCTGCATTAAATGTTCATTTAATGAACATTGACATAAATTCAGCACATTTAGTAAGGACGACACAAAATACAGAAATTCACCCATCACTTAATTAACTCATCCTTTGCCCAAGAATTTGACAAAACTCCTCATTAACCAAAAGTTGTAAATAATAGATCAAATCAACCATTTTTCTCTGCCCCTGGGATTGGGCAATGCTGCAAGAATTGATTCAAAAACCAACACAAAGACGGACTTTCTGTAAAACTAATTAAGTCATTTGTGAGAAGCAAAAACTTTGTGAGCTTATTGTTTGAAACAAACAGCCAGACTTTGTCAGGGAAAGACTAGAAGAACAAAAGCGGCAGTGGTGATGGCAACAAAATAATTATGTTTGTGGTCCCGAGCAGCACTTCAAGCAGAGAAGGGACTCTTTTATTCAGCTACACAGAAACACTGCATTCAACATTTCTATCTTAATTTTTGCACATTTTTTAAGCAGCAGATCTAATCTACATCAATCTAGCAAAATCATGATCTTGCATTTCTGTTTTGTCTTTAATCTCTTATATCAAAAAACAACACGACTTTCTTTTCTGTGTGTGGCATTACTGAAATGCCGTTGTAGAGCTAGCTCTCACTTAAAGATCTTTTTTTTTTATTTTTGTCTCCATGCATGTCTTTATGGGTGTCCTAAAGCAAAAGCCAGCTCCCACAAAACAGATAAGACCCACTCAGTTAAAGCCATGAATTAAACATGTGTTTCCTGTTTATCTCTCGCTGCGCGTCTTTGTGCATGCACACATGTGCACGCTCGTGCTTCTTCTACATTTGTGGCGCTTGGCTTGCTGTATTTCAAGTCTTTATCACAGTGGACAGGCACTTTGACTAGGCTTTTAAAGATGGAACGTGTGTGGCTGAATACATTCCCGTGATTTGTGTGGTGCATATGACTATGCGAGTATGTATTTCTGGAAGTTTCAGCAGCCGCTGCACAGATACTGTTTGTGCTCAGCAATGTTTAGAGGCTTAAAAAGCGTCTCTTTTTCTTTTCATGTTTGAAATTTGGAGTAAAGGTCTGCTTGTCCTTGTCTCACAACATGCCTCTCTACTGAGTGAGCTTTCACCTATGCTTCTATTGCCTTTTCAAAATAAAAAACCTTCAGATGAATAACAATCCATGCAGCTTTCTGAAGGACTTTTACGTCCTGAAGTCCTGTTTCAAAGGCCTATTTTCTGCTTAAGTGCCCACAACAACCAACACGATGCACAATCTACATATGACAGCTCTAGAGTCTAATTAAGTGTAATAATGTTAATAAAAGACATTGCAATTAGAATAACATTTGAGTTTTATTTGAGAAATTCTCCCTAATAAATTTGATTTTTCTTATAAGTGTTCTTCATAACATGTCTAAAGGTTAACTTTCAAATTTAGGATGGCCTTGTTCAGCACATGATGGTCATTGAAATAAGGCTTAAGGGTAACACTTTACAATAAGTCATTTTATAAATATTAGTTAATAAGCAATAATTAATTATTACTGGGAACAGTCACTTACTTTCCTCACTGTGGTTAGTACTTACTGCATTAGTTAACAGTAAACTAATGTTTATTGTTCTAAATGCATTTAAAAATATGAGTAAACGGTTGCCTTGTGCCTTTGCTTACATTAAATAGCGATTCATCGCATTTCGGGCAGACACTCGGCAGAATTGCAGGTTACTCCCCTAGGGCGGGTCAGTTAATTAACCCACCTGCTTAGCGTCCTATTTAAGTCAGGTGTACGATTGTTCATTCTCTTACTTTCAGCGCTCATTCTTGCCGGTCTCCGAGCCCGCGGGTCTCCTTATCTTTCGGCGTCTTGCTGTGTTCCCCCCGTCCTTCGGATGGATGATCCCCATTTTTCTGATGTGGGGTTTTCGTTTCGTCACGTCTGCTCTCCTTGCGGCGATCGGCGGGTGGCTGACGGCGCGCGGCGCGTTCGTTTCGCCGCGGTCGCGTGCATATGCAAGAGGTGTGCTTTCCGCAATGTTCGGGATGTCCGTGCTCCCCGATCAGGAGCGGTCCGGGTCTTCTCGTCTGCCGTGGTCACCCCTATAATCTACGGTGAGCTTCATGGAGTCCTTTTCCCGTGTAGTTTTCTAAGGCTGCGTGTTACTTCCTGTTTACTTCGGTGACGTCACGCCCCTAAGGATCTTGGGAATTGTAGTTTTGTCTCATGGTCCATCATGATGCACTTCTGATTCCTTTTCTGCGACGTAGTTCTGCGTCTCCGGTTGTCGTTTCAGGGGTCGTGGGGTCTTTTCTGTGGTTGTGGAGGCTGGCGGTCCTCGTTTGGACAGGTTTCTCATGCTGGCTGAATTTGTTGTGGATTTTAACATTTTTTTTTTTCTGTGGCTGTTTTGTTTGGGAGCTGAGTGTAAAATCTAATTATCTTTAATTCGATGCTGGCTTTATTATTATGGCGGTTCTTCTGTTTATTTTCTTCGTTGTTGTAGCTGCTGGTTGGTCAGAATGTGAATCAGTGTCTCTTGGACCAGTCTCTGCTCTGTGGACATTTTTCCTATGACTGGTCTCTCTTATGCAGTGTCTATGGCTCATTTTATTCACTCGGCGATCCTCGTTCGTTGCCCCCGCCCGTTCTGCAAATGGTTCTGCTACGCCTGTTTTGTTTTGTTTTTTACGCTCTGTGTACCCCAGTGGGTCCTGCCCTGGATTCAGGGACTTGCGTCGGCCGCATTAGTGAGTGTATCAGTCTCGTCGCGGCCTTGTTTTCTCGGCTGGACAGTTAATTTGTTATTCTCTCTCTGGTTTGGTTTGGAGGTTTGTGGGGGCTATGTGATGGATTCTTCCGGGGCATCGTTTTCAAAGCCGCCACTGAGGGTGGCCCCTAGGAAGTGTTCAGGTTGACGTTCTTGATCTGGACCATGTTAACGCCTCGCAGTTCTTAGGATTAGTATAAAAGTTTCTTCGTCTGCCCATGGTGTCTCCACGATTTTCCTCCGAACGGGATATAAGGCTGAGGATGACTGTTATCGCCGATGTTATCACTGTTCTGCCTCTATGCCTCTCAGTGGTGTCCCTTGGCATTCAGTTGGCGCTCGACGTGTTTGTCGGTTTACCTTTCAGCTGTCGTGGCAGTCTTGATAATATCAACTTTATTATCAGAAGCCCTGCAATGGATATTTATAGGCGACGGGTCCCCTTCATTTTGCGAGTTATTGATGATTTCTGGGTGGCCAAATTTCCTCTGTATCCCTAATCTTTTGAATCTCAGTGGAAAAAATGTATTTCCACGTTGTCTATACTGTATGGTCCTCCACCCATCCGGTTTTATTTTTCTTCTATGGTTCTGGATGGTTTATTGATGCTTGCCGCTCCCCATTATGTCATCTCTAGCTTTGTGCAGTGTATTGTTTATTCATTCTTGGTTGAATATGATTGTCAATGATTGGGCCACCTGAAATTTGCTGTGGCTTTGTTCCCACGCTAATCTGTTCATCTTGTGTTCTTGTTCTGGGTAGGTCGATCATGGGCTACATGTTCCAGTTCTGGATTTTGTGTTTTGCGTTCGATCTTTCCCTCTCTATGCTTGGAGTGGTTTTGTTATGGTAATGACTGTCGTGTCTCCAGGCCCCCCCACTTGTTCTTCTGAGGCTGCACCTTCTGGTTTTGGGGGGAAAGATTTAGGAAGAGTGGTTTGTGTTTGTCCGGCTGCCTGAATTCACAGCTCTAATGGTGTGTAAGGGATCGTGTAGTTAGATGAGATTTTATTTATTATATTTTGCATAGTACAATTTATGAGATAATTCAGCCATGGAGATTATATTGAGGCTGTTTCTATGTGAAATGATAATCTTATGTGTCATCGGTTGACTGGGTAGTGTTTAATAACACCATGGGCAATTTTAACCCTGACCGGAGAAATTATCACTTACACTCTCTCAAACTTAGTTCAAGAGTTAAATCTTGTGTCCATTAGTCTTCTCTCTGCCCTGTTTTAGCAGATGGCACTCGGCTAGAGGCATCTCCTTTAGAGGCTCGTTATTCTCTGCCTCTAAATGTTAATGTTCAGTCTAGCTAAAATACTTAAACCTACGATCCCTCGTGGATCGGAAGTTCTTTTTTTTTTTTTTTTTTGCAGTATCCAGATGCCCTTGGCTAATTAAAACTTCAATAGTCTGTGCTTCGTTGTCCACCTATTTGAGGACCACTGATGTCATAACCGGCCGAGCTGCGATCCATTGCTACTTGGGATGATGATCTTCCTCATCTACAAATATTTTTTGGTCTTTGGTTACCCTTCCATCACCTGCTCCTCGATGACCTTCTGAAGGTGCGTCCCTCTGGAATTGTTAAAGGTTACATCTCTTACATTAGTGTACATTAAATTGGTGTTGAGATTTCTTGCAGGTTCTATATTTCTCTATCAATTCTTTACTGGAATTTGTGATTCTGGCGGTTTTATGATGCAATGAATCCATAAAGGGACTTTTACTTAATAACTAACTAAATTTCACTTCTCAGGACTGTTCTTTAAAAGCACTGTTATTCCATTTATATCAAGAATTTAAAAAAACTAAGCGGTTTCTGGGTTATTTCTATATTCTTTTGCCCAGACTAATTATGCTTTGTCTTTATCTATGCATCGCATCCTGAGCCTACGAACCCCTACTTCCCTGTCTGCTCTTCGTTTCCGGCGAACGATGTCACCCCGCAGTCCTTGATCTGGTGCTGCAAAGACGTCTGCTTGTTCTGCGGTCTTCCGTCAGACCTTTACACCCTGCACTCCCTGAGAATAGGCGCTGCTACAGCTGCTGCTCTTCATGTGCCATCATTTCCGCTGAAAGCAATGGGAAGGTGGTCCTCTTCCGCCTTTCAGAGATATGTTAGGTTAAATTCTGATGAAATATTAGCGGTTTAAAGAAAAAATTAGGTCTGGTTTGAATGATGAATATGTTAAGTCAGGTGGAAGCCGCGAATGAGAAGGATTAACTGCATTGGTGTTAAAAAATTGAATCAGGTTGTGTAATCTTGTTGGCTCCCCTTCATTCTTCCCCTTCCTTCAGGTAGTATGTTCCCCTGGTGAAGGGGAGCGGCCAAACGGTCAATGGTGCCGGGTAAACACATAGCAGATTCACTAGATAGAATGTTCCCTTCGTAGAGTGGTTCTCGAAGGGAGCGGCCAAACGGTCAATGGTGCCGGGTAAACACATAGCAGATACACTAGATAGAATGTTCCCTTCGTAGAGTGGTTCTCGAAGGGAGTGGCCAAACGGTCAATGGTACCGGGTAAACACATAGCAGTCATACTGGAAAGTGAAATGAAATGAAATGAAATGAAATGAAGTGAAAAATGGAATGCCGCCGAAAACACACCTCATCTCATTTACCCACTGATTATACATTCACATTCACATTTTCTTCTTCTGGATCATCTTGGTGTTGGGGGTTGTTACCCAAAAGTGTATGGAAAAAATAAGTGTGTCAAGGAATTGAACGGAGCCTTATGCCAAAACGAAGTTGTGAATCAAATTGTGAATGTCAACCTAAAGATGTTGTAAATAAATATTATTCTGCAAGAGTTGTCTGACTGAAATATGTATTAACTACGTTAGTTAACATATTTGTTAACAATAAAGGGATCACTTACAGTGGTCATTTGTTTAAAGTCAGTAAGGAAAATTGTAAGGTTTTACTTAAATGTTTTTATCCTGACTAACTCTTAATAGTGTTTTGTAACCAGTGTGCCGTGGAAATGTATTAAATGTCAACTAATTGGTCTAAAAAACATCAACCATTTCCAGGATATCCCCTTTGTCTTCATCTAATCAGGTCTGGGTCATTAGGTCATAAGGAATATGAAATATCATGAAAGACTTGTTTCTTTGTGTTTATTGGTTCATATTCAAAACACTTTAGTAAGATTGAATATACAACAATGTTGCTGCAGTTTAGACCACATATGGACTCATTTTGGAAAAGGTTCCACCCCTTAAGCTGTCTTCGCCAATCTGTTTTGGAGGCCTGTCAAAAGTATTGGCTCACCTGCCTTGACTCACATATGAACTGAAGTGCCATCCCATGCCTTCTGCAGCTATTACAGCTTCAACTCTTCGGGGAAGGCTGTCCACATGGTTGAGGAGTGTGTTCATAAGAATTCTTAACATCACACACTGATGTTGATGGAGACCTATTTTGGCATCCTGATGCATTCAGAGTTCCTTTCACTAGACCTAAGGGGCCAAGGCCAAGACCTGAAAAACAAGCCCACACCATAATTCCTCCACCAAATTTTACACTCGACACACTGCAATCTGCAATGTACCGTTGTCCTGGCAACCTCCAGATCCAGACTCGTCCATCAGATTGCCAGATGGAAAAGTGTGATTCATCACTCCAGAGGATGCGTCTCCACTGCTCTGCCTCACACGCGACAGCATCTCTGTTCTACTGTGTCTTGAAGTACAACAAACGCCAAAAATCGAACGGTCTCTTCTAACAGTTTGTAAATCTTGATGAAATCAAAGGTAAAAAGTTTTTTTTTTTCTCTTTCAAGGTTTGAGTTGGAGCACAAACCTTGTGTGGTCCAAGTCATATTTCTACCTGAAACAGCTTGTTTTTAATATCAGTTTGATGGACAAATTCTATTTCATAAAAAAATAAATAAATAAAAAAATAACAAAAAAAGACAAATTCTATTTCAGGCTTAAGACAATTTTGGGAAAAAAGTTAAAATGTAAGCAAAAGAAAAAAAGAATCCGCATTAATGTTAAGCAGCCAACAGACGCATTTTACTTAAACTACATTGAAATAATTTTTTCCCCCCAGAAATAAAAAAAAAAAGCAGTGTTACCTTTTTCTCTTTAGAAACGGTTTAACTTAAAAACATGAATATAATTTTGGTCCTTTTTGTGTAAAATGTATCAAACGTGCTGCGACTATATAACTATTTAAAATTTGCAGTTGCTCTTGCACAAATATGAAATGATATATTTATCAAACAAATCACTATTTAAAAAGGAACATCATTATGGTTTGTGTTACGTTCACAAACGTAGCGGTCTAGGGCGGAGGTGTACGTAACATAAACACACACAATGAGGAACTTTTAAAGATTTTATTGAACGTGGAGATGGGGAGGTAGAGACTAAGGTTGGGCCAAAGGAATGAAATTAATAGAACAAAACCCAGCCTGGCTATCAAAGCGCTAAAACTAAAACAAGAAAAGAAAAGACTCACTGCCTTATCTATAAAGTGATGATAAAACATACAAGGGGTGGCACCAACCAACTTACCTAGTGTGTCTAACAGAAAGCAAGCTGCATGAGGTGTACAGGGTACCCTGTCTTACCTGTCCACAAACCTCCCACAATCTCCAACACAGCAAGCTCAACACATTCATCTGGTAGTGATCCAGAAAGAGCTTCCTCCTCCAGTGGTTCACAGGAGCTTATATGCAGGCCTGGTGGCTGGCTTTGGGGCCTGATTGTGCAGCTGGTCAGGTCTCCACCAGGTGTCTTCACTCAGCTCGTTAAGCACATGCAGAGGAAAGAAACAAAAGAAAGACATGAAAAACCCCTGCATGTAACAGTTTGTTTATGAGGTTTCTTTTTGTGAGGTTCTATAAAATTGCCGTTTAATGAACTGAAGGGAAAAACAAAGAAAAAACTGTCGGCTCAAAATTAGTTAATAATTATTGTAGCCTTATTGTAAAGTGTGAACAATTATGACCTTTTTAAAAAGTCATGCAGCTAGGTGTGTAAAATTTGTTCTCTGCATTTGACCCATCCTCTGGGGGAGCCCCCTCCAACCCCTTAATGCTGAGGAGCAGGGAGGCCATGGGTCCAATTTTTGGAGTCTTTGGTGTGAAACATATGTAGCTGTAGCTTAAAAAATAATTACATTTTGGTCTGATGAAGAGATTTGCTAATCTGGATAATGTGTTCTTTAAAAATGATCATGCAAAAGAAGGAGATTATTGGATGAAAAAAACTCAATCTATTGTGTGCAAAAACATCACACAATAGATTTCCATTCTCATTTACATAATCTATACATTTATACCTGCACTTTACGTTAGATACTGAGAGACAAAGCATGTAATAGCTTAACATTTCTCTAACATAAACATAGGCTGTCTGCCCCCCCCCCCCCCCCATTTTCTGAGAACACGTAGCTTGTTATCCGGGTTTAGTAATCTAAAACGTTGACCTTTCTTTAGAAATTTTCTCCCCTCAATCTTTCAAATGAAGTAATCTTGCTGATGTTTGGTTTCTATGAACCAAAGGGATAGAAAGAAAGGTCTGGGGGTTACATGTAAAACGACTGTATTTTATTTGTGTGTTCAGAAATACATCAACAGTACATCAGATATTGTGCTTAGAAAAGCATGTCTGCCTGTGAGATAATAGTCTGTAACTGCCCCCCCCATGGTCCCTGCAGGCATCCTGCAAGCATCCTATGAGGCATGCCTGTCAGGTTGCAAATATCCCAGAGTTTTTGTGCACTGAAACTATCCAACAAACAAGACTGCAGACGGTGCAAAACACAGAACACGATACAGTACGACTTCTTAAAGCGTTTGTATTCACTTAACTAATGAATAGATTAATTTAGCTGGGATTAAATGTTATTAAACACTGCCCTGCAGGAATGATAATGAATGAAAACTGTACTGTACTAGCCCCAGGGCTGTGCAGCCTCTTCAAAGATGATTCATTACATTACTTCACTTTCTTTATCAACACAATCTGTAAATTTGTTCCCGCTTGCAGTTCCCCACCGCTTCCCCACCTCCTCCTCCGACTCCATGTGAGTCATTGTTTGGATGTGTGTGAGGAATCAGAGATGTCGCTGCTCTTGTCCCTGGGGTGGAAACAACACAATGGGTGAGCACACACACTCACACTATAAATGACTTCCCCTCTGGCATTGCTGAGTGCCTAATACTTATGTCGCTCGCCTTCCTCTGCCAATCTGCAAGGTCAGTGTAAAATAACTGTATGACTCCGTCTTTGCCTCGCGCTCATACATTTTCAAAAGGCCATAGGTTCTGTGCACAGTTGGTGCATGCAGCACATTGCTCTCTGACTTTTTAATATTCATGTGTGGGAAACTCGACACCCTCTTCTCTGTGAAACACACTGTTGTTCTGATAGCAGATGGTGTGCCTCAAAAGAATCAGGTGGCAAACTGAGCCGCTCTTGCGTGCGGTGACTACAGGGACTCATCGTCATGCTCAAAAACACATGTAGCAGATTTTCTGCAACTGGCTTTGGAAGTTCTGCCCCAGTAGCACTTTTCTGTGAATGCTAAATGTGAGCATAATCTCAGCCATGACAAGTGGAAGCACGCACTGGGCAGTATTGTTTAGGCTGCTGAGCATGCGAGGGTTTCCACTGAAGTTATTCATCCCAATCTTATACTAGTGTGCAGGCTGAAACCTTCCCAGTCACAAGTTGCTCTCCTCAGGATGACACTTCTGGTTAACTCATCTTGTCTGTTATTCAGAAGCAGCTTAACCATGTTCTAATATACCAAATTACTTTATGAAAAACAAATTTGACCCCCTTAAAACATTTCTAAAAACCTCTCTTCTGGCATCCATGATGCTTCGCGGTATGTGCTGTGAGCAGCTGACAGTCAGCCGTAAAGTTGCGTTAGCTAAGAATGCAATTAGCGCGGAAGGCTCGTCAAGTTTCAATGTTAAGTCAAAGTATAGATGTATATGGAGGTCCTGCGGTGCAATTTGAGTTTCGGTGGTGCAATGAAAATCCTGATGCACAGTTTCAAATATCTGAACTCTGGCAAAGAATTTGAATTGGTTCATTCAATCAGGGACTCCACTTTTGCCTGTGACGTGTTGATGATGTGATCAGCGGGTTGAGTCCAAAACCAACATGGAGGAGAATCTGATTGTTCTCAACCTAAACATTTTTTCTTCTTCTTTTGGAGACAAGAATGCAAAGGTTCCTCTAATTTTATTTTTTGTTTTTATTTTTTTCCCTCCTTGGACTAATGCGGTACAGCAAGTCGTCAAACAGAGAGGTGGATTCACCTCAAAAGTGTCCGTCATTGAGACACAGAACCTGTAGAAGACGGTGAACCTCACTGTACTGAGAGAGTCTCTGAATGATCTCATGAACCCAGACATGGAGATGTGACAACTGATGCTTTTGTAGAGCTCTTCGAAATAATAAAAACCTGATCTCTCAACAACATCGATGTCTACCAGGAATATGAGATATACAGATATACAGTCAATGCTTCTGTCTAGTGATGGAAACTTTGAAGAGTAGCTCCTCCCACATGTAACGTGAGGATGCTTTTTAGACAACTGTCCAGCAGCAAATTTGCTTAACAGACGCATAGGACGTGAATTTTTTGGACAAATTGCTGTCGGTGTGAATGAGGCAAAGTCAGAATTGTCTCCAGTGAGACTGGGCTCCGCCATGGTTGGCCTTTGTTGCCAGTTCTGCTCTGTTTAGATAGAATTTTTCAGAGCCTTCCAATCCCATTCCTCATGTTTGGGGATAATGCTGGCCTGTTGACTTCTTAAAGCTACAAGTTCCAGCTGAGTGTGAAGCGGCTGGGATGACAACCATAACCTCCAAGTCAGCTGGGAAAAGTTGGAACATCAGGGGAACCTTTTTGCAGCCCCTTAAAGGCAGAAATGTAAATATTGAACTACAAAGTACCTACTCTTTTTGTGATATTTTGGGGTATTTTTGAACTTATTTGAGCTTTGATTAAGAGATTTAGAAAATAGTGGCCTAAGCAAACAGGCTGCACTCAAAAATCCAACCGATTACTTCGCATTGTTATTCCCATATTCAAAGTTGTTTGGATTTAATTTCATGACATTTGAATAGAGAAATATTTAAGTAGTTCTTAGATTAGGGAGTAGTGACTGCTGGCACTGGGCTCACTTTAATCTTCAATCTAGTTTCTGTCCCCTCACAGAAAATAAGAAATTTCTGTCAAATCATGCAAAAAAAAACCAAGTTCTGCTTCACGTCTTCCGTTTTTCTTTTTTTCTTATGGCAGTCTCCTGTGAAAACACAAATCCACCCAGCCAACCCTCAGCACTCTGACAAAGGGGGGGGGGGGCGCTTTGGGACATCAGTTCAATTAAGAGAAAATTAAAATAAACAATCAGAGGATTTTGTCTGACGGAGGTCACAAAATGAGCCTCACTGGCGGCGAGGTGCATGCTGGGACACCGTGCTGTCTTTGTCTCCATTGAAGTCTCCGACTACTTTATGGTGTGTGCTCAGAGGAAGGAAGGCAGGATTAAAGAAATGACAGTTGAAAAGGAGAATGGAGGAATTTGTACTTGTTTTATCAATGTCACTTAAAAAGTGTTTTTTCACATTTAATTTGTATGTCCCCATTGTCTTGCTTGAAAAAAATGACATTAGAAATACTCACAACCTTTTAATCTTTAGTGCCTGGTTAAAACCAAAGTTGTTCCACCTTTAAACTCGTCTTATCTCAATTACCAAGGAACACTCGACAGAAGGTGGATCGTTATAAGCAGTCTATTTGATCCAAACTACAGGTGCTGCCAACATGTGAGGAAAGCCAAGCAAACAGAAAAATACGTCCTTGGAAGTACAGGTTTTCCATTTCTTATATTAAAACACTAAAAAAGAATCAAAGAAAATAAATTTCAGAATTCAGAGCTCAGATGCATTACAACGGATTCAGGATGAAACACTTGTTTTGGACGAATACTGGAGAAATACTTCCTGGTGATAGTACATTCATTATTATTACAATTATTATCAGTCTGTTAATGACTAAGCTTGAAATTAACTTAAAAGAATTTTGAACAATTATGTGGGGATCATCGAGAAGAGATAATGTTATAGTGTATATACTGTGGCTACTTGCCCATGAGGGACAAAGGCAGGTTGACCCAGCGGGTTAAATTCTCCTCATACTTTTCAGTAATGGGATGTAATTTAGCTGAACCGGTTCTAAAAGTTTGGGGAGAAATAAATACCTAGATATTTGATATTGCCTGATTTGACTGGTTTCGAGAGTGTTTGCTCTACATTACTGTTCAGTGATAATAAAACAGATTTATTCCGATTAATTGCGTAGTTTGAGATGGAGGAGAATTCAATAACAATTGTCATTGTTTCACTAACAGAAGGGGAATTGTTTAGAAAAAGTAGGATGTCATCTGCATACAGACTAATTCTTTGATGGCTGTTTTTTGTTTGAGTTCATTTAATTCTCTGATGCCATTTTATTGCTGCAGCTAGAAGCTCAATAAATATAGCAAAAAGAGAATGGACAACCCTCACTGGTTCCCCTTCCAAGAAAAGTCTGTCGGAATTCTGTTTGTTAGTTCTGACTGACACATTGGATTATGATACAATATTTTAATCCAGTCAATGAACGGTTCCCCAAACCCAAATTTATAGAGTGCAGCAATGAGGAACGCCCAGTTTACTCTGTCAAATGCTTTTTCAGTATTCAATGAGAGTATGGTCATTTTCTGGTTTTTAATAGTGGCATAGCCTATTATGTTTTATTAGTCTGCGGAGATCATTGTATCCATTATATCCATTTATTGAGTGAAATAAGTGTTTGAATCCTCTTACCAGAAAGATTTCGCATTTTGTGGCAAACCCCTTCTCATCAGCACAGAGGTCTTGTAGTATCTTGTAGGAGGAATTTTGGTCCAGTATTCTTTGCAAATGACTTCTAAATCATTCAGATTTGGTGGTCGTTTGGCAACTCTGAGCTTCAGCTCTCTCCATAGGTTTTTTTTAATTTTATTTCTTTAGAATTGAGGTCCAGAGACTGGTTTGACCACTCTATGACCTTGATTTGCTTCTTCTTAAGCCGTTCCCTGGTTGCCTTGACTGTAAGTTGTTGGTCAATATCCTGTAGGAAGACCCATCCACGATCCATTTTAAGCCTCCTGGTGGAGGAAAGGAGGTCCTTACTCAAGATTTGATGGTACATTTTCACCCATTCTCCCATCCACATGGAGAGGTAGCCCTGTGCAGAAAACCCTCCCAAAGCATAATGTTTCCATCTCCATGCTTGACAGTGGGAATGGTGTTCTTGGGGTAATAGGAAGCATTTCTCTTCTTCCAAACATGATGGATTGAGTTGATACCAAAGAGGTCAACTCTCAATCACTCTCTACATTATGAAGGTGTTCATTGGTAAAATCCAGGACATGTCCTGCACATGCGTCTTCTTAAGCAAGGCTACTCTGTGAGCACTGCGGTGTAAAGTATTCCCAATGGTTTTCTTGGCGATTGTGGTTCCAGCTGCTTTGAAATAATCAACTAACCGCTGCTGTGTTGTTTCAGACCGATTTTTACTGTTCTTCATGATCATGGACACTCCACCAGGTCATGTGATGTTGCACCAACAGTTGACCTCCAGCTTCTTGATGATGGTTCTGAAGTCAATTCTGGTCTTGTGCAGGTCTACAAGTCTTTCCATTGTGGAGAGTTTGGAGTCTGACTGATGGACTGATTCTGTGGACAGTTGTCTTTTCTAAAGGTGATTAGTTCAAAAGGGTGTCTTCAATTCAGATGACAGGTTGATTAGGAGAGTCTAACTGGTCTGTGTGAACAAGGACTTGTAACGGTTACTTGGGGATCAAATATTTATTTCCCTCAATAAAATGCAAAGACATTTATATTAATTTTTTTCTTTGTTATTTTTTATCTCTCACTATGACAGTCAATTTCTTTTTAGGTGTGCAAACCTGCTAAATGAGCAAGGGATCAAATACTTGCATAGGTGTGTGTGTCCCTTTCCTTTAAGTTGTAGCTTATTGTTGATACTATATTGTTTGATGCCTGGCATCAGGGTTTAACAGCTATATATATATATAATCCAGCAGGATAGTAAATTGTTTGAACCAGTGAAGATAGACTGTATAAAGCAGCGTTTGGCTGTAATTCACTGCCGACTTTCCTTCAGCGGTAATGGCTCCCACTCCATCAAAAATCCTACACACTCTGAACTCATCTTCTTTCCGCTGCAAAGCAAATTATGCCTCGACTCTGACAGGAGGGATCTTGTTGCTGACCCAGCACACTTCAAAGTTCCCATGTGAGTTGAGTTTGTCATTGCTTGTTTAAAAACTTCCAAAGTTTACATTTATAAACTCAAGTTTCCTTAGGTCTTCTTTGTTTGTTTTCAAATGTCAGATTGGCGAATTTTGCAGTTTTTACATGATCAGACAAATATTTAAAAAATGATTTAAGGCTAGCAGAAGATTTCTTAGAGAAAGGAGGTGAAATGTTAAGCTTTATATTTTTTAAATTGATGTGGTTTTGGCTCTTTTAAGTCCATAAATTACTCCTACTACTCCGTTATTGCCAACCTAAAAGACCTATTCCAAGGAAAATGGGGTTGTTGGCGTCTTTAACTTGTTCTTGTGGCATTTTTGTCATGGTGGAGGGCATATATAAAGAAATTTAGGTTGAAAATTGCATTTCTGAGTATTCCTTTATTCAAATTCCTGTCAATTAACTATTTTTCTTTTTATGGCTAACTTTGAATCACAGAACTACAGATAATTTTTATCTATGGTTTTGTAAGCAAAAGTCTAATAATTAGGAAGACGCTTTTCTTGTCTGCATCTGATGCTAGCCTGTTTTTCACAGGAGTATTGTGAAAACAATTGAAATTGAATTTTGATTTGGTGCTATTAAGAACATATTCTTCTTCTTTCTGTCCAGAAAGTTCCATTAGACTTGGATTAAGAATGCATATCTGTCTTAGTCATTAAAAGACTTGTAACAGTCTGGTTGGTATTGCCGGGAGTTTGATAAACCAGTTCCCAGTGTGTGTTGGACTATGGCTGGGGTGCCACTTGGCTTCTTTTCGTTGATCTGATGGGAGTCTGTTTTGGGGACTGCAACGTTCCATCTCCCTGTTCTCCTGATGATGATGATGTTCTGTTGGCTTCATCAAACCAGGACCTTCAGTGTGCACTGTGGAGGTTCACAGTTGGTTGTGAAGCAGCTGGAATCAGAATTTGTCGGAGGTTTTGGTGGATTGCCCTCCTCGGGTAGGAGGAGAGCTCCTGCCCCAAGTGGAAGAGTTCAATCATCTTGGGTCTTGCTCGTGACTGAGAGAGAAGGTGGGTAGGTGCAGCAGCTGCAGGAGTTGGTGTGTTGCTGAGGTGAAAGGCAAAGCTCTCAATTTTCTGGTCAGTCTTAGTTCCTACCCTCACCTGTGCATGAGCTTTTGGTCATGACCTTATGGATAAGATCCAGGCTGAAATGAGTTTCCTCCACAGGGCGGATTAGGAGCTCGGTCACCCAGGAGGAGCTGATAGAAGAGCTGCTCCTCTTCTACATCCAGAGGAGCTCTGGGCATCTCTTTTGGATGCTTTTATGAGCTTCTGGAGATAAGCATATAATAGTTGTGATATCCATGTATAGAAGAAATCATTCAAAAAATCAAATTCATCATTTACATTTTATGTGGTCTTTTTCTTGGTTGAGTTGTCAAAACCAATTTACCATACACAATTATTAAATATTTTTATACTTGATAAAATATATAAAAAAACACAAACACTGAAGATGGTTCTATTAGATTGTGGTTATGTATTTATTTTTATGTTTTCTGAGCATCTTGTCTTCCCAAAGGCCACAAATCGTATGCATCCGCAAAATCTAACATCTGTCATTCCTGCTTTACTCTTCCTTGCTGCAGTCGAGTTGCTGCAACAACATTGACGCGCATAATTCAAAACAGAAACACTTGATTTGATTTAGCGTTTCACCCTTTGCTTGATCAGTCCCAGAGCTCGCTTAAACAAGAGTATTTATCATTACCCGCAAACGACAGGAAATATTTTAATAATGCATCTGTGTAATCTGCAGATGCAGAAGGAGGAGTGATTAAAAATGACAGCCTCAATAAAAATAAAAGGCTGGAGAAAAATGACTGCAGAAGCTAGCTATTTTGTTTTCCATCTGAATTCTAATAAACCCCTTCCACCCACACACGAGGCTGTTCACCGCTGAGGACACAGTGTCCCCAAAATTACACTGTAATCCCCAACCCATGGTTGTTATTATGGTACCTGAAAATCATCTGCTCTAAGACTCCCTTTCCCCGGTTCTGATCCTCCTCACTGTGCATCACTGACAATACCTCAGCCCTGCACGCATTATTCTGCCTGACTTATAGTTTTGTCCTCATCAGTGTTTTCCATCTGTAAGGCAATGCAAAATATTACCCAGGGGAATACAAAAAACACAGAAGTCATGAGGTGTGCTGGCGATTTCTTTTCTGACCCTGGAATCATTTCAGACACTGCTTGCGTCATTTCTTTATTTACCAATACATTTACTAATAAAAGTATTTAGCTGTTCATTGGGTCACAGCTTTTATAAATCTTTCTGGTTCGGAAATCTGCCAATCTTTCTAGCAAGTTCACTTCACGACTGAATGGTAAATGGTAACAACAACAAAAACCAAATCAAATTTAATAAGCCTTATTTTGTATACAAATAGTATAAAGATGGAACATAGAGGGTCTCTTTCTGATAAAACTCATGATTTTAGTGTTTTTAACATGTTCTTGTGGCGTTTTTCTCTTGATGGAAGACATGAGTAGAGGAAATTAAGCTCAAAATTGCATTTTTAGCTTAATTGCATTCAAATCGTTGTGAATGAGGAACAGAGGAAAAACATTCTCTATAAAAAGGACGTAGCTGTGACGTCGAAAATACGCTACTAGCTCTGTGCTCTGCTCCATTCGGATGCATCCACTTTTGGATGACTAGATCCATGTATATCATTGTTTTCCTCGTCTGAGCTGGTCTCTGGCTCAATATCAGCTTCAATATGTCATGATTTTCCAGGCTTCGAGACAGACCCAGATGCTGGAACCCAGAAAGAAAACAGGAGAGATTTATGGTAAGTAATTTGGTTTATTTTCTTGCAAGATGTTTCTCAAGGACAAGGTCTTCGGCTTGAGGCAACAGGTGAGTAGCTGATGACGTGGCGTGGCTGGAGGGTTTCTGTGAAGGCTGAGCAGGCGTGAACAGCAGACGTGGCGAGTGTGGTTTGTATGAACAGGTATGGAGGTAATCCCAGGTAACACTCGTGGTGACATAATCCTGGAAGTGAGGCGTGAAAACAAAGTTACTTGACACAAATAATTCAAAGGCAAAAACTTGAGTGACCTGACAAGCACCATGGAGGAGCAACAAACTGGCGATGAATGCTGGGGCGTGATCTCCTTAAGACTGCTGGAGGTTGATGAGTTGAGTGAATACAGCTGGGAATCTTCAGGAGCAGAGCAGAGAGGGGAGGGGGAGGAGAGCTGCCAGAGGCACCATGACACAATAGCTCCAATATTGCTTGGTGTTTTTGTAATGTTAGGCTGGGATTGTTAGGAGCTATAAACTAGTGGGAGAGCGTGTAAACAGATGGGTGATGGGAAGGAGGTGGGCTTACTCCACACCAGCAATCCCACCCACGACTCAGAGGGAGAATTTCTAATGCACTCCTGTCGCTCTGCAGAAACTATGTCCTAGAAAACGACACTGTTTTTTTATTTGGGCTTAAAACAGCATAATCATGAATCAAAGACCACTGGCAACACTTTGATAATAGATCTAAAGATGATCAGAGTGGGTTTGTTAAGGGAAACAAGAGCTGGACAGTTGGGCATAAATTAAAAGCCTCACTTCTCAGAAAGTGTGGAAACCTTTTGCCATATTTTATCATATCCTGGCTGGAGTCTAGAAAATGCTGACGTACAAGTTGCTAGAATTTTGAGTGTCTTCAAAAATTGTAACAACAAATCTCTCAGAACAGTAGCAGAAGTATTGTGGTTGTCAAGGACGACAGCTGTGGCTAATTGACACAAAAACAGTAACCATGCATTCCGGGAACGCAAAATAATAAGTTCTCTTGTTGCTTTGCCCCACCCTCATAATTTCTAGCCAATGATTGATGAGGTAGTTAGTCGGGTGGTTTTGTTTACCAGCTTTGGTTCAAAATAGAATGTATATAAAGGTCCAGGACTCGGTCTAGACCAATGGACTTTTCCAGTCTGAATATACCCATAATCTGCTCAAAAGACACCTGCCAAGCAGCAGGTCAAGTGTATTCAGAAGTTTAGTTGGGCACAGTGAAGTAACCTGGTTTTCCCGTTAAACATCCTTAGTTCTGTTAGTTCTATTGATCTGAGCAAACTTTTTCCATGTTTTAGTTCATATGATACCAAATAAATAATAGAGTAATAAAGAAATAAATCTTTCTTTCTTTGTTTAGGCGTACTTCTCTTAAATTGGAAACTTCTTTATCTTTACTCATATGTCATCGTTTTCACATGTATAATTTCCTGTAAATTAAAACTTCTGACTGTTTTGCTGTCCTTGTTGGCCAATTGCATGTTTCAACTCAAAGGAATTTGGACTGCAGACTAGTGGTTTTCCCTCCACAGATTAAAGTTAATCTATTGTCTCCATATGCTTCACTCTGTCTTAAGTAAAGAGCTTGTAATCCAAATTGTAATGTGAGGTTGTGGTGGGTGGGTGTGTGTTTGTGCGTGAATCAAACTGCCTGCTTCAATTAATTCTGTGATTAGCCTCTTTGAAAGACAGGAGAAAACTTTGTGCTAAGTTGGTTTGCCTTGATCAAGGACACACAGAAATACACTCACAAAAGCATAAATAGACAAGTTCTAACAATACGATTTGAGTGCGGACATGCACACACCCTCACAGCCAAACCTATAATAATATGCATTTGCACACACGCACATATTTGATTCCTGCTGCAGGAGGGTGAATTTGCATTAATGCCCTTGTGTTTGCACATGACTAATAACTGTGGTAATTAGGTTGGATTTTTCCAAAAAGTGCTTTTCCTTCATCTGTTACCAAAAAAAGAGCAAAGGAATCTTGAATCTACCCCCTGCCTTTAGAGAACGAGGGATTAAAATGGGAGGTAAAAATAGCCCACATGAAGAAATGGATAAGACCTTTCAGCTGCGGGTTGACAGCAAAAATCTGGCCCCTACTCCTCTTACTTTTATCCCCTCTTTATCCCACACTCATTTCTTTCTAAGCTTGAAGCATTTTGTCAGCAGGCTGCAGAAACCCTCTTGGTTTAAATTGTTCTATTAGTGCATTTCGAATCACTAAAATAATCCACCGAATCACTCAGATTAAACAACATAATCTCTTTGTACTGCTATGGCTTCCAATGAAACACATACAAGATGACCGGATGCTTTATACGGGTGTCAGAGGCACTCCTCTGCATCTGCCTACAGTGTATGTGCTGCAAGAAGATCAAAATTAGAACATTTTTCTGGGTTTGGACAAAGACAAACTACACAAAGAAATAAATAAACAAAGCGATCCTATTCTCTTTAACTAGGTAACTCCTTTTTGGTGTAAGGTTTATCAAAACGAAGAGGAAATGTAGAAATCTCAACTAAGTAGAGTCAGGCCTTGAAAGGTGAACGCTCTGTTCCACACAAAAGTGGCATCAGAAAAGGAGAGGGAAACTGTTTTCATTCAAAAGTAGAGTGCAAATTGTTGTAATACAATGCCTTTGTCACAACTGCCCTTACGGGTAGATACAGGCGAAAAATAGGCAAACATGTACGGAACACGCAGGTGGCACACTTGAAATTTTAAGGTCGTAGACCACTCAGTTAGCCTGTAGAGCAAAATTGTTCTTGCTGCGAGGCTGTAGTGAATGCTTAAACAACAAGTAAGGGTGAAATAAGAGAGATGCAGGCATAGCGTATGGATTTCTCAAATTTTCAGCTCCCCGAGCCCTGTCAAGAGAGCCCATTAGTGCTGTTAAAGTGCGTGTGGGCATCCCATGTGTGCAGGGGTCACCACTCACACCTCACTAACGACTACAGTGCAGCGTAAGGGCATTGTACAACAGCATCACCCACACGTCAGAAGCGTGTGTAACTTACAAAATCCCAACAAATACTTCACAATACACTTTCCACACACACAACAGTGGCACGTTCCATTTTCATGATGTCGCTTGAGGTGGCTGCAAGACACACCTGCCCTCCCCTTGAGATGTGCTACTTTTTATGTGCGACCCTCCATGTTCCCGGACAGCTTAAAAACCTGCAGCATGTGACTAAGGCATAAGGCTTGTATTGTCAAAAAGCAGTTCGAAAGTAATGAAAACAGACTCACATTTATACTGGATGTGTAAACAGATGGATGGCTGAACCTTTGACCGGGAGGTTGGATGGCAGTCTGCCCTGCCATTAGTGCACAAATGTATAAAATGGGTAAATAAGTGTAATTTGAGATTTGTTTTGATACTTGAAAGAAGGTGAAAGTGTCTTATAAGGACATGTGAGTAACAATTCCATACCATTTTCTTGACACTCCTTGTTCAAACATCAGTATGTGGAATCTGTTTGTCTCCTTTGTTTTTATTTTTGTTTTACCATGGTTACGTCATTTTTTATTTTTTTATTAAACTCGTTTTCCATCCAATATCCATTTTTTTTCTGCATTTGTATTCTGCAGAAACATCCACTTCTGGCATTTCTGTATTTCTGTATTTTTACCTGCTATCAGTCAAACGTCAGAGGTTACAGTCTTTAAGATGTACTCATTGTTCAATTTGGTGCAATAAGTTTGTATGGATTTGGAGTTGTATCTCAAAGTTACAAATATTGGAGACAATTATTTTTCTTCGTAAAAGCTAGTAGTTATGTCCTTGTAAGTAAAGTTTCATATCATCAGAAATTAAATGTTCATGCTATTTCCTTAAATTAGAAGCATGCCTATATAACAAAAACTAATCTTTAAATGAATAGAGCTCTTAATACAAACTTAACAGAAGTCTTTTAGAAATATTCGATGTTGCCCGTTTGAGACCTTTAGGGGATTCTAGTGATATTGAAGGGAGAAAATTATTAATTATTAATAAATGTTTTATTAAATGCCTTCATTACCAAAGGTTTGGCATTTCCAGAGTTGTATAGTTATCACATAAGTAAAGAAACATTTGATTTAATGTATTCAAATATTATTTGATTTTAAATATTTGATTTAGGAAAAACAACTTCAGACAGAAACACAAAAAATTGAAATTTACCATCGAGCTTTGAGCTGGGAGTTGTGAGAGTGTTTGCATGGAGCTGAGAGTTGGACAGGAAGTGAAGGCAATGAAGGATGGACTACGACAAAGTGCTGCTGAGCAGAGACTATAAGTTCAGCATGTTAGAGCCATCCGACGCCATTGTCTTTTCCCCTCTCATTACATACTATTGATGGATCACACTGCTGAGACAAAGACTGTTCAAATGAATAGATAATGAAACAAGCTGTAAGGCTGCACTGGTGTCAGGATAGATGTTGAGTCCATGCTGGCATCTACTGTGCCTTTTGCAATGAACAGGAGACGCACGAAAGCAGTCCACATCCTTCAGGAGGAAGTGTTACAGACTCTTGCGTAATCTGTGGTGTTTGATGCCTCCAGGAGACTTTAGTCTCTTTGACTTTAGTCTTTCAAGTCAGTGGCTCCTCCTGGGGAACACATGTACCTCTTAAAAACAGCATTATTTCTAGGGGGAAAATACTGTCACACTGACAAACAAAAACAGCACCAGCTCTCTTTTTTTCTGCAGTTTTATTTGAGGAACAACAACAAAAGATTAATTTCATGAAAGCAAAAAAAAGGAACATTTAATTAAATGTGCCCCTATTTCAAATGTGCATTACTCTTAGACAAGCAGAACCTTCATAACATCGTTTCTAAAAACTGAGACACGAAAAGGAGGTGTTAAGACTCAGCGGGCACTTTCTCAAAACTCAACAGTATGTAAAATTATGAGTCAAAGCTAAATAAGACTATAAATGTTCCAAGGAGTCATATTTTATAGTCATACACAGAACAGATCTATACATTTATTCATCCACAAAGTCTTTACTGCCACCTGTCCAAGATATAACATACGTCAGACGTGATTCCTTTTATCCCTAAAGGGAATTTAGAAAAATAAATCTGTAAAACAAGAATGTTTTTGGAAAAGAAAAGCTTATACAGAGATGGAAAAACAAATTCTTCTGAGACCTTTGCTGCTGCGATGGTGGAAAACATTAATCAAAATCATGCTTTGTGAACATGAATGCTGCTCTTTGTTTGCTCATTAAAAACAAAAAGTAGGCCTTCATAAATATAAATAAAATCTTACAGTTTAAGACGTTTTAAATAATTCTATGTACAAGTAATAAATCCACTTGAATTAAGGTTTAATGCACTTAATTCAAACAGCTTCTTGACAAAAAACTGTAACAAAACTGTAACAAAAAAATAAAGAAAATTAAAGAGAAAATAAACTATTCATGATTAAAAAAAAAGAACTAAATGAGTATTAATTAGGCTAAATAAAATTATAAAGTAAAAGATTGGTTAATGTTGGACATTGCCCTAGGCTTAAGAGCTTTTTGAAAACTCCTGTTGTTATAGTATTTGTTCCCTGTAATAATTTAAACCTGTAGCATCATTTAACCCTTTCATACCAGACCTGTCGCCAGCAAATGAAAATAACTTACCTTCTTCGAACTACCGTAACTCTCAACCCAGTCTCATCCTAAAATGTGTAGTAGCTACATTTGTCCACTAGGAAATGCGTGAGAGTTTTACAAAAACGCCCCCTAAACTGTGAGGCGGATACGTATCATTTTTCTATTCATTTTCTACGAGCCTTCTCGGGATCACGTGACTTTGGAGGTTTGGCCTGCCGTGAGCAAAAAACATGGCGGATGCACGTTCATTTTTCGGTGGAATATCCCATAAAACAAGATATTTTGAGGACTAATTTTTATTTTGACAACATTTCTAGTGAGAAATATACGGAAGCAATTTGGATTGGCCAAGGTGTTGCATAGAGGCGCAAAGCCTCCTTTTTTTTTTTTTCAGAATCAGCTGACTTACATTGATCGAGCAAACACTTCACTTCTGTAAAGTGTTGCATATCAGCACAAGGATTCTTTTCTTCACTTTAGAAACGTTAGAACAATTGAGTGACAGTAGTCAAAGAATGTCAACCTCCCGATGAGTAGGGGTTAAATCCGTAGCTGTGACAGGAAATAAAAAACACTCTGAACTGCCGTAGTTAATGTAATTCAAAAGGATTCTAAGGTGGAAAAAGCTGTTTTTCTCCATGTCAGAATCAGTCAATTTACTTCAACTGCGTTAACTAACAGCTAGAAGAGGTTACTGTAATTCAGACATCAACACTGGTTGAGCATGTAAACACAAACTCTTGCTTTGTTGCAGGTCTGGTACTCAAGATCTACCATCTCAACCTATTTTTCAGCTCTCACCACTCCTCTCTTGCTGCACAGTTACCGGGCTCAGGTGTGTTCATTTGTTGGAAACGGTGTAGAGAACATTAAGAACAACTTTTGCCCAGAGATCTCGGAGACCAGGTTTGGAGCTAGCTCTGTTTATTGGATATTTCTGGCTAGCGACCAAGGTGAAGATAAAGAGGAAACATGATAGGGCAGGTGTTGGGCGAAACTGTTGTTTTGGTCCAGAACAGAAGGTTTGATAAAAAAGTAATTACTCATGCAAAATTTTAAGGAACTCTCTGAACTATATTTAATGAGCCATGCCTGTTGACTTGAAATAGAGAAAGTGTAATAATTTATCCTAATGACTTGTTAGAGCATGCTGCAGCAATGACTAGAGCAACAGATCTGCTGTCTTCAGATGGCTGTGACGAAAAACCTCAGAATGATCTGATCCAGCAGATGGTTTGTTCCACAGAATGATCAGAGGAAGTCTTCCAAAGAGACCATTTGTAAAAAGAAACGCTGTTACAAAAGATGCCCAACGAGCAATTAGATAAACATCTGTCCATCAAAGTGATAGGCAAACTTTTGAGCAATCAGATTAACAACCATGACAACAGTTACAATCAAACCTATTTTGCATGTGGAGCAGCTGATTATGTTTTCCAAAGCCCCAAAAGGCATATAACAATTAGACCAGAGATCCCAGACAAACCAGCTGAGGATGAAGGCAGGAGGCAAATGTAGATCAGGAAGGCGGAGATTAAAGGCATCTTCTCTTTGATATTCTTGGAGAGTCTGAATCACTGTCAGGACAAAGTATGAGCTTGAATCCCTGAGAAAGAAAGATGCGAAGTCGATGTTACGTTTGAGAAGACATCTATTGCAGACTGTCTACAGCTTTTTCAGAGATCAGGTGCAGAAAGTGAATACGGTGAAGTTTTGCTTTTTTCATTGCATCCACGACTTCCACAAAAAGAGAACACTTCTGCTGCCTGGTGGTTCATGTTAAGTCTGGTAACAAAACAAAGCGATAAACCCCCAATTGGCTCAGGTGGTTGAGCAGGTCGATTCGATTCCCGCTCCCACCAGCCAAATGTCGTTGTAATCGCTTGACTTAGAACCACTTCACCCTCACTTACTTGCCTCAGTCGTGGCTCCACTGGTGTGTAGAATATTCATGAATGATCGGTGATGGTCAGGCGCGAAAGAGGGCAGCCACACCTCTGTCAGTCTGCCCCAGGGCAGCTGTGGCTACAACCGTAGCTTACCATCACCAAGTATGAATGAGGAGTGAATGAATAATGGACACAATGTAGCGCTTTGAGCGTCTGGAGAAAACAGATAAATCTACCGAAATTTTCGGATTATAAGCGCTACTTTTTCCCTGCGCTTGCAGCCTGCGGTTGTTGGTAATGGCGGCTAATTTAGGGATCTAATTGGCGGCGTCGTAATGTAATCTTCCGGAATCAGTGTAAGGTTTTGAATTCCCTATCTAACACCATGAATAAGTCAGTTGTTATTTTTTAACACACCTGTAAGCAGCCAAACAGCATGGACCTGACTTCAGGTTTTGGAGCACTTCAGTCATGTAGTTCAACAAAAGCGAAACACGCATGCCAGTCCATCCCAGAATCCTTTAGTGCCATTAGACCCAGCGTGCGCGTATTCGCGCAGCTACAATATCATGAAGCTTTCAAGTTAAAGGCAATCGTTAAAAGCAGCGTGAAAAATCCACCATCACCAACGGGATTGGAAAAGCCGGTCAGCTGCATTGGCCGGAGGAGCAAGCGCATGCTCAGGAGTGAATTACCTCGAGTCATAGTGACTCGGCTGGCTGCACGTAAATATGTGGGAATAACATCAGCCTTTATTTTGTCGGAACACGACTGGAAACACAAATCCACGTGATCGTTTTTACGGTTTCTAAGGACTGAGCGGAATTTTGCATTGAAAAGCTCACAGCCGCCGCTGAGGCGCACGCGCATCGCGCTTTTCAGTCGCCGCTGCTTTATTTTACTGGTGTGTGTTTTTAACCAGCCCTGTTACTCCCATAACACTGCCGCGACACAAGCTGTTCCCGTTCACCCCTCCATCCACTGCTGCTCCTTGCTCATTCTTAAACACGTACAACAGCGTGGCAAGCCGGGCGTTGGCCCCGCCTTTAGCCCCTAAGACTCATGGGAAATGGGGGATCGCGGATGTAAATTTCCTCATCATAACTGAGGGATATAATGTTGATTATATGGTTACTGTTTGTAATTTTATGTATGTTACCTAGATTGTCAATAAGTTAAAAAAACAAAAAAAAATAAAAATAAAAAAAACATAACTGAGGAACTTGTGAACAGAATAGAGGTCCATGCTGTTTGGCAGATGTGGGTATACTCACACATGTAAGCCTGAAGCAAGGCTGACCCCTCTCACAGTGTTCTAATGAATCACACTCATTCTGGGAGTCAGGATGTGCTTTGACAGGATGTTTATGCTGCCTAATACATGCGGCATGTACTTTGACGCGGCTTGTGTATGTACAAATCTAGTTAGACGCATGTAAATAAGTGGATGCGGCTTGTAATCGAGTGCGCTTTATAATCCGGAAATTACGGTAATCCATTATTATTATTATTAATTAATGTTCCAAAAATGTAGACCAATCCAATCCACCAAGTTGTCATCTTTGTTTTACCATATGAGTATGAGTACTTTCAAAAAAAGTATGAGTGAAAATTGGCTATTGAGGGTGTCAAGAGTTCTGCTGTTAACGGGGTTCTATAGGATGTTGCAAATTTGCAACCGTGGTCTTGAGATGACTATGGCAAAGTAAATAAGTACAAAAAAAACTAAAATTGAAACCATGTATTTTCCTTTTATGTGCTGTCTTGAGAACACAATGGAGTAAAATAGAAGCTGTCGTTTAGCTTTATGTGATGAAAGAGCAGGGTGGAGGTAGAAGCTGGAAGCACATGTTGATTTACTTCCATGTTTTTACAGGCTGGTGCAATGTTTACAAGTTTGTGGAGAAAACATTTACAATTTATTTTTTCCTCAACTACAATTGTTGCAGTCCAGGAGCCATTAAGCATTGTAGATTTAGAAAACGTGCCTGAAGAGGAATGAAACTGATTGCAGCTCCACTTTACTTCTATCATGTGTGTGTAATGAACTTCTAGTTTAGCCTGTTACACGAAGGAGACAAGCGACAGAGATCAAACACAGGTGAAGAGAAACTGTATCGCTGCTGCAAAACTACATAAAAGCCCATTAAGTCTAAATGTTTTTCTTCTTACTTTTTTTTCTTTGCAATAAAATGTAAGTTTTCATGCATTTTTAATGTTCCCCCCACAGACAAACACTTTGGTTTAAGCCTTATGCGCCCCTACCTAGGGGTTGACCTGTACAGATGCTGAGGGTTTTAGGATTGTCTGGGCCCATCCAATCCAATCCAATCCAATCCACTTTATTTATATAGCACATTTCTCAAACAGGCAGTTTCCAAAGTGCTGTACAGTGACCAAAAACCGGACAAAAGATTGTCAACAAAATAAAAACAAAGTACACCAGTAAAATGGATAAGATAAAATAAAAATAGAAACAAGGTAAAAACAAGATAAAAGCACAGATTAATACAGATTAAAAAATACAGATAAAAACATGGATAAATACAGATAAAAACACAGAGGACCACACAACTCATGCGGTGTTAAAAGCTAGAGAGTAAAAATGTGTTTTAAGACGGGATTTAAAACACTCCACAGAGGGCGCTGTTCTGACATGCAATGGCAGAGCGTTCCACAGCTTAGGGCCGACAACAGAGAATGCTCTGTCTCCCCTAGTTATGAGCCTCGTCATGGGCTCCACAAGCTGGAGCTGGCCCTCTGACCTCAGAGCACGTGCTGGTTTATAGATCTGAATGAGGTCAGAGATGTATTTTGGAGCCAGTCCATGTAAAGCATGGAGGGTCGTACAGAGGAGTTGCTGCATCTTAAGGGACAGCCCACAGAAACTACGCTCTGATTGTCTAATTTCCTCATTTCTATCACTTGAACAGCACTTACCTAGCACAGCTTGAGGGGTTTTATTGGGAGGGGGGTTGAAAAAAACCAAACATTCATACAACACACCTGCGTCTTACCTTTACTTTACCCATACTTCCCTGTCAACTGCAGCATGCCAGTAGAAAAAAACATGCACAAACATTTTTGCTCTTCGGGCTGACTGAGCGGCGTATGAGATTGATATTTTGTGCACGTTTGCCCATTTTTCGCCCACAGACAGCCCATATCCACCCATAAGGGCAGTTGTGACTTAGGCTTTAACTGTTTATTCAGAGAAAGGTAAACACAGACTTTGTGCTCACACAACATAGACTTTGTGCTCTAGATTACTTTTTCTCCAGCTTTTCCTCCATGAAGACACAGATCCAGAAAACAAAACAAAAAAAGTTTAATATAAAAAAAAGGTAAAACAAGTTAATGCGATTAAAAAATCTCACAATTATCATTTTTAAAATAAATAGTTCTCTAAATATGTGCTGAATTCTGAAAAATGTCATCTTGATCAGGTGACATTCTCGTCTGGCTTCACCACTGGAATGAAAACTTACAGGAAATGAACCAGGCAAATACACAAAACTGAAAAAGACATAATCTGAAAGGTGTTTGTGTCTGCAGGAACATATAGGGACAAGAAACATGCAAGATGAAGATGGATCTTTTAAATTCTGCCTTAAAAAACAAATCCACAGAACTTAGAGCTGAAGAGTGCTGCCCACACTTGTGCTCATCTGTTTTTTTCTCTGTTGAGTGCTGCAAAAGAAGAAAAGCTGCAAAGGTGATGTGAAAAAAAAAAACCCCAACGTTCTCACACAGATGTACCAAAGCTTGAAAATAAGAGCACACCCCCGCAAAAACACACATTTACTATTGATCAGTCAGACCTCCATCTTCATTAGCTGGTGGAGTTAAAGTCTTCCTGAAGGTGGAAGAGGTTTCCTCGTGCGTCAGTTCACATATGCGGCGGCGTACGGCAGCCTGTAGAGTTTCAATCTCTCAGTTGTCATCTGCATCAATCCTTTAAGAGGCTTTCACACCGTTCACTTCTCCTCTGTCTGAGATTCTGGCTGTCAGTTTTCGCTCAGGATCGTTCTCCTCCCACCTCATGCTGGGGCATGTTTCCTTGAAGGGCGGAGGGGGTGGGGGTGGGTTATTCCAAACTTAGACCTTTATTTCAGGGCAAGATAGAGTTGTCCAAAACACAGCTTGCAACACTGATAAAACTAACTTCAGTCAGGGCAGGTCTTTGGGTACACACAGCTATTTTTTATTTTTTATAGATGCTGCTTCCAGCCCATCCCTGCTTGAGTTTGATTGTCGTCCTGCAGAGCTTCATGTAAATACAAATCAGTATTAACAACAACAATAACTGTAGCAGCAGTAATGGCCCGTTCTATTGACTACTTCCCTTTCCAAGTGGGAATTAGCAGACTGAGCCACTGCTGTGGTCCTGTTGTGTGAAGCACCTTGAATTACTTTGTGTACGAATTGTGCTATACAAATAAACTTGCCTTGCCTTGCCTGTGGTCAAAGTGTGTTTTTTTGTAAAACTGCCTTAGCTTAATGTGGTGTCTGCTCAAAAAAACAAAATGTTGTTTTGGCCCATGCTTTCTTTTCAGCATTTAGTGGCTGAAAGGAAAGCGTGGGAGAACTTTCATGTTGGTACATAACAGTTAATATTTGCAATTGCCAGGGTGTTAGCATGATTGTACCACACAGGATACTGTTGTTTTCTGCCGGTCAAACAATTGGCAAACCTGTATGGAGAACACAGGGGGCACAACATTTTAAGATGGGTGAGCCCGTAAAGCAAAAATATTCATGCACATTCCTTCTATGGACATTCCAAAAAAATTCCTATGACTTTGCAAGGGTCCCATTAGTGATGTTCAAGTAATAAGTGCATGCCCCGTGCATTTAGCTTGACTGATAGAAATTTGGAATTTAAACAATCAGAGTGCAATTTGTTTGGTCATCCTGCAGGCGTCCAATGGGCACTTACATATCATGTGCACACCCAATACGTGCAGCATTTGCACATTGTCAGTGGCGGAGGGCACCCATATGACAACATCACCTGTACGTTATATATGCTAATAACTTCCTCCTTACAATGATTCACAATACAATTTCATCACAATTTTACACATGGCATCTATTGCGGTGTCCATACAAGTCTCACCTGCGCTTACCTGAAGATGCGACAAGCCCGCCAACACAAAAACCCACGAGAACCTGACTGCAGATGTCCAGAACTGGAATTCCTGGAAGTTTTCCCATATCCCTCAAAAAAAAGAAAGAAAAAAAAACTTGCAACCGGAACAGTTACGGTTTTTCCCATTTGAAGCTTTAATAACATTTTTTTCTACAGTTCTGAACACTTTGGGGCAAGGCTTACAGTTAGGGTCAGGGTAAGTTGTATAATTTCTGCTTCTGGCCATTTGCCATCTTGTCTGCAGTCGGGTTCCTCTCCAACGGGTCAACCCTCCAAACGGGGGCTTGTAAGGCACCCGTTTGGAGGGTTAGGGTTCATCCAGAGAGATCAGATCTTAGCCTGCCATCTCGATTGTAGAACACCTTTGGCCTTTGTGATAGTTTTGAAAAAACTTTTATCAGGTAACTATTCTAAGGATCTTTAGCTTGATCCGCCATGGCTTTTCCTTGATTTTTCCTGTGCCTTTACATCCTCACCTGCTGCAGGAGAAGCTCACCAAGATGACTGTGCAACCATTCTTGGTGTCCTGGATCATGGACTATCTGACCTACAGGCAGCAATATGTCTGCATAGGGGGAACTGTCACCAGTACCCTCAGCTACAGTGTAGGGGCACCACAGGGGACAGAAGTTCTCGGACGATACAGCTGTTGTGGTATACATCAAAAGGGAGAAGAGGAGAGGGAGTACAGGCGGCTGGTGGAGGACTTTGTGGCCTGGTGCGGGAAGAATCAGCTGAAGCTGACCACCCAGAAGACCAAGGAGACGGTTCTAGATTTCAGAAGGAAAGCCCGAACACCTCAGCCCGTGTACATAGAGGGAGAAAGTGTGGAGATGGTACAGACTTACAAGTACCTGGGGGATGTGTTGGACCACAAGCTGGACTGGACTACCAACACGGACCAGCTTTATAAGAAGACCCAGTCCAGGCTGTGCTTTCTCCAGAGGCTGCGCTACTTTAACATCTGCACAAAACTGCTCCACATATTTTAGCAATCGGTGGTGGAGGGTGCTCTCCTTTATGCTGCTGTGTGCTGGTGCAATACCAACAAGAAGAACATCTGCAGGCTCAATAAGATCATGAAGAGGGCAAGCTCTGTGGTGGGACTGAAGCTGGATCTTGTGGAGGAGGTGGCAGAGCAGAAAACTCTGACCGGATTCATAAGCCATCATGAGGAATCCCTCACATCCCTACATGATGCCTTCACCAGCAGGAGGAGCACATTCAGCAACAAACTGCTGTCCCAGCACTGCTCCACAGAAAAACTAAAGCAAGCTTTTGTTCCTCGTGCCATCAGGCTTTACAACTCTCTGGCAGGGCATCTTAAAAGTAATTTCTTGTAATTTTCTATTTTTATTTATTTTTTATTGTATTTTTACCCACATATTTTTAAATTATTAATCTATTTTTTGATTTTTTGTCCATTAATCTTTTTAGTCTATTGCTATTTTTTACTCTTTTTATTGTTTTTAATGTTTGCGTGAGTGTTTTATGAGTGTGAGCAGATGGCCATTTTTAAATTTCCTTAGGAATTATTGCCCTTTTCTATTCTATGCCATTCTATTCTATTCCAACAGATTTTTGAAGAAGTCAAAGTTAAAGTGGAAGTGTTACACCCAGTTACTGTGCTTCAAAATATGATCCATTTTTTTGTGGCATCCGAATCTAGAATTTCAAAATCCAGTGTCCTAGAAATTTCCCAGAAGTCTCTGAAAAACCAGTGTGCATCACTGCTCACTAGATTAGCAAATTTAGACCTCAATGCATTGTGTTCAAATGAATTGTCCAGAAGAAAATGTGTGTACATGTATTTTTTCATTTATCCAAGTTTTCATCATCAGAACACACTGGATTCATAAATACTTTTTGTAAAATGTTCGCCTTTTTTTTCCTTTTTTTTGCAAATGGGTGACATCATATTTGCACTACTTTTAAAAGAACTTTTAACAGTAGTGCAAAGATGATGTTAAAGAACTTTTAAAAGTAGTTAGTGTGTGTTCGAATTGCCCTAAAATATGAAGATCCAGGGCGCTGGATGAGACTTAAAGAAAAAGCCCAATTCCTGGAAAAAGCATAGCTCACAGAGTTGCATGTATCTGAAAGTTATCCACTTTTTTCACAGGATTCCACTAAATGAAAGGAATGTCGCTGAGATTTACTTGGTGAATTTTCATTTGTTTCCCTCAGAGTGAGTGGCAGCTCTTGTTGTATTCAGTTCATTGAGGAGGACGTTTGACGGATGGCATCTCAGTGTGTGTGTCTCAGTGTGTGTCCACCGCTGCTGTAACGTCTGATTTCCTGGGATTGGTCTTTGTGATCTTGGCAGTGGCTGTAACTCTGTGACCCCACAGAGGACAAACACAAGATATCATCGCAGAGTCACACATTACTTTCAGTCAGAGCGATGTGTTGAAAGATTTTGTCTGCAGTCATTTCATGTCCAGAAATGTCTTCTTCTGAAATGGACAAACTAAGGTGTCCTTCTACTTTTTAACAAAAAGTTATTGTAACAAAACACATTAGTATGATGTATCATAACAGTTTATGGTAAACTTTAAGCAATTTCCCTTTTTTCGTAGATTTTTGACTTTCCAACACTCATTTTCTAAAAGTGTTATGGTAATTAAAATCAGAGTTTTCCTTTAGCGCCTCTATGCTCATTTTTTAAGGCATGTTTGCAAACAAACATTTTAAATTACAAGAGAATCAATTTTAGTGCTTGTTAGCCGGCTGTTGTAATCCACAGTGGTGGCTGGCTCAGAAATTGCTTTGCTAAAGACATTTCCAAAGGTGCACGGTGTTGTTTTTCAGCATTTCATCAGGGTTAGACTTTAACACACTGCAGTTGTGGACTTTGTAATGTTTAGTCAATATTTGGGGGAGTGAGTTCATCAGTCAGTTAAAAAGCTATGACTGGAAAGCAAAATACAACTCATTGGTGTAATGCCTTTATCATTATTAGAAAAATGCAACAATGGATTTAAGAGTAGCATGTTATTGTTCTTTATGACCTCTTTTCACATCAGTACATCGTTGTTCTCCAACCTTTTTTCAGGCTGTGGATCGGTTTAATGCTAGACTAGGCTGCAGAAGGGCTTCTGATTTTAATATATTTGAGCTTCTAGTTTTCTTTTGAGGGTAAATTTTATCTTTATTCAATTCAATTTTATTTGTATAGCCCAAATTCACAACAACTGTCGTCTCGATGGGCTTCGAATAGGTATTTGAAAAAGTTAAACATAAAATCAAAAGGATTATGAATACATAGAATTCAATAAAAAATACTAAATTAAACTAACTAAACAGACTAAACTAAACTGGCATCCCTGCCCTTAGCCCCCACTTTGCGGTAAGGAAATCTCTTAAAAAAAACAGATTCAGAAAAAAGACGAAGAAACCTCAGGGGTGCCCACATGAAGGAGGGATCCTCCCGCAGGACAGACAGGCGATTTACCAGAACTCATTGAGAAGAATTGACTATCTAAATCTACAACTAAATATTTAAGTCCAGCAGACGAGCTTCATCCAGCTGGAGTTGGGGGGACAGCCAGGTGTAGGAGCAGTAGTAGAGACGAGGTACACGGTCAGGTACAGAGCAGAGACGAGCCAGAGACGAGGTACACGGTCAGGTACAGGAACACGGATAAGCCAACTGGAATCTGGAAGCACTCCCACTCCCCAGGAGGGGAGAGGGAAAGAGGGACAGTATGAATCGCACTGCACTAAACAGAGGCATGGAGAACTAAATGATAAGTACTGATCGAGAATAGAGGAGAGAAGGAGAGTAGCAGTAGATGAGAACAGAGGACAGAACCCCAGTGCACCATAGTTTCCCTAGCTTCAAACTTCTAGTGGCCTACTAACAACTAATTGTTATTGTTAAGTTTAATTTATACACATTAACATTAAGTTAAATATTCTCTGAATACTAGCTAGTCTGACAATAAGCCTGTCCAAAGAGGAATGTTTTAAGTTTAACTTGAATGTAGAAACTGAGTCGGCCTCTCTTACATGAGCTGGGAGTTTATTCCATAAGACAGGGGCTTGGTGGCTAAACGCTCTACCTCCAACCGTAGTTTTACTAATTCTAGGAACCACAAGCAGTCCTGCATTTTGCGAGCCAAGTGTTCTTATCGGATGGTAAGGGACTATGAGGTCCTTAATATAGGACGGGGCCATTCCATGTAAGGCCTTATAGGTTAACAGGAGGATTTTGAACTTGATTCTAGAATCAACTGGGAGCCAATGGAGCGAAACTAACACAGGAGTGATGTGATCTCTTCTGCTAGTTCCTGCTAACAATCTAGCTGCTGCGTTCTGAACAAGCTGGAGATTTCTTAAGGAACTCTTAGGACGCGCTGCTAACAAAGAGTTACAGTAATCCAGCCTCGACGTAAAAAAATGTATGGATGAGTTTTTCAGCATCACTCTTAGAAAGTATATTTCTGATCTCAGCAATATTCCGCAGATGAAAAAAGGCAGTTCTACATGCCTGAGAAATGTGAGCCTTAAATGATAAATCCTGGTCAAATAAAACCCCAAGGTTTCTAACTGTGGAATTGGGGGCTATACTTATGCCATCCAGGGAGACCATCTGAGCAGACAGAGCATCTCTGAGGTTTTTAGGACCATGTATAATGACCTCAGTTTTTTCTGGGTTCAAGAGGAGGTAATTAATTGTCATCCAGGTCTTGATGTCTCTGATGCAGGCATTCAGTTTCTCTATATTGTCATTCGGGTTAGGTTTCATGGATAAATACAACTGCGTATCGTCGGCATAACAATGAATATTAATGCAGTGTTTCCTGATTATGTTTCCTAAGGGAAGCATGTAGATCATAAACAGGATGGGTCCTAAAACTGAGCCCTGTGGGACTCCATAGTTAACTCGAGTGCACTGAGAGGAATGTCCATTTACATTAACAAACTGGTGACTATCGGATAAATAGGATTCAAACCACTGGAGGGCAGATCGTCTGATCCCTATGTCATGCTCTAACCTTTGGAGTAAAGTACTGTGGTCGATAGTGTCAAAGGCTGCACTGAGGTCTAACAAGACCAGAATAGAGAGTAGTCCCTTTTCTGAGGCCAATAACAAGTCATTAGAAACTCTAGTGCAGTTTCCGTGCTGTGGTGAGGTCTAAACCCCAACTGAAAATCTTCAAAGTGGCTATTGTCCTGTAGGTGGTGGTAAAGTTGCTTAACTACTACTCTTTCTTGTCATGGTTGAGTTTCTTTTGTATTGGTTTTTGCTTTCTGTCTTGTTCTGTTTCCTGTTTTATTTTGAAAGGTTTCCTGTCTTGTCTTGTTTCTTGAGTTTTACTTCCTTTGGTCCCCATCTGCCCTGATCGTGTTCACCTGTGTCTTGTCTGCCCTGTCTGTTTATAAGTCTTGTCTCTGCCTTCCTCCTGTGTTGGTCCATTATTCCTGTCTTGGTGTTCATGTCATGCTGTAAAGTTCCATGTTCCATGCCACACTCTTGTCCCATGCTCCACGCCACGCCAATGTAAGTTTTGTTTTGTTCTGACATCCTGCTCTGCAGCGCTTTTTGTTTGTTTTTGTGAATTAAACCCATTAGACTCTGATCCTCATGCCTCCGCCTCTGCATCTGGGTCCAACCGGCTCTCGAGCCACCCTCCACCGTGACATTTCTAGGATTTTTGAAATAAAGGGGAGGTTTGATGTTGGTCTATAGTTGGCCAGGTTGCTAGGATCAATTACACCACTGGGTTTATATCTGTCAGGAGAAAAACTCAAACTTAGAGAAATGCTGGGTTCATAGGGAATTTGAAATGTCAGAAAAATGTCCAACTCGGAAAGCTCACATGAACGTCAGGAAAACAACAGATCTTCCAATAAATGAATGCAGAGTGACTTTCTACACCTTAACAAAGGTCAATGTCTTTGTATTGCACCATGAGACACCAGGCCTACAGGGAAAATAAAACATTGATAAGGATTATTAATATAAGTTTAAATACAGTAAACCCTTGTTTTTCGCGGGGGTTACGTTCCAAAAAGAACCCGTGATAGGCAAAATCCGTGAAGTAGAAACCTTTGTTTTTTCTTACAATTAATATACAATTAAATACTCTATTATACATTGACAAGAAAGAACAAACCATTTTACAAGCTTAAGCATTTAACAAATAAAAGTACTTTAGAAACAAATAACTTCTGTACTGTACTGTCAAATAATAATTTTAATCATCAATGTGAACAGAAGGCTTCAAATCGCGGAGATTAGCCCCGCCCACCACGACCCGAGTAATTGAATTAAACGGGAGAAAATTTAAAATGATTATGAAAAAAATACAAAGTACAGTGGGACAAATAGTGACTCAGGTGTATTTCACTGTTCTTCAGACTGAGCCGCTGCATCCTGACTCCGCTCTGCAGTGTTTTCTCCTTTTGAAGCCCGCGGTGCAGCAGTGTTTGATCGGGAGAAGAACATGATGATTGACAGTTGTTGTCGCTCTTTTTCTATGGGTTTTAGAGAAACTCGAAATTGCAAGATGATTTGCATGTACTCGTTGTAAATTTGGCAAGCTGTTTTACAAACGTGTACATGTTAAACTGCAACATTATTGACGCACAGGTAGAGAAGAAGCGGAGTGACTTTTTAGCCAATCAGAATGCAGAACACAATGCAAATCCGTGAAGTAGCGAAACCGTGAAAAGTTAACCGTGTTATAGCAAGGGATCACTGTATAAGTTTAGATAGTTTAATGGGCCACATTTGGCTTCCCTTTACACAATCAATGGTTCTGACCCGGAGAAAAGCAGCTTCTTATCAGTTTTGCACTTTACATTAGCAAAGTGTTGCAAAATGGTGCAAAGACGCTATATCCAAGGCAGAACCAGTTGAATTATGTTGAATGTATAAGCGCTGCACCACTGTAAAGCAGTGTTTTTCAACCAGTGTGCTGCTATACACTAGTGTGCTGTGACAGATGGTCAGGTGTGCTGTGGGAAATTATTGAATTTTACTTAATCAGTCTAAAAAGAATTTACCATTGCCAGGACATCAGCTCTGTGTTTATCCAAACAGATCCAGGCTTCACTCTGAGTAGTATAAAAAAGCAAGACAAAAGACTTTTTTTCTTTTTGTTAATTTGATTCCTCTTCTTGTTAATAATAATGACTGTACTGCGATTTTGCTGCAACTTTGGGCATTTGTTCTCCCTTTGGAAAAGATTTGACCACCTAAACTGTTTTTGCCAGGTGTCTTGAAGGCTTAATAATAAAGTGTTGCATAGTAGTGCAAAGCTACTTTTCTCTAATTCAGAATCCAGTGTAATAACACTGGAACTAAAGCACTGGTGTAGAAGGGTCTTTTGAAAATGGAAAAATGTCAAATGTGATGTTGAAGATTTACTACAATGAAAAGAGTGTTTTAAGGTGTTTTTAACAGGTTCTTGTAGCGTTTTCTAAAGATGGAGGACATGTATAAGGAAAAATCAGGATGAAAACTGGAGTATTTCTTAAATCAGGTGCAGCCAACAGCCCACAACGCAGAAGCTAATTTCTGATGACCTCCTGATGACCAACTGTTTTTTGAATTTGATTTACTTATTTGTGTGGATTAGCACAGAACAAAAATAAATTCATAACATTACGGTTTTATAGTTGTAGTATTTTAGGGTTTAAAAACGAACAAAAAAAGACCCCTTTTTTTTACAGTTTGAACTATTCAGTAGTTCATCCTCTGCATGCCAACACTTTTCTACATCAGTTATTTGAGCATGTGGTTCAGGGTTGTCCATCATATTTTGAAAGTATCCTAAATAAACACTTAAAAAGTCGCTGATAAGTGTTGTGGGATTTCACATGAAAGCTGGAGGGAAGCACTTTTTTCTGTGATTTACTGCCTGACAGAGTCACAACACTGAGATGTTAAAAGCCAAAGCTGTGAGCAAGGTGACCTTAAGGAAAGGCAAGTGAAAAACGCTGCAATACATTCTGAGAGAACATGTTGCACTTTGTGCCCTGGGTGTGATCGTGTTGTTTACCATGTTTATGGGACTTCTATTGCTGCCTGGTCAGAAGATGCAGAGGGCAGATATGGTCTGAAGGACTGCTGCAGTTAATGCATTCTGTGCAGAAATGAGCAGCTTCCTGTCACTGTCGATCATGCCTAATGCTTGCTTTGGAGAAAAACAAACAAAAAAAAAGTGTAAATGTTGCACCACCATCCTCAGTTGGGTTACTGAATTGGGCTTCAGGAGAAAGGAAGTTTCAGTAGCCAAACCTCCAGATGGGGAAGTGTCTTGCCTCGGGCTAAGTGATCACACGCTCTCTTTTAACATTTCTTTTTTTATGTAAAAAAAGAAAAAGGGGGCAGCCTCTTGTGCAGCATGTGACTTATCCAAGTTGACTAAATTGATTCTTAATGCTTTAACAAATTTCCGTTTCTTATCCGTCTCTTTTCCCCTAAGCCCCAGTCTGGCTGCTTTCTCTGTCTGCATCCTCGTCACCCGTGCCAATCTCCTGTGACGCATGCAGGCGATTAGATGTTTATTTACCAGCCTTCAGCTCAGTTTTAATCCACTGGATGCCTGTCATTCACCATTTCCAATCTATGAACTCATTCACAGATATCCTTTATAATGGCGCGTTTGTGTTGAACAAGTGATCCGACAAATACTACCAAATGTCTTCGTATGAATGCACAAGAAATGTTGCGCTGTCCTTTGTCCCATTGAGACGGCACAGCGTATTTACAAAAGCTGTCTGACGGTTAGCCGTTGTGTTAAGCAAATGCTCGTTGTGTGTCTGTCTGCAGTCAGAGGCAGCTTTTCATTCCAGCTGCACTCAAACAGGCTGAGCCCTCTGGTAAAGTCGCTGCAGACTTCTAAATAAAACAACAAGGTCGTGCTGGATTTTTGCAAACGAGAGACCGAATCAAATCAAGTCAAATTTGACTAAACCCTGAAGAGAAAATTTGTCAAGATATAAAAAAGGGCAAAGTTAAGATATAGAAATGTGAAAATTAATCTAATACAGAAATGAAAATGAGAAAAATTAGTCATTTTTGAAGCTCTTAGAGCGGATGTGAGTGATCATGAAGTTCTATGTTTTGATTGGTGGCCTTTAGGCCACAACATCAGTGTCATAAAAATATTTCCCATCTACCTTTAAACCATGTTCATATATATATATAGCCCTTGTGCGATCTAACATTCTGTTTACTCTCCTTGTCCTACGGGTTAGAAATGACCCACCCCACCAAAGCCCAAAAATAAAGCAACGTCAATCAATTTAAGATCTAAAATCTATAATGAAACGATCATTTATCATTTAGCTCTCCATGCCTCTTTTTGGTGCAGTGCGATTTATATGTCGTCCCTCTTCCCACTCCCCTCCGGGAGAACTAGAGGAATTCCAGATTCCAGTTGGCTCGTCTGTGCTTGACTGTAAAAATCTATATAATTCTGCTCAGCGAATATTGAAGGTGTGGCTGCCGACAAACCACACGGCAGCATTTATGGAGAAATTTCCAAAATTGCCTGGAGACCTTTCTGTATTATACCGTATTTTTCAGATTTTAAGTTATTTCTTTTTTTCATCCTTTCTCTTTTTTTTTCTGCATATTTTGGCCACGGTTGGGACTTATCTTCAAGTGTGACTCGTGTGATTTAAAAAAAATAAACAGGCTAATTTGTTCGTTGTTTCCCCACCAACAACCACTAGAGCAGTGTTTTTCAACCTTTTTTGAGCCACGGCACACTTTAACCTTGACAAAAATCCCGCGGCACACCAGCATTCAAAAAAAAGAAAGGATTAAACCAGTCTGTATTGATCCACAGTCCCCCCATGATCTCACGTGCATTTTCGTTATAATTGTGGCAGAAAAAGCTGGAAGTTGCAGCTGTTTTTTTCTAATAGATGTAATAAAAGCTAAGTTAGAAGATTTAAAAACTTTTTGATTTGTGTTCGCTGTTGTTACAAGACGTTAAGAGGAGAGACTCGTGCGCCGACATGCTCACCCTGTCACTTTTAACCCAATGCATCATGGGAGATGTAGTTCAATAATCCGCGGACGCAGAAAGACTAGCGTCTCTGAGCTTCATGGTTTTGTTCACTTGTTCCACGGTCTGACACCGTATTCTGTGGAAAGCTACACCGCTAAAGACGAGCTTTAGCTGGTATTTTTGTCAGAACTGAGCGACTTTATCAGCAGAATTCAGAACAAGGAAGGGAAAACTTTAACCACTTCTGATTGGTCAGACTGTTGACATGTGATTAAGAATCCAAGAATGATTGGTGGAGACAGTTAAAGGGGCGGAACTTTTCCTAACGCAGCTGAAGCTACGGCTAAATCGCGGTTCCGTCATTCTTATCAAAATGTTTTTAATATAAACACAAAGCAAAAAGTCTTTTATGATCTCTCATATAGCTAATTCGTTAGTGTTTTATCAGGACCTGTTTGGATGAACAAAGAGCTGAAATCCTGGAGATGGAAAATGTTGTTAAATCAGTTAATAAATGAGGACAATTACCCACGGCACACTTGACCATCTCCCACGGCACACTAGTGTGCCGCGGCACAGTGGTTGAAGAACACTGCACTAGAGGGCCCTCTAGGTGTGTGTATCAGTATTTGCTACTAATGGCAATGCAGATGAAGAAGCCTTGGCAGAATTGTTTCAAAGTGACACAAACGATGAAGAATTCAATTGATGAGTTGAATGGATATAAGGAGTCGTTAGCATGTCCTTTATGCTGTGGTTATTAGAATAATTGTTCATATGTTGTGCTACTATTCTAGAAACGTATTCAATTTCCTACTATATTTCATGAAGCGTAATGGTTACGGTAGTGAAGTGGCATATAATCACTCTAATTTTGAGATCTATTCTGCTTTGGTTTGCCTTTCAAGATGAAATGTTCGTTCTTGGTGCCGTATTTGGTTAAATACATTTCTCCCTAAAGAGAGACTTAAGGTGAATTCAGACTGGGAAAACAGTTTGCTCCTCCTCGCGGCGGAGGAAGATGAAGAGCACACCGGCCCGGCGACTTCCTTGCTGACTGCTAAAGTATATTTCACAGCCATTTCTACCGGTTCCTGAATCGCTATAACCAAAGTTTGTGCCCCTGCACGGAGAAATGGCGTAAGCTGATTTAGAACAATAATTATCATCCAAATAAATGGATGATGACTGAAACCTGTTACGGCTGGTCAGAGAGGATAAACCCAGAAGCAGGAAGACTCAAACAAATCCATAAAGTTTTAAGCTTTTACTTGGACCAAACAAGACCCAAACAGAGAAGATGCTCCAACACAAAACACAGAGGGAACAGAACTTAAATAGGAAGCAACATGATTGCAGGCAGCTGTGATCAATTAGTGAGGGACCACAGCTAACCTGCCAGAAATGCAACCAAAAGAAACACCACTAGAGGGCAACCATAACAAAACCGGCCTCTTCTGGAGGAAGATGTCCTCTCTTACATGTTTTAGAAAGCATCATAAATATTTCAGAAGGGTTTTTAATGAGTAAGGATCGGTGACAGTTGTTCTCCGTATTTGCAGATTCTGTATATTCGGGGGCTTTGTCTGGTCCATAACCCCATGTATATGGGGGGAAATACTGTACTGCCAAAAGCTTGGAGAAACTTTCCTGATATGTTTTGTCTAAAATAAACACAAGTGAAGAAACGTTCCTAATTTGAGTATTCTCTTGCTCATTTTGTGTCGCTAACTAGCGGCGAGTTACACCTCCTCCGACTGCGATTTAATGAGTATTTCCTTATATATAGTGGAGTCAAGCTAAGCTGGAGTCTTGTGTCTTTCCCTTCATTAAGAATGCCTTCCTGCCTTAAGGTGTGTGCTGCAGTGTGTTCCTTGTTGACAGAAAAATCTCTTCCAAGCTGTCAGTCAGGTTTCTTTGTACCCCTGAAATGCACTCTTCTTGGGAAACAGACAACCAAATCCTGGAGATTAATATTCTGTCAGCTTGTAACAGGGGATCACTGCAGCAACACTTAAGCAATACTCATCAAAAAATCATTTCTTTGATTTAATTTAAAAAAAAAGGCTGAAATAAATGTTTTTCAGTGTCACTAATGTTTAGTGTGGGAGGATACAGTGGCGTTTCATAAAAACTTTCAAATCCATGTAGCAATTCTTTTGTGTGGGCACAAGTCACATTGCAAATGCAAATGCAAAAATAAATACATAAAAACAACATCCCTGTGTTTTTCATGTAGCTCTGGCTGCACAGTCTGTGGCAGCACGGAATATAGAATCACTTCATAGCCCCTTTGCCCTCGCTGGAAATATCTGTCAGAGTGGTCTGTGAGTCATGCTGCTGCCAAGGGTCTTCCTGGGTTCAGGTGCTTCAGCCCTCAGTCCACATGCTGTTAAATACAGATTCCTCATAGATGGAGATGTTTTTACAGCTGCCAATATTTTTTTTTCTGCACCTAAGCTGTCCATATGTTACAAATGAGGTGAACTGCGAACCTTAAAGACCCACTTTCATCATCTTTTGATCTATTTTCTAAGCGTTCCCAGTGGTCTTATAGTTATAAATATGCCGTTTTTAGCCCAAGTTAAAATAATCTGTCATAGTTTTTTCAGAGTGGCAGGAGTTCATCAGAAATTTGCCACTGAGTTGCGGGCGGGACCATTGGAGCGGAGCAACCACCTTCTCCTACCCGGTGCTGAGAGCTGTCTGTTAACATTTTTACACAGCTTACATCAAACACTAGTGTTGCAACAAAAAAATAGTGAGCAAAATTGGAGCTATTCAGCCGTACAGTTTTGAGCCATCAGAATGGAGAAGGGAGGGAGCTTGTGGTTCGCCCAGCGTATTTTCTACGTCACAAATATAAGCCTTTTCCATGTTTGTATGCTACTGATTTACAATAATTAGAATAAATAAGTACTCAGAAATGTATTCATCAGAACAACGGCAAAAGAACATGTTAAAAAAACAATTTTTGTTCAAGTGGGTCTTTAAAAACGAGACAACCGGTGCCTCAATGATCTGAAATGCAAAAGTGTTTGGAACCCCACATTTATTTCTATCTTTGTTAAATTATTAAGGAGTTCAGTTTTCTGAATGAAGTGAGGCACCAAAGCTTGTTGTGTTACGGAAAGATTACGGTAGCATGTAAACATGCAAAGGATGCTTGAAATAAATGCATCAAACTTTTGACACACTACACTCTTTTAACGAAGTTGTTTAAAGTTTTTTTTATCAAGGTATCCAAGTACAGCACAGTTGAAATGGTTTAAACAAAGTGTTTCTCGTTGAAGATGGCTGGGGAGGATGGATGGTTCACACCACCATCCATCTTCCCCAACTACATCCCTGCTTAGATTTTGCAGCTGCATAAACACACTGCTTGAGGCAAATGCGAAATGAGCGGTCTCAGAGGATATGAAGGACGTTTTTTCAAATTTTGTAGAAAAGTATGTAATTTAAAAGAAAAACATTTGGGATTTATAAGATATGCCTTGCAGGTGAAACAGAAAAACAAACGGAATCATGATGGAATAAATATTTATTTTTAGTACAAGACAAAAAAAGTTTTAGTAAAAAATTTTTAGAAGTATATTTTTAATTATCTTCTGCTTTGAGTTGCACCTGCTTGCTTTTATAGCAACATGATTTACACAGGTGTTTCTAAAAGGTCTCATAGGATTTGCAGAGGTTCTGAATTTCCTCATATGACTCACTAATCTCCACCTATCAGGTTTCTTTTTACCCTATTATTTGAGTTTGGGTGACAAGAGGCAGCAATTTCAGGCTGAAGGGCTCAAATATCCAACCAGATCGTTACCAAGGCAACCGAGAGTCTGTCCATTGTCTCCGAGGTTTGGACCATTTCATTTGAACATGCTGGTAACACCCACAGACATTTATTTAATGGACTGATTTATTTATTAATTTATTTATTGGATTCATCTATAAAACCCTGAAAGGTGAAAAAAAAAAGACGAGTTTAAAAAAATGGGACTCGGGGCATGAAAAAGAAAAGTTTTGTGTCTACCTGATCATGCATGACCCTAGCCTGAAAAAAAACCCTTTTGTTCTTGATATCATTTTTCTCAAGTTAAATAAATGCGGAGCTTAGCCTCTACATTTTTAAACCAAATGCAGAATGCTTGTTCTTTTGCCAAAGGTGACCAAGAATTGTTGCAGTATAAGTCACCTATCAAAAAAAACAAACAAAAAAACATAATCATTAGCTCGTAACAGCTGATTCGAAAACAAAAAAACGTAACAGTTATTATGAATAGAAAATAAGGCAATAAGAAATAAATGATTTCGGACAGAAAAACAAGTATTTTTGGGGGGTTGAGTTGTTTATTTTTACAAGAGAGTCAATGGAAAACAATTTCCCTCCAAAACCTGACTTCCAGTGAATATTTCAAAAACTGCATCACTCGGTGGTTCCTTGTTAACTACAAAATCAGGAACATGTGTGGGTGTGGTTCATTGACTATAAATGAGAGCTGAACTGAACTGAACTTGAGTTTGATTGCAGTGGGAAGAAATGACCCACTGAAACCTTCGTTCATGAGTCTGTTGCAGAAGACACTTCACATTCAATGGTTGAGAGCTTTGATTGGATATGGGAACTGGATCTTCCCTGGCGAAAGGAAGAAAGGATTGGAAGTGGACAGCTGCAGGGATACAGACGTCTTCAGCAACGGGCTGCAGAGATCCTGCCAATCAATAAAAAAAACATTGATAAACCGTAAGTCAAACAAATGAGCTTCAAAACATTGTAACGTTTTCATAAAAAATTCTGTGTACCTGTTCAATTGAGTTGAGTTGGTCTTCTCTGCTGCCGTGCAGCATTTACTTGCTGCACTGTATGCTCACTTCAAATTTAATCTCGTAAACTTACGAGAAAAAAGTCATAAATTTACAAGTTTAAATCTTGTAATATAGATTTTTTTTTTTGGTTGCCCTAATACTCCTTCATACGTGATTGATTAATTCATCTTGAATTGAATCTCTGTGAATTAAAAGGAAGACAATTTGAAAATAATCATCTTTTTAAGATAACCTTAAAAAAAATTAAACATGAGTGTTTTAGAAATTAAATATAAACAGTTTTTTTTGAAAAAAAGTCACCTACATTAATTTCCCTTGCTCATAGTTTCAAAATTTAACATGTTACAGTGTGTGTAAGAACTTTAAAGTTGTTGATCCATTTTGTCTAAAATCTCTCAAGTGAAGCATCTCCTGAGACAAATGCAAAGAAGAGAAAAAACGAGAAGAAGTCATGATGGATCCCTTGTCTGCCAGTGGAGTCAAAGATCAGAGGGATGGATGGGGAGTGTTAGCAGAAGGCTTAGAAGAGAAGATCTAGGAGCAGAGTGCAAGGTGAATGAAGAAAGAAGAGCCAGAGGGACACCACAGGGATGGGACCACCTCTCTGTATTTCACTTTCAAATCAATCTTCAAATCATTGAGATCCCGGAATGGAAGGAGGAAGGGATCGCTGGCGGAAGCTCTTTTATCTTGGCATCAGCTGACTTTGAGCACCAGCGGACTCCATTGTAAAGCTGTCCTCGCTGCAGCTTTAATAAAAAAAAAAAAGAAAAAAAAAACTGCATGTCATAAAGCCTTGGAAGAGCCCAGAGAAGAATAGAAACCTTCATCTCGCTTCTAATCTCTTTTTGACTTGAGCGTGCTCCATCAAATGAAACGATTTTTATCACATCCTTCCATAATAATTTTATTTCCTAATTGCAGGACTTTCTTTGAGTTGAAAGCCTACTGGTGTCAGGGTTTTGTAATGTAGTGTCTGGTTAAAGACCTTATCTGCTGGTACTGCTGTAAAGATCATCTCAGTGTTGGATCTCTGTGTGCCCAGAATAAGTATAAGGCATTTGTGCCATGTGTAAGAGCTTACTATGGAATTACATTTTCATGGGAAGTTAAGTGACTAAATCTAAACCCATCTACTGCAGGCTGACCTTCGCTGAATGCCTCTCACTGCAGAGTCTTCAGAATTCATTTGATTGCATGCGCATGTGAAATAGCTCGCTCCGCTGTCTTTTCTTCCACTAAATCCTTAGTGATGGTGGCAGAAATGGCACATCATCGGGTATTTTCCTGAACTTTAACGCACAGATTGGCTGTGCAGAAATCGTGTGATCCAGAGGAAAATTTGACAGGGTTTAACCCGAGGAGATCTGAAATCTGATTCGCTGTGGCGACCCCTAAAGGGAGCTGCAGGAAGGTGAAGACAACAAGCTGTTAGAGGCATTTCCCAGAAACCTCTTTAAACGTTTCTGGAGTATGTTTCACATTGTTGCTTTGAATGAGTTTAAATCCAAATTCTTACCATTTGTATCCATATAATGAAATAAAAAACTCAGGTTGATTATTTTTCTGTAATGTTTTGTTTTCCTGTAGAAACTGGCGGTTTATCCTGGTTTGACACCACTGTAGCATGACTGACCCACACCCTTTAACACCCTAAGAGGTAAGTAAATTTTTTTCATTTAATCAAATTATATTTTGGAGCCCACATTGGTTTTCCAAAAGCTGAAACCTCCCAGCACTACCAAGAATCCAGCTGCAGATGACTGCCCAAACCAATTCATTAAAATCATTTTTAAACCGGGCCTAAATCCTTGGAATTCACACAAACAACCACAATGGGCGACACAAAAATCACACTCATTTTCCCCTGAAACATGTTTCCTAGAACCTGTTTACATCTGACCCCTCTGAATGTTAAGGCTTGCTAAATTAAAATTTGCACAATCTCAGGGCTAGTAAAAGATCCCGGAAAATAAAAAGAATCATCTAGTGCATACATGCATGTCACTCCAATTGCATTCCCAAGAGCTACTGATATTAAAGAGGTGCAAACAATAACAAAACATATTTCTTTAGGTGGATGTTTCAAAAACAAAGATGCACAATCCAACAGAAAAAATGGATTGTCTTAGTCACCACAAACGCAGGTGTCCCACACAAATTCAAGGTCATAGACCGCTCAGTAAGCCTGTAGGGCAAAATATCCAAGCAGATTTTTCCTACACACATGCTGCAGGGAACAGGTTGTAGTGAACACTTAAACAACATATAAGTAAGGAGGGAAGTAGATGAAACATAGAACTTTTAATTTTTCTGCCCTTACAAATCCTGTACACTGCGCAGGGAGCCCGTTATTGCTGTTCACGTGATAAGTCTGCTTCCCTTCCGTGCAGCCCCGACCATTAGAATTTAGGAACTAGACAATCAAAGCGTAGTTTGTGCGTGCGAGCATCCTTTGGGCACTTATATATCACATGCACATCACGTGTGCTGCAGTTGCGCATAGTCAGTAAGGGTGTATTCAGACTGGACACAATTAGTTTACTTAAACCAGAGTTAGTTTTTTCAGATAATCCTGAACAAATTTTCAGTCTGATTACAACCAAAGGGACCCTGGTCCGTGACCAGAAACCGCTCTCTGACCCATCTTTGAAGGTGGTCTTGGTTTGTTTCCAATCATGCTGAGCTTTGGATCGCTCTGACATTCCTCAGTCGGAAAACAATCCGTTCCCGGAGTGGAAAAACTATTCCAAAACCGCCACTTTAGCCGACGTAACAGAGTAGGAATGTAGCAACAGATGAGCCGTGGACAAATATAAAGCACTTAATGTTGTGTTATCAAACAGAACAAAATAGTCCACCTGCTTATTTGTTACAACATTTATTTTGACAAAAAATTGTTCTGAAAAAGGTGTGAAAACTTTTTACATGCTTTTCTGTGTCTCGTTACACGAGACATGGCCGGCGCTGCTGTGACGTCATCCTCTAAGCCAGTGTTTTTCAACCTTTTTTGAGCCACGGCACACTGTGACCTTGACAAAAATCCTGCAGCACACCGGCATCCAAAAAAATAAAAAAAGGAAAAGCTCATAGTCTGTATTAATCTACAGTCCCTCTGCAATCTCACATGCATGTTTTTGATAATTGTTGCAGAAAAAGCTGAAAGCTGCAGTTGTTTTTTTCTAAAAGATGTAATAAAAGTTAAGTTAAAAGATTCCAAAACTGTTTGATGTGTGTCCGTTGTTGTTTTAAAATGTTAAGAGGTGAGACTCATTGTGCGCTACGACACAGTCACTTTAACCCAATGCATCATGGGAGATGTAGTGCCGAAAATCCGCCGACCGCAAAAAGACTAACGTCTCAGAGCTTCATTGTTTTGTTCACTTGTTCCACGGTCTGACACCGTATTCTGTGGAAAGCTACACCGCTAAAGACGAGCTTTAGCTGGTATTTTTGTTGGAACTGAGAGACTTTATGAGCTAAATCGAAACAAGGAAGTGAAGACTTTAACCACTTCTGATTGGTCGGACTGACAGACTGATGCCGTGTAATTAAGCCTCCAAGAATGATTGGTGGAGACAGTCTAAGGGGCGGGACTTTTCCTAAAACAGCTGAAGCTACGGCTAAATCGCTGTACCGTCATTCTTATCAAAATGTCTTTAATAGAATCAAATAAACACAAAGAAAAAAGTATTTTATGATCTTTCATATTCCTAATTTCTCAGTGTTTTATCACGGCCTGTTTGGATGAACACAGAGCTGATATCCTGGAGATGGTAAATGTTTTTAGATCAGTTAATGAGGGCAATTTCCCACGGCACACTTGACCATCTCCCACACTGGTTGAAAAACACTACTCTAAGCTACCTTGTAGTTCCTGGCCAATGACAGAGTGGTTTTGTTTACAAGCTTTGGTCCATAACAGAATGTTCCCCTTAATGCCAGTCTAAATGCAGATCAAAGGCAAGGTTCGGGACTATCCAGAACAAAGGTTTTTTTTCAGTCTGAATACACACTAAGAAGCAAGTACTTGTACCTATTTAACGACTAGAGTATGGCACAAGTATACCTTACAACAACATCGCCTGTACCTCATAAGTGTGAGCATCTTACATTGGCCTTAATAATTCAAAATAAACCTACCACACGCATGACAATGTTACCTTCCAATTAAATGACATCCCCTGGTGTGGCAGTGCAAGCCACACCGGAACTGAAAGACACCCCTGCGCTATTCTCTTTGACCATTCAAGGGCCTGGATGACCCAAAGACCCACAGCACATGTGTGGGTCGATAAAGATTTTGCTTGATAAAGATGACGCAATTCCAACTCCAGGATATTTTGTCCAATCTACACAAAACTTCACAGGATGATGGGTACAATTTAACTTAATAACTGCTGAAAACTACCTCTTCTAGTGTATTAATACATGGGCCTGTAAAGAATGACTGAAAAAGGCTGCTTAGCAAGTCTTACCTATGGAAATATTTTCTAGAAATCTGATGTGACACAGCCGGTAGAGAAAGTAATAAGCTTAGTAGTGTAGTGTTAGGCTAAAAATGTTTTTTTACCAAAGGCTTTTATTACTAAACATAAACCTCAAAGTCAAACATTATACTTTCCACATCTATGAACGTTCCAACTATTGCAGAGAACAGTGGGAAAGCTCAACAAAACATAGCCACAGTTGAAATAAAAATAAGCAGACTTTAAAAGGAAACTGTAGGACTGTTGGGACACCAAAACTAGAATACCAATGTGACAAATTTGAAACGTGCTCGCTTACTCTCAGTGTCCATATACAGAGAAATGAAGGTTAAAATCTTCGTCAATCGTTTTAAACATATTATAGTTTTTTACCAGTGTTCTCTACTGCGGTATTTCCTAGGATGAATGTTAAATGTACTTTTTTTAAGAGCATGGCAGCCTTTTATGAGGTCTACCGCCTGTACTTTAGCAGAGGGAAGTCCACAAGGCCATCAAAGTCAGTCCTCTGCCTGTGTTGCTGTTCATTAAGTGACTATTTCAAACTGATGAGTCGTGACAGAGGCATAAAAACATGTTCCAGAAATGTCCTTGGTGCAGTGCAAGAGGAAAAACATCGCCTGAAATACCACGGCTTGTTTTTATTTTCTAAATTTGATCAACATGCAAAACAATCAAGGTGAATCTGTGCACATTCGTTTTTTCATAAAGATGCTTTTTTTTTCTTTTACCAAATACTGAAATTGTTCCTCTAAATAACCATAATATTTTATGTTACATTAACTTTCTTTTTGGAGTTTAAAACTTGGCATGCTAACATGCCACCTTCAGGCAACATAGCTAGAAGAACATGGTTTTATCTAGGATATGACCACTTTCAGTTTCCACTGACTAGAAACCAAAGATAGCTACAGCCTGGCCCACAAATGAAAGCCTTTGTGGCCTACTTTTGGATTTTGTCTCAGATTTAACGTCACAAACTGTGTCACAAATTTACAAGACATATTAGTAAATCTTCTTTTCCCCTTAACTTTCTTTATCTGTCATGCTGCAACAAACTTACTTGGTCTAGACCTGGAACTACATTTAGTGCCATATCTGTCTTAAAAACGGACCAATAGAAGCGATTGTTGTGACTCAGTCATTCAGTACTAAAAGTGGGTCAGGTTATGCTACAGTCCAACTTTATAAAGAGTTCCTGTTTCCTGTTTTCTGTTATCATAAAATAACTAAATCATTTTTTTGGAGGGTTTTGTGAATGACACCTGTGCAGAGGGGAAATCTTTATGAAACCCAACTGTCCTTACCTGACAGCTGATACAACGAAGCCATTTAAAATTGAAGTGGGATAAAAAAAACTAATGGCTGCAAGACAGATTATCAGATCACTCTCTGCATATACATAATGTTTGATGGGGAATTTTTTTCTAATTGTTACATTTTCTTTGAAAAAACATTTCAATTTCAAAGATTTTATTCGTTTGATTCTATTTTTTTTATTCTGTATTACAATTCATTTAAAAAGATATCTCTATTGATCTATTGATTGAACAGCTTCTCCAAGTTACATCAAGTCCCACTTAAATCTTCTTTTGATTTATTTTTAGTCAAAATAAAAAACTTGTCATTTTCCAGGACGGAGTTGTGGGCTGGACTGTTGGCGCAGTTTAAGCAATTGCTGATATCCCCTCAGCCCTTTGTTTACACTCTCTCCTGCTAGCTTACAGCCTCTCACAAACCCAACCTTACATTACTGGTGCAAGAAGAATGACAAGCAATGTCTGAACTATGCAGTCGTACAGTTTTGAGCCAGATGCCAGCTCAGACGAGGAAAACAAAGGGATATCTATTTGTCTGCAAGTGGATGCATCGGAATGGAGCAGAGCAGGGAGGTTGTGGCCTGACAACTGTAGCACTGCCACAAGCTTTTTTGAATTGCATTTTATTTTTGCTCCCGATTCACAACAATTTGAATAAAGAAATACCCAGAAATGTAATTTGAGCTTCTTCTTTATATATGTCCTCCATAATCAGAAAAATGCCAAAAGAATGTGTTCCAAACACCAAAAACACAATTTTCATTGAAGTGGGTCTCTCCTGAATTGCTGCTCATTTATTGATCCAAAACACATCTACATTTCTTTTCCTTAAAGTCTTTCCCCGCCTCCTTCACAAACGCACAAAAAGACCATCTGTAACTCCTCATCTGGGCCCAGTCGCCAAGTCCATTTCAGTAAACTGTTTGTTAGGGGAAGCTGCCGGTGTGGATGTAATAATCTATAGCAAGTAGATTCACTCCCTTTCCGCCCATTCATTTTCTTTACTCTATTTTCTCTCCCTTTGCTCCCCCAGGAACAAGATAAGTTTGTTGAAAAGTCTTTGTTGTTGAAAGCTATTGTCTGTTGTCTCCTGTGAGTAACTTTATATCCACTGTGATAGATACAGCCAGGCCCCCATAAGATGTATTGGTTAATTAACTTAATGGCTTGTGTGTGTAAATGTGTGCACGTGTGTGCTTGTGTACTGTAAGTGCTAGACTGCTGGAAATGCATGTGTGTTGTCCCGCACTGACATAAAGTAAGGCTCATTGGCTCAAAACCAGGGAGACAAATTGGAAAAATTGGACTGATCATTCCTCAACTTCTAATTAATGAAACCGGGTAACTCCAACTGGAGTAATTATCCTGCTTGTTTTCATCACGGGCAGCTTTAATCACATGGTTCTACAGGAAACATCCAGTTTTTAACAGGCAAGAAAACAGAACATTTATTCCCCATTTTTTAGTGGAGGGACATTTTTTATTTAAAAGATTTCTGATTGGTACAGATAACACCATCCATGAAGGCTCTGCTAGGCATCTATTGATCTAAAATGGATTTTTTTGGTATAGCTTTCAAGAAACAAGTAAAGAACAATGGGAAGAAATGTTTCTGTAGATCATTCAAGGTGTCTGGTGAATAGAAAGCAGCTTTGGTTTAATTTAATGTCGAGCAGGCTGTTCTGATGATGTTTTTCTCTGCTGCCATTTACCAACAAACTGATCATTCCGGTTGCTAAACTCCACGATGTTTAGTCAGTTTCGTTTTTTAGCGCTTTTAGGGGCTGTAAAAGTGCAGCTGTTAATTCTATGAAAAATGTTTTATTCTTTTATCAGTGGTCCCACTAAATTTTAGGGAGCCAGAAGGATCACAAATTTTCAGCATTTTACATAAAAAACGGCAAATATTTCACAACATTTTGAAAACTGTTCTGTTAATATTTGCATTTTTCTACCAAAAGCTGAAAACTTCTGAGATTCAACTTCAAAGCCTAATTATTTTAGATATTAATTTTATTCTATCCATTATGAAGTCATTATTTTCCTTTTGGTTCTGAAGTTTTTAAACTTCTATTTCCAGTTGGTGCAAATCAAGTTTCATTTTTGAGTTTACATCACATAACTGATTTTTGTCAATCTTTTGAACTGCTTGAATAAATCGAGATTTGGGTCAAATATGCTTTTATTGTCACTGTCCGCATGTACAATGAGATTAAAAGCAGTGATCATATAGTGCAAAGAAGATCATATAATATGTACACAATGCTTAAAAAACCTTGCAGTAAAATCTCAAGACGGATGAACAAGCTGATGATAACAAGCTGGGAAATTTTTTACACGGCATGACTTCCATTGAAAGAAGCAAAAACTACTCTTGCACTGAGAAAAATCCAGTGTTATACCTTTTACATTTTTTCTCTCAGTAGCTGTCTTTCTTCCCAAAAAATGTGTCAATTTCTTTTATCCACATCTAAACTCTTGGTGGTGTTTTAAAGCTTAGGCTTCTGTGGTGGAGTGTCAGGGAGATAACTTTCGACATGTGTCTCCAATGTGTCATAATGAGACACATATTCATATTTATGCACCCGGGTAACCTGAGGAAGAGACTTGAAAGGAAGTCGTGCCGTGTTTGTGCGTGGGCTCTGAGATAGGTGTGAGTGTGGGAGGCGAGGTGGGCTTCAGCGTCCAGCCTGTGCAGCAAGAGATAGACAGACGGGAAGAAAGAGTGGAGCTCTGAGGAAAAGGAGTGGGCGGAGGGGTAGGCCTTGAGAGGAAAGTGAGGATGAATATGTGGGAGGATCTAAACTCTGGGGACGCAAGAAAGCAAAAGATTGAAGGCACAGCTCAGTTGTCTGGGTTTGTGAGTGTTTGTGAGGGATGCTAAAGCCCTTCTCCTTATTAGATGGAAAGTCTAACATCACCCATGGGTGATTGAGACTGGAAGTGAAGCACTTTTCATATGTGCATGTAAGGAAACTTCAGCGTCATTTAGGGTGGTTGTGAAATAGTCTTTGACTGGTTCAGCTTTGCTGATTTTTCTTATAGTTCATTTGATAACGCTACACAAAAACAAAAAAACAAAAAAAACCTGTAGATTTAATTTAAAGCCTTGTGTCAAGTGGTTGAATTCAACCACACTGAGTACTTGTTGTAAAGCATGTTTATATAGTATCAGGTACGGAATCCCATGAGGATAAATATTGTGGCGTTTCAAAGAATGCAGACGCTGGTTTCACCATAAACTCCTCATTTATTTCGAACACTCGGTTACTGTCGGCCGTAACCACGCCGTACAAAACGGGGTCAGACTTTCCAACTAAAAAAAACGAGCTTCCCTCCTAGTCTGGCGGCTTTTCCTCCCGTCTCCCGCCACGCCCACTGTTCTCCGTAATCAACAGAGCATTTAGCATCTAATAGAACATTAATGAATGAACAGAACACAGGGATGCCTCAATATTGTCAAGAATTTTGCATAATCTCTTGCCTAATTCATTAGGTAATGCAAAAATATTAAATGTATTTATTAATACATGAATAAATACAATTAAAATTCAAAGGAGTTAAATAAAAATTACAAAAGGCACTTTAGTTAAAATAAGAACAGCCATAGTTTGTCTTAGGCAGGAATGTACGGTGGCCCTGAAGTCCAAATCTCATTAACAAATCCCTCGGCACAAAAACATATTAAAGATCACAGGGACAATTAAAAATGCAAGACAAACAATTAAAAGAAACATTATATTTTATAAAATCAGAACAGAATTCCAGAAAACAAAACGTAAAAACATAACTTTTTGTAATTTTCAAAAATCTGACGTAAAATGTTAAAAAATGAAACAAAATAAGAAACCAGAAAAAGCAGGTATTATGGGACATCAATGATCTTGAAAATGTTTCAGAAAGATTTAATAGAAGTATGAATTGGCAGTATTCTTTGGCGACTGGGTTCCGGGCTGGAGACATTTTGCATTTCTGTGATGACCTCGGACCAAATGAAAAGACCCCAGAACCCAGACGCCGATGGCGGTTAAGGCCAGACCGGATCGACCTAATGACTAAAAACATTTATCATTAAAGTGAATAAATTAAATAATTCAAGAGATGTTTTATTTTACTTTTCAAGAGTTGTAAACTATCCCTGTATTTAATTTAACGGCATCTTGTTAAGCTGAGCTGAAAGCTGAGAGCCCCCCACACATCCGTCTGTTTGGCACTGTGACGACGCAGCAGCTTGTCCAGAGTGTGGCCCTTCTCTTACCTGATGACAGCTGGAACAGCCCCAACCCCCCACCACCCCAACCCCTCTCTGACCCTGAGCAGAATGGATGGAAAGTGGATCTATGCAGGCGGAGGTGTTGTTCATCTTCCAACTTGTTCAAAACCTCCGTAACAACGCACTTTTTATGGGCCTTCTGTGTCACCCATGAGAATAGAAAAATGAAATGTGTGCCCCAACCCCCCACCACCCTACCTCTTTTTCTTGCCTGGTCAGCTCTGAACTGTTTTGATGAAGTCTGAGACAAGTTGATGGGTGAGAATGGAATCAATGTTGTTTTAAACTTGTTGTCCATGTGTTTGTGAGGAAAATGTGCTCAGGTAGAAAATAATCGATTGATTAAATTTACTATAACTCGTTTCAAGTGATTTTTCAACTAGGGATTTCCTAATCCAATAAGAAATTGGGCCCAATCACGTGGTTTCAGACCCGATCTGTGTCGAATGTTTGGGAAAAAGGGATGAAAAAAAACTATATTCTCTCCAAAACTAATAGATGGTTATGAGCTAGTCAAGTACTTGTCATCCTTTTCATGCTACAACAATGATTTTAAAAGAGGGTCATCATCAACTTTTCAAAAATCTTAAAGGGGAAATGAAACGCATCCGATCAAAAAACGTCCAATAGCTCTGAAAATCCTGAGGCTACAGTCTCCCATTCCCCCCCCCCCCCCCACCCAATTATCACCTATTCTTTACTGTTTAAGGGTTCAATGACCAAAGAAGGTTAACAAAATAACATTTGTGGAAAATCTGAATCTGTTTATTGAAGTAGGAGATCAGAACTGTGTGGCAGATTCTCAAAATAACCTTATTGAGACATTCCTAAAAAACAAAAGTAAAAGACAATAAAAATTTAAATATGCAGACAAAAATTCAATTCAATTTTATTTATATAGCCCCAAATCACAACACAGTGATGGGTTCACATCGATTAGTGTACAAAAACATGGAATCGGTCATAAAACATGAACATTTGCTAATTGCTAAACTAAACGGACCCTGGGCATCCCTGCCCTTAGAACCTCCTTTTAGGTGAGGCTAAAAACAGAAAAAAGATTACAGGAAAAAAGAATAAACCTCATGGATATCCCCATGAAAGAAGGATCCTGTCCCAGGACAGACAAATCTATCTAAGACTAAGTCTTTCATTGATTAAAAAAAGACAAGAAAAAAAAAATAACTAATGCCACCTGGTTGACATAAGTGCTTTTAATTTGAAATAAACAAATTTGCATCTATACATACAATACACACATGACAAATATATTGATGTTAAACTAGTTTATCAATAATAAAATAGTAAAAAAGTTTGACTAATTGCTTGAAACAGAGTGGGAGGAAACAAATTTGAATCATCCAAACACTATTTTGTTAGATGTTTTTTAAATACATATTTGCCCATAATTATAAGTTCTTGTTATTTTTTTCTGTTAATAGAGCACAAATCAACACTTCTTTGGTTTCTATTCTTTGGTGGCTCAGCCAATGGTGTGAGGACCGGCGCTTGGGTTTGGTTTTGTCAGTTTTATTTCCTTAGTTCTCTTAAAGTTCTCTTTAGAAGTTTACCCCGCCAGTCACACCAGCTTAATGTTAGTGATGGTCCACAGCTGTTTTCATTTCTGTGTCTGGTTTTAAGGTCTTACTGATCAGAACTTCTGATTCTTCATGGAGTTTTGGCACGTTTAAGTTTTATTAATAAATGTTTATGTTTGTTCCACCAAACCTGGCCTCCGGTAAATTGGATCTGACACCAACAGTTCCTGACAAACTCTGACAAAACCCCCCACAAAAAAACTACATTTTTTATTCAATTTTAATCTATATCTGGGGTGGAATGTAATTACTGTCCCAAATGAATAGAGCGTCCAGTTATTAGTTTTTTCCCCTCATTTGTTTTGCATGTTTTGCTTCAACAAAAAGACCCTATTTTTCTTACTAAGAGTTTCTAGCTCATTCTATAATATTTCTAATGATGTATTCCAGAGCAATACATGTAGATTCTCACTGTGCTGCTAATGAAAGATTCTGCCTTTGACTCTCTTCTCCCCGGAGCTCAGCTTTGGATGAGAACGGCGAGTCTCATCCATTTCTGTCCTCTATAAACCTTTCAATGTTAAACTTCTGAGCACTACCTCTGAGTCAGAATCCAGAAGAATCAGGGGAATTCTTTGATTCCAAGTTCTTCTGTACAGACGCAAGAATGGTGGGAGATTGATCAATTCAAATTGTCTACTCTTGGGCTGGTGGACTATGGAAGCAAGTGACTCTGTTCTAGTTGAATTGTTTTACAAATAAACCACACAGTTCTCACTTTTTCTACAACTCTGGAAGACTTAGGTTGTGTATCTTTGTGTGTGTGTGTGTGTGTATCTTTCCCTCACATGATTTGATGAACATGTCCGTAAACGGTCAATGCCTCACAACGTTTAAGATTCAATTAACTTTGAGGCGAAAAAACATAGTCTGATTCTTTAACCTAAATGGATACAATCGGCATATAAAATTATAAATAAAAAAACATTTTAACAGAAAATTATTTTTTTTCTTATTAGTACCTTTTATTTTAAACACAAAAAAGAAATGACAAAATCAGCTTCAATCATTCAAAGCATTTTGGGTATTTCAGACTATTTTGATCTTTGAGTTTAAGAAAAGCGTCATATCAATTTATTCAGGTATTGTTTGGTGAGCTGTAAAAAAATGTTATATTTTTATTGTACAAAACCTACTGTACATCTCTTGCTGTGTTCCACCTAAAGCCAGTTGTAAATGACTTAGTAGCACTTTGTGATTGAATGTCTTTTTGTTTGACTTGATCACAAAAAGGCAAATGGAGTAGAAACACAAGTGAAACTGACGGTTTGACAAAAACTGATTATTTGCTTCCTGCTTGATTTCATACCTTTTTACTAACATCATCTTGTTCATATCTGTGGTTTTGAACTAATACTGCTGTTACTCTCAGTACTAGAATGATTTTTCTATAGGCATCTGTCTGCCTTACATCCATACTGAAAACAGAACCAGATTATTTTTTTAAATAAAAAGAAAAAGTTTCACAGCAAAATAAGATTGAGTGATTGTTTGATTGGTTTAAGCATTGTAGTCAAAGCAATAAAGAATGTACACAGATTTATTAAACTCATTACAGAAATGATGAAGTGCATAGCTAAAACAAAAACAGAAATAAAAAAGACACTAAAAAATCACATATGCTTAATTAAATATAGTAATGTAGGACTTGATTTATTGCTTAAAAATCTGGTCATAGCTGTGGAAACAGAAACATTTCAGAAACAAATTGAATCTCTCAAAATGAAAATGACAGTAATCTTGATTTTCATAACACTGCAAGTGCAAGAAAGTGGAACCAGGAGTAAGTTTACAAAAAATAATTTTTTAGTAATGTGAAAAAATGACACCTAAAACTTCAAAACCATGAAAATGCATCTGCAGGGTCTCCAAAAATACAAAAACGTTTCATCAAGCTAAAACTTTTCTGGTAGTTCAAAAAGCAAAAAAGGGTGACAGTTTAAAGTCACGAATACAATAATAAAGACCAAAAGTCAAACAGGAAATCTTGGTGTCATAAGAGAGCTTTATCTGATTCAAACTAAATCGTTTTCTTTAACTCCTCAATCACAGAGACTCTGAGGTTTTGTGTCCAGACAAATTTTCAAGAAGCGGATCCATCTCTTATTCTTCAGCAGGCTGGACTAATGTTGCATCAAGTCCTTACACTGGCTGCCAATTAATTAGATATAAAACTGACTCTATAAAGGGCTGATGGTAGTTTATAATTCAGTCAGATTTATAGGGTGTGCTCACCTAAATACCTGTCAGGTCTCCTCATGGAGCATAAACCAAGCAACACTATGCGACCTTCAGGAAGCAAACAGCTGGTGGAGCTCAAAATTCAACATTTTCTGTACTTTCGGGCGCACCAGTTTGACCATCAATAAATATTTTTAAACTTATGTCATATATAAGACACACAACTGTAGACGCATTAAGCGAGACAAAAGAGTCTGACACAAGTCGTTCAGTCAGACTTGACTAACTGCATTCACAGTAACTTAGCACTGAGCTAAAAGACGTTCGTCTTCGCGTATTCATGTTACCTCGAACTCCTGACCTTTTTGCAACTTGTAAAAAATAAAACATTTCGGCAGCGCTACACCAAACATTTTGACAAAGCGCCATTTACCTCTTAAATCGCTTTGACATCAGTAATCATAACCAGAATTGATCCAGACAATAGACCCTCTGTGTTATAAGGTCCACTGCACCATAGTTTATTGAAAAAAATATGTCTTTTAAGTTCTCTTTATCCGTCTGGAAATAGAACTCCTGCGTACAGCGTGCATTGCGGTCCGGAGAGGCGGATGTAAGACGAAGACATGACGGATGCGATATAAACACTCCAATTGATTCGTGAACAGTCTATTTTTTTGTGTCAATGCGAATGAGATGCACCGCAGACCGACCATCCACAGCTGTCTTCATTTAGTTGATTACCATCAGTGTATAAGGATCTGGTTTTCAGTTCTTCAATGTCATCTGCTCTGTTTTGCCACCTCCCTGGTTTTTAACATGTGTCAGTTTATTTCTAGAATGTTTTAGTCTCCTGCATGTTGGGTCCTACACCACCAGTTTCTGACAGAAGCTGCTTTTGGCTGTTGTAGACTGAAGGTGAAGATCACATTATTCTGGAACGACAGTGATGATCTTTTACCCCGTTTATTGCTATATATATATATATATATATATAATTGTTTATTTTTTTGTCTTCTGTGGCCTAATTGGTTTTGTATAATTCTTCTGAGAATGCACAGAAAACACACATCTAGCTAAATGAGACTCATCTTGATTGGTTGGTGTCATAGAAAATAGGAATAGGAATAAAAGATAGATCATTTGGCAAAAGCAGCGTGACATGGAGAGTTCAGACAGCAGAGAATGATGACCTGCACTTTAAGTCCGTAAATAGTTAATTTTGGTCTAGACATGCCACTTTACTTGTGCTTTTTTTTATCACACAGAAAAAGTTGAAGAGTAGACAATCAGCTTGTAGTTGTGAATGCTGTTTTCTCTGCTGCACCCTGCTCTGCTGGAAGATCAGCGGCAGAGATATCAGCGGGATCAATAAATTCATTCATGAAGCCAACAAAGTCACTGGGCAGAGCCTGGAGACGGCTGAGTCAATGAGGGACAGAAAGTCACTGAGCAAACAGTCCTCCATCGTGGTCATTCCACCCCCCACCCGTCCATCACAGCCTGCAGACTCACAGCAGCTCATTTTCCAGCAGACTCCTCCCAGAAAAAAAACGTTCAAGCCGTCAATCCTGCAGTTTCATATCATTGCACAACAGCTCATGAATTACACTCTTTTGAAGCAAATTCTTCCCTTTTTGCAGAATTCTTATCCAGTTTATCAGAAATTATGTGCTGCATTTGCTTCGGGAACTGTTTTTGTTTTTCCGATCTGAAGCGACACTTCTTCATTCCATCTACTCAATGACACTTTTCTCTGTTCTTTCCCTGAAACTATTTTTTTCTGTCACTATTATCAAAGTGAACTACAAATAGGTTCATAAAAGCAATTTGAACTAGCAAACAAATACTTATCATCTTCATAAAATTCCCTTTTAAGTAATTATCCCCATGGACAGATAATTTTTGTGATTTTTCTTATTAAGATATGTTCTTTTCCAAATATAGGCTACCTCTTTTTCTACTGTGATGTCCATGTGTTTTCTTAAACAGCCGTTCCTTATATAAAATTGTATTCAATCTTTTTTTTTTTTAAGTCAGCAGCTTTAGTCTTTTTATTAAGTTCATGATACCTGGTTATTTTACTGTTCTTATACTATTATGTCATTGTTTTTATATTCCTATGTCATTTTTATACTTCTATGACATTGTTTTATCTTAAATATACTTTTGATGTCATTGTTCTTATAGTTGTTTGAGTGCTCTATTTTTATCCTTAAGTCTTTTATATGTTTTGTGTATTTTGTGGCAAATGGACCTTGAGTTATTATTCATTATTGCAACCCAGCATTGAAGGACATTGTGTGCCACTAAACATGTTAGGAACAAGTGGTCATTTTTCTGAACAATCCAGCCCTTCATTATAGAAAACCTGTAAAAACAACAAATCCACAAATCTGACATTTTTGTCGTTTGGGGGACACTTCTGGTGTAACCACAGGGAGTTTCTGCTGTAATTTACTGTCATTTTTCATTTCTTGCCTTTATTCTTTAGAGTTTTTGTTCTTGCCTTTTTTGTCTTTTATTATTTTTTACTCTCTGCTGTCTTTATTACTTCTCTCTTACCAGGCATTTATGTGCAATATCTTTGGAAAAATGCCTCTGGGAGAAAAGTACTGCTACAGTTAGTGTTTAGAATCAACACAGATCTTCCCGACTCAGATATGATCTGAGAACAAAGACTGAGAGAAGGGGAGGGTGGACAGAAATTAAGATAAATAAAATCAAAAAACAGATGTCAGAAAAACAAAATCTTGCTTGTTAAGGCAGATATGAACAAAATGAAAAGTTAGAGGCAAGATGCGTGAGAAAATTCTCCACACTGCTGGAAAATTAGCAGGAAAATGAGATAGAGGGAAAAAAAAGACTTGGGGGAACAAATAGGAAAGTCAGCACCTGAGCAAAGACGGGGATCATGAGGTTTCAGACTGAGAATGAGAGAAAAGGCCCAGAGGGGGGATCTTCCTCCTCCACCTCCTTATCTCCTGTTCCCAGGGTTTAGAAGGAGCTTAGTGGAAGACCCTGTGACATTCACAACACCATATTAGAGTGAGAAAAATCCAGAAATGAAAGTGAGGAGCAAGTATTGATGTGTAGAGAATAGCAGAAGAAAAGGCAAACGTGAGATGAAGGCGAAAAAAAAAGAAGAATGGAGATGCCTCTGCACGTTTTTAATCAAACACTGACCCAAAACACCCGTCTGAACTGCCTCAAAATCAAAACAGGGCTATGTTGCAGCTCAGATATCAATCGCTTTGAGGAAAGAATGGCGACCAGTCAGCTTGTACAACAAAAGTTTGATTCAACACCAATAAAATACATTTAATTTTGCAAAATAAAACTGTGTAAGGTTCATTTATGTAATTACAAAACACTTTAATTGCATTTAATATAGATTTATAATGACCTTTTTGAAATTTCCGATTAAAAAATTACATTTCATAAAAATAGGCAAGATTATTGAATTAATCTAGCCTGTCTATCCTTTTCCAGCTTGTTTTGCTGCTCACCCTGCTTCAGTAGATGCTGATTAGCTGGACTGAGTCAGCCCAGTTTCTGGTTGACTGAACACACCTGATCCAGGTGTGCAGCTATTACTGAAGCAGGGTTAGCAGCAAAACAAGCAATGTGGTAGCCCACGAGGAACAGGGTTGATGACCACTTATTTAGGATGTATTCAGACTGTATTCAGAAAAATCTTTTGTTCTGGACCCTGTCCGCTTAATTTGGTCCGGATCGTGTGAACCTTGCATCTAGTCTGTTTTCCGACTGCTGTGAAGGCGATTTCCCTGTTCCGCACTAAAGCTTGTAAACAAATGGGACATGGGACTAAATATATCTTCCCTCATTGGTCAGGAATTACAAGAGCAGGGCAAAGCAACTACAGGCAAAAATCATGGAAGTCTTGCACTTTTGGCGCTAACAAATTTTGAACATTTGTATCAACGTCATAGTCAACACTTTTTACACTCTTTTTTTTGTTTGGTCAGGTGGAGACATGTTGGAGGGTGGCTATTGGCAGGAAGACTGCCAAGAAGGTACGCTAAGAAGGGTTTATGACATCATCGGGAAAACAGTGAGAAGAAATGTGTGTCATATTAAAAATTGTTTGAGTCTGAATTCGTCCTGTTTGATTAAAGTCCTACTCCTACTTTTTTCTATTGTAAAATTGTTCCCAGTGGTCTTGTTCATGCAGTTTTTAGCCATAATCAAAAAGCCTGTGTTGACGTTTTTTGGACATATTTTCTGCACATTGGCAGGAGCCGATTAAAAATTCGCTCTTGGAGAGAGGGCGGGACTGGGAAATTAGCCTAGCTAATGCCTTTGTTTACATTTTTCCCCTCAGCGTCAAGTGCCTCACAAGCCCAAGCTAACATTAGTGTAGCAAAACACAACAAGCAATGTTGGAGCTATCCAGCTGCTTAGTTCAGAGCGAGATGCAGAGGAAATGAACACCTACATCGATCAATTAGTCTGCAAGTGGAGGATTTAGAATTGGAGCGGAGAAAGGGAGATTTTGGCCCACCAATAGCAGTAGAACTCGAAGCTTTATCAAACATTCGGTTTTTGTCTGCTCCTGACCCAACGTGATTTGAATAAAGAAATACTCAGAAATGCAGTTTCAATCTTAAATTCTTTTACACATGTTCATCGTCATGAGAAAAATGCGACAACATGTTAAAGAAATAAAACCGTAATTTTCATTGAAACCGGTCTTTAAAGCCTGCCTCATAAGTGGAAGTGGGCTCAACCTTGGAATCTCCTTATTTCCAAACTTTAGATTTTCTTTAAGACTCAATGTCGTCCAGGTTAACCCAGTTCGGGTTTTGATTCTGAATGGTCACTGATCATTCAGAAAAAATGAACAAACTTTCAGAACCTAACCTCCTTGTGTTGGGTGGAGACAGATGGCCGGATCAGCCGGAGTCTTTTTCCTCTTTTTAAGACTTCCTGATGTGACATTATTACAGCTTTTAAACATGAAATCAAGGTTTGTGGTAAAACCGTCAAGTACTTACCATGAAAGACAAAGACTCATAAAAAGTTAGCAAATTTTCAACTTTTAAAAACTATGCTATATGTAAGGGGTAATGGCCGACGAAGTGTGCATTATCACTTTTGAACGCACGCCGTGGAAGCCTGAACCGTCCAACGCGTAGTGAAGTCTGGCTTCATTATATCTTGTGTACCTCTTTAGGCGGTTGCTCAAGGCTAGGAGCCTTTGTTTAGGAGTTTCCAGTGCTTTAGGTATGGGCATCTGGCTATATTTCTTCGGTACTTGCTTTCTTATTGTACCTCTTTGAGCCTCTGTCAGCCTACTCACATCCCTCTGGGTTGCCTTGATTTTGGCTTCTAACCGTTGCTTCCATGGTGGGTATTGTATTCTGCCATGGTTGCTCTTCTAGCCAAGCATCTCAAAGATCAATACTGCTGAAGTGTAAACAGTTTGTTGGTATCTGTGACTGTTGTGGTAGGAATTGCCCTCAATGCTTCATTCACAGTTTCCAGTAGACTTTCAGGCGGTACATCAGTTAACCGTTGTAGCTGGTGTCTGGGTTGCCTACTGTTCATTCTAGATATGATCTTGTCTTTCAGGTCAGTTGCTGCCTCGCTCAGCATATCTGTGGTTGTTGGGGCTGTGTACCCAAGCTCAGGGTGAGAGTGTGGTATGGCGTCCTCTCTGACCTGCTGTTCTGGCTCTCCCGTGGCATTGTATTGTACCGCTTCAATCTCAAGTTGAAGAAAGTCCACAATGCTCACTGAAATGACTTGAAACGTTCAAAAGTAACAATAAGTTCAAATTTATTGAAAATTAAATAATGAAAATCAGCCATTACTTTTGAGTTGTTGATAAACAGAATAATAATTAAAAAAAAAACTAATGAAATGGGGCTGGACAAAAATGATGGTTCCCATAACTTAATATTATTATTAATATTTTGTTGCACAACCTTCTGAGGCAATTACTGCAATTAAACGGTTTCTGCATTTGTCAATGAGCCTTCTGCACCTGACCACAGGTATTTTGGCCCACTGCTCATGAGCAAACTGCTCCAGTTGTCTCAGGTTTGACGGGTGTCTTCTCCAAATGGCATGTTTCAGCTCCTTCCACAGATGTTCAATGGGATTCAGATCTGGGCTCATAGAAGGCCACTTCAGAATAGTCCAACGCTTTTCTCTTAGCCATTCTTGGGTTTTTTGGCTGTGTGTTTTGGATCGTTAGTCCTGTTGGAAGCTGAAGACCCATGACCTCCAAGCATCGAGACCGTTTTCTGACACCAGGCAGCACATTTGTGTCCAGAATGCCTCAATAATCTTGGAGATTTACTCTTACTTTGCATCCTCAAGACACCCTGTGCCAGATGCAAGCAAGCAGCCCCAAAACAGAACTGAGCCTCCATGTTCCACACAGTAGGGACAGTGTTCTTTTTCTTGTATGCTTCATTTATGAGTCTACACACATAGAGCTGATGTCCCTTACCAAAAAGCTGCAGTTTTGTCTCATCTGTCCAAAGGACATTTTCCCAGTTTTGTGGCTTGTCAACATGCATTTTGCAAACTCCAGTCTGGCTTTTTTATACCTTTTCTTTTCAACAGTGGTGTCCTCCTTGAATGTCTCCATGAAGTCCACTCTGGCTCAAACAATCCACTCTAATGGTGCGATCTGGACACTGATGTACTCTTGATCTAGGAGTTCACCTTTAATGTCTTCGGAGGTTGTTCTGGGCTCTTTGGATACAGTCTCCTCAATTTGTCATCAATTCTCCTCTTCCGGCCACGTCCAGGGAGGTTGGCTACTGTCCCGTGGGCCTTAAACTTCTGAATAATATGTGCCACTGTCGTCACAGGAACTTCAAGCTGCTTAGATGGTGGTTTTATAGCCTTTACCTTTACGATATTTGTCTATAATTTTTTTTCCAATGTCCTGGGACAATTCTCTGCTTTGCTTTCTGTTGTCCATGTTCAGTGTGGTACACACCTTTTCACCTCAAAACAGCAGGGTCAATATTTGTCTCCCTTTAAACAGGCAGACTGACTGATTATGGGTTTAAAAACAGCTGTGATGTCAATTAAAGGACATACCTGAGTTGATCATGACCGCAGGGCAGTTATTTCTCAGTCTTTTATGTAGGTACCATCATTTTTGTTCAGCCCTAGTTCATTAGTTTTTTTTTAATTATTACGTTAATCAACAACTCAAAAGTAATGGCTGATTTTCATTATTTAATTTCACTAAATTTGAATTTATTGTTACTTTTGAACACTTCTGTCAAGGCTACAGAACGACAGAGACCCAGATGCTAGAACCCGGAATGAGACACAGAGCTGAGATGTCTAGGCGAGAAAATGGATTTAATGAGTTGGCAAGACAGGTAGGGCACAGTTCGTGGAGGTCCAGAGTGTGAGAGGGCTAGAGGCTCGTGGGCATCACTGGTGGATAAGTTCTAGGGTCCGGGTCGGTGCGTGGATCCGTCTTGTGAGGATGGCAGTTCGGCAGAGGCTCGTGGTGATGTCGGAGGGAACAGACCAGATGAGGTTTCCAGATAACGGGTGATTCGGGCGACCACTCGTGGCTTGAGGTTTCCTGGAGACAGGTAAGATAATGTACGCTAACTGCTGGCTTAAGACAAGGAAGCAAAACATAGACTTGACGTGAGGGCCAAACATGCACCATCAGGGGCAATGACCAGACAGAATACTGGTCCAGGAGCCTCTTAAATAGGCAGGCGGTGATGACAGAAGTGAGTGGTCACAGCTGGGCTGAATCAGAACCAAGCGGAGAGGAGAGAGCCCACAGAGGCACCATGACAGCTTCAAGTCGCGCCTAATTGGAGCATTGTGGACTTTCTGTCTGTCTATAACTGAGCGGTACTAACAATTTTGTCCACCGTGGTGTGTGTGGTAGTATATATATATATATATATATGTATATATGTGTATATATATATGCTATAACGTCCAGAGCTGTCAGTATAAATGGCATTTGTACCACGAAGAGTTTTGTCACAGTTAAAAACTCCACAATGTTATGATCGGATTCTTATAGAGACCCAGATGCTGGAACCCGGAAGAAACTCAGGAGACGCAGGTAGAGCCAGAAGCCTAATCTGAGAGAGGATGAGAGTCAGACGAAGGGAAACAGCAGGAAGCGCAGGGTGAGCACGAGGACTCCATGTGCGGGGCAGCCTGTGATGGGGTGGAGCGCCGAGGACGCTGTAGACAGTCTGCGACGAGGTGGAGCGCCGAGTACGGCGAGCACAGCTTGGAGTGCGTGGAGGAGCCGAGGACGGTGACACCGGAACGAGGCGAGGAACCAGCGTGACCAGTGGAGCGATGATCTGAAGGCGTGAGGCAGGGGTGGGCATGCTTGGATTTGCTAGAGCGAAGGTTACTTAACTTGAGGCCAGGCGTAAGCACCGGAGTGAGTATAACGGACTGGCGTAGTATGCTGGGATGGATCTCCTTAAGAAGGTCTGCCAGGTGATGAGATGATGAAGGCCAGCTGGTTCCAATGAAGGAGCAGGGAGGGGAGGTAGCAGCCGGAGGCACCGTGACAACACAATATGGAGATAGGATGGATGCTGCACATTACAATCTGTGTAATTAAATGAGTTTCCTTGACTTAATGTACATTAACATTAATATAAACATTAGACAACTCTCTGATATTTAAAAAAAAAAAAATTTGTCTAACTTGTGTTTAAATCTGATAATCAAAAATCTCAAAAAGTAGGTAAAAAATTCAAGTAGGACCAGAGCTTTTAATTAAAGTTCAGTTAACCAAGTTCAGTAACAGTTGTTCTGATTTTGTTCAATTCCTACTAATAAATCGCATGTTATACATCCTATTATATGAACCAACAATCCGACTGATCATGTAATGTTTAGCAGTTTTTTTTTTAAATAATTTTAGTTTGTTGTTTTCTAAAATTGTGTAGTTTTTTGGTTGACATGTGTTTTTTCTAGAGATTTTAAGTGAACATCTACCACCTGTCTGCACAAGAATTTTGAGAGTCACTTGCCCATCTGGCATCTCCTTATGATTAACAGCAAAATTTGCAGGCAGAGATGTAAAACAGGCCTTTAGCAGGTGGCAAATGTGTGATGAATAGAACCAAAAGAAACTACAATGAGAAGCAGCCTGTCAGCTTGGGGGGTGAGGGTATTTTTATTTAATTTTAAAGGCACACTGTGATGCAATAGACTGGCAAAAGTCAGGCAACATCTGGGAAAAGTAATTTCAAAAATTAAGCAGAGTGATTACTAGAGAGATTAGTGATTTCTGAAGCTGTGTGAAAATCCAAAGCTTGATGGTAAAATGATTAGAGTAGAGAGGACTGATGGAGGAATCAATGCAAATGATGGTCCTCCAGAATTTGGACTCATCATTAAAACCTTTTATTATAGATATATGTGAGTGCTTACCTTCAACTTTATTTCACTGTAAAATCTAAATCTTTAAAAAGTAAGACACTTGTTTCAAAAATTTACTTTCATGCAAGAAAAATAACCTCATTAACAATCACCCAATTCAATCAATTCAATTCAATTCTTATTTGTATAGCCCAAAATACAACAAACAGTCGCCTCCCGATGGGCTCTAAGTAAAACATGAACTCAAAAGGATCATGAATACAAAGAGTTCAATAGGAAAATACAAAAATGGACTAACAAACTGACTAAGCTATACTGGCATCCCTGCCCTTAGACCCCCTTCGCGGTAAGGAAAAACTCCCCAAAAAAAAACCGGATTCCGGAAAAACGAAGAAACCTCAGGGGTGCCCACATGAAGGAGGGATCCTCCCCAGGACGGACAGGCGACACCAGAACTCTTAGAGAAGAATTAACTTATCTAAATCTATAATCACATATATAAAGTCCAGCAGACGCATCTCATCCAGTCGTGGCTAGGGGACAGTCAGCGCGAGTCGAGCTGGGAGACAGAAACTACAGCCAGGAGCAGGAGCAAAGACGAGGTACTGGTCAGGTACAGAGCAGAGACAAGCCAGAGATGAGAGCCAGAGACAGAACCACAGCCAGGTGAAGGAGGGGAGCAAAGGCGAGGTAGACGGTCAGGAAACTGGAGCACGGATGAGCCACAATCTGAGTTTGAAGACTCCCATTCCCCAGGAGGGAGAGGAAAAGAGGACAATACATGAATCGCGACTGCACCAAACAGAGGCATGGAGAACTAAATGATAAATTATGATCAGAATGGAGGAGAGGAAGGGAGAGGTAGAAAAAGAAAAGAAGACAGAACCCCAGTGCACCATAGTTACCCCCAGCTTCAACTTCTAGCAGCCTTTAAAAGATAGTAGTTAAGTTTAATTCTAAGTCAATTTAACATTAAGTTAAATAATCTCTGAATACTAACTAGTCTGACAATAAGCCTGTCCAAAGAGGAATAAGTTTTCAGTCTAACTTTAAATGTAGAAACTGAGTCGGCCTCTCTTACATGAGCTGGGAGGTTATTCCATAAGACAGGGGCTTGGTGGCTAAACGCTGCTACCTCCAAATCGCATTTTACTAATTTAGGAACCACAAGCAGTCCTGCATTTTACAGCTATGTTCTCATTGATGGTATGGACTATGAGGTCCTTAATATAGGACGGGCCATTCCTTGTACTCTGTTTCAAAAGCAATCTAATCTTTTAGTTTGATAAAATTTGGTCGTGGGTGAATAGAACTGTCATGACTAGAACGCGGGACGGACCCAGATGCTGAAACCCAGAAGGCAGAGATAGGTAAGTGAAAGGTAAGTAAGAAGTTTTTTCGGGTTCTTGGTGTGTCCTGACGAAGCTGGGTACTCGAGGCTGCGGCTCTTGATTGGAGGCTTTGCTACTGTTCGTGGCGAACTCCCTGAACGAGGAGCGAGACAGAGTTCGTGGCTTGGGTTCTGGTGCGTGGCGTGGCTGGAGATCTTGAGGAGCACAGAGACTGTGGCTCACAATGGCAGGCGGCGTCAGCGGTGGAGAGCTGTGCAGCTGCTGCTCCCGAGGGGTTAAAACTCAGGTGAGTCTCGCGGGAAGCGGGAGATGGGCGCTTCTCCGAGTGCAGAGGACAAGACAAGATTAGCTCAGAACGAGACAAGGGGCCAGACGAGAGCTTCTGGAGACTAGGCACCATCAGGGCTTGGCTTAACTGGCGAAGAAATGATGAAGCTTGGCCCCTTGTAGCAGGTGGCTTGATGAGTTGAGTAGTCGCCAGCTAAGATGAACTAGCAGCAGAGCTGAGGGGAGGAGTCTGACAGGCCACTATGACAACAAATTATTTTCTAAGATAAAACACACTTTAATTACTCTCTTACCACATTGGCAGATTTTTTTTATTTGGTTTTAAAAGAAAATCTCCAAATGGGGCAGGAATTTTTGACTTATTTCTAAGGGGCCTGTTTTTGGAGCTTTTAAAAAACACAACTTAATCATTTTCCGCCCCTCTCACCCTCCGCTGGTGGTTTCTCCTCCAAGCTTGGGTCCTCTACCAGAGTCCTGGGAGCTTGAGGGTCCTACGCAGTATCTTAGCTGTCTTTGGGGTACCGCGCTTTTTCGAACTGAGAGGTCTGAGGTCTTTTCCAGATATCTGTTGTAGCCACCTCCAGCTTGGGGGGAAGTTACTGCCCCGAGTGCTCCAATTACCACAGCACTTTCCAGGTATTTTCTCCAGTTCTTCTCTGGAGTCCCTGGTATTTCTCCAGTTTCTCATGTTCCTTCTTCCTGATGTTCCCATCGCTATAATTGCCACATCCACCACAACGGCTTCTTCTCTGTTCTTTATCCACCACCACACACCTGGTTATTCGCTATTTACCATCCTATCAGTCTGGATCTGGAAGTCCCACAGATCTTTGCCCTCTCATTCTCTACCACCTTCGGAGGTGTTTTCTTCCATTTGACCTTGGGGTTTCCAGTCCATATCTCTGCACACATGTTCCTTGTATATTATTCCAGCCACTTGATTGTGGCGCTCCAAAGTGCTTTTTACCTTGCCAGCATCTCTTGCCATCCTGCAAAGTTATGTGCCGGATTGTTTCAGAGGGCGCTCTCTTTGCACAGCCTACACCTTGGGTCTTGTCTGTGTGGTGTATTCTGATTTCATTGTTCTGGTACTCAGGCTTGTTCCTGCAGCCAGGAAGAGCGCTTCAGTGCTGTCCTGTAGGCCAGCCCTTCAGCTACTATTGGTAGGACTTCCTTGATATCAGCCACTTCAGTTATGGTCCGCTGGTAGATCCCATGCAGGGGTTTGTCCTCCCATGAGGATCTGCCCTCCAGCACTGTATCCTCTGCTCTCCATTGCCTGAGACATTCACTGAGCACACTGCCTAATTGGGGCCTTGATGATGTACTCAAGCATCTTGGATGTTTCCATCCAGGATGGTGGCTTACCACTAGTCCTCGGCCCTTCCCTGGGCGTGCTGTATACAGTCTCAGGGTGCTGGATTTGGGGTGAACCTCCATACATGGTGAGGAGCTGTGTTTTAACATCCGGTGGTATGTATCTTCTTCCTTTGGGCCATCTTATTATTCCTGCAGGTATCTGACAACTGGCAGTGCGAGCTGTTTATTGTCTGGTCTTATTTTTTTGCCATTGAGCTGGCTGGTGACTTCACTCACTCGTTGGAGGTATTAGCTGCTGCAGCTTTCCTTGTTGCCTGCTCCAGGATGCCATTTGCCCGTGAAATTCTGGGCGCAGGCTTCCTGTAACTGTCCTCGATGTTCGTTATATTCTCTGGGAGGATACCTCCTATGTGGACTACCTTGTTCTCTTGTCACTCATGTGGCTGCCGGCTGAAAATCGAATTAATAAAAAATAAATCGGAGATTTTATTTTAGGCCATATCTATACAAGTATCTTTACAAGTATAGATACTTCCCTATATCTATACAAGTATATCTATACAAGTATATATATATATAGGTAGGTAGGAAGAATATATAGGGTAGAATGTCCACAAACACACAATCTATTCATTCCCCACACCTCACACCTATGGACAATCTAAGTGAAGCTGAATTCAATGGTATGATGCATATAAGTGACATTCCAATGAATGGGTTAATGGATTCTGGCGTTCTGGCTTCAGTTTTCTAGTTGCTTTTGATCGGAAAATTTTTCTAACAGTTTCTCTGTAATATATATTAATATATATATATATATATAGTACAGACTTGGACTCATTCAAAGAGTAAGTCTGTAACAACTGCAAATATGTCATATTCTAGGTTCTTCTAAGCAGCCACCTTTTGATTTTATTACTGCTTTGCACACTCTTGGCATTCTTTTGATGGTCTTCAAGAGGTGTTAAGGTGTTCAAGAGGTGGGTTAATTCATAGTTTTGATGCCTTCAGTGTGACATTCACATTGCAGTAGTAGGGTGGACGATTGCAGTTCCTGCCATTGTGTTGAAGTGTCTTTGGGCAAGAAAATGAAGCCACTTTACTCCTGGTGGTTATAAATTGACGCCAGTGTAAGAGAGTGGATCCACCATCAGTTTGAATGTGCGTGTGAAAGGGACCGTGACTATAAAGTGCTTTGGGCCTTCATACAAGGTAAAAAAAGGGTTTGCCATTTACTGTTGTCTACCTAAGCATGTACCATGTTGTTTTTTCATGTTTAGTCCCTCTGCTTTTTTTAAGCAGATGGGATGTCACCAAGCCTGGCTTTTCCAAAAATATATTTTCTTCTATCTAAAAGGCTTTGTCATACCCTGTGCCATCCATCAACCCTTACCCTGATTTGCATGGATCCTACAGAAGCCCAAAATTCAATTACATCAGATAATGCACTTGCTCTCGTAGACCAGAGATCGCCTGCCCTCCCCTCGGAAACACTCATTGAAGATAAGATTATAAAGTGGCAGAGGATCTTCAAGAGCAAGTGGATGAATGTTATTCAGATTAAAGAAGGTGACACAAGGGCTTTCTTTACTAAATGAGTGGCCTGTGTTAAGTAGGAGGGGTTTGTTTTCACGGGAAAGTACCAGGTCACAGGTAGAGAGAGCCGTGCAGCTGACCGAGGAGGATGAAAGGAACTGGCCTATGAGGTCCATAAGAGGCCTCAGTCCTTGAACTGAAACTTTAAAACAGCAGGAGAGGAAATTCACTCCAAAGCACTCAAACACAAGGCTAGAACACAGAAGAGGGTTTAGGTCAATCTGCTTGTTCTTTTCTCCGCTTCCCCAGCCAACAGCTGCTCTGCTGCACTGATGCACTTTTCCTCTATCTTATCAATTTGTTTAATTTCACTCCTCCTACTAGAACAGATTTCTTTTCTTTATTACTTTTTAAGCTGATTATTTTCAACGACTCAAAATCATTTGTTCTAAAGCTTGGAATCTTGTTTTTCGCATGACAAAAATTAAGAGTCCGCCTTTCCACTCTTTCTATTTTTTTGTCTTTTTTTTGTCTTTTAATGAAACGCAAATGCACAGTTTTGTGTATGAGCATTTTCCTTTTCCTATGCTGCTCATAAGAATCTTGAATTACTTCTATGTTATATAAAATAGTTTGTTTTTAAGTCATTAATAAATAAAAAAATGCAAGTGGTAATTTTTAATGATGCATCTAAAAAACAAACAAAACAACTTAGGCTCATTCTGAGGTCAAGAAAGATGGTCTTAAAGTCTAACTAAACATAAACTACACTAATGACTAATATTCTGTTATTTTAATTAGGAACAACAAGAAATAATAGAGTCCGATATTTGGATCTGCAAAAAGAAATTTTACTTATTGAATTTCAAGAAAATTTGGACTTATTTTTAAATTTAAATCGTAACTAACTAGCATTCACTTAGATTTTAATAGGTATCATCAAATGTGAACTTATATTACATTTAACAATTGTAGATCCTAAACAAACTTTTAAAGTTTTTCTGCTCTGGAAACTGGATGAATGCAAATCTTCCCAGACATGATCCTAAATGTCTTTAATAATTGACTGAAAAGTTCATTTCTAAAAAAAAAACAGCTTCTGTGGAATTCATTTTTTGCAACAAGAAACTGCTGCATAAAGGAAAAATTCTGTGTTGATAGGTTGCTAATCAGCACTTAAATCTAATGTTTATGTTTGAGGGTCTTCATGATTTATATACTATTGGGAAATTGTTGTCTTTTTTGTATAACGTTGTGTTTCTTGTGTTGTTTTCCAATTGTTTCACATTTGAATCGGATAATTTTCGGAGATCAGGTTTTGCTGTTGGGATGTGAAAGCTTTTATGCATGGAAGTTATGAAAGGTTGTCTTCATTTAGTAATAGTAAAAAAAAAAGTCCTTAACATGTGCATTTTGCGTCAAAGTATTCAATTTAGAAAATATCTACTCATTATTTACAGTGCACGTACTGTACATACGGCTTTATTAACGATACAAGATGTCTGCAAATCAGGGCAAAAAGTGTGACCAAATTCTAAGAAATAATCAAGATTCTGCTCTGCCGTTCACTGCAGGATAGGAGATACATGAAACAAATGACTGGAGAAAATGAAAAGAGAGAAATGCAAATGTAATTAGTTTGGAGGTCATCTAGTAAAGTGTAACTCTGACACTAAATGCTAATTTATACATTCATGGCCTTTAAGACACAAACATCATTCTGACCCGAAAAACAGAACAAAGTTGTGAGTCTGACATTCTGATTTTCCTCCGTAAAAACTGTTCAAGTAGTAATCATTTTATCTGATGAACTGACCATGAAAAAACAACAACACTGATTGTGCCCCAGTGGCAAAACAGTGAATGTTTTGTTCCTATGTTGATTGTTAGTCAGCTTCCATCTGCATAGGTTTTGGTTCACATTAACACGTGTCTGTGTCCATCTTCTAAAATATGAAAAAATAAGCATAAACATCATCATAACAGGTCAAACTTTGTCAATCATGGAGCAAATTTCCGCAACAGCAGTTATTTTCCTTTGCCTGTAATGAGTAATTATGTTGGGTCTGAATTCTGCATGTTCTCCACATTCATTTTCCTGTTTGCATCCGGACAGAATCGATTTTAGGCTGAGATACTTCCATCATCACATTTATTTTCCTCTCTTATCAAGCTGTGCATGCAGTGGTTCTACTGGTGTACATATTTATCACAAATATATAATCTTTATTCCTCTTTGACTGCAGTAAAATGTAACAACGATTAAAACATTGTATTGTTTTCTCACTGTATCGTTATTTGGTGATATTATTTAGTGTCATGGTATGTTTGCGTTTCCAAACATTGCAGAACTATGTGTTCAGTGACATTATTTGGGTCCATTTGAATGTGAGGTGCTTCCAGGTTGAAAGTCTGTCACCGGCCAAGCGTAGGTCACATTTATGGTTCATTTCCATGAACGCCAACTCCTGGTGGCATTGTTCCACAGACTCAATTTTAAGCCCCTCCTCATCTGCGGTTTAAACTTTGCAGAGTTGGGATGAATGCAGTTTGTGCATACAAAAAGAGAACTGATGGCCCGGGTTTTGCCACGTTGTCAGAAAACGTTTGGAAACAACGGAGGATTTCAGTGTGCTATGCTACAATCAGCCCATATTAATATTATGCCAACGTATAACGGAAGACCGAGTTGAAACATCTAACGGAAATGTCACTGAGGTGCGTGATCTTCATGTCCCTAAAAGAAGACTCTCCTGTTACGCTTGTGGTTGTTGTCTGCAGTGACTCTGACAGGCCAGAATTGCTGTGTGAGTGTGGAACCCCAACTGTGACTCATCCAATTGTCTCTCTAACTTAGACGTAGCCTGAACTCGTTTGTTACCAGAACAATATTGGCAACCTTTCAAGAATGCTGACAGTATCTATGACTCAGACAGAACCTGTGGTCAAAAGCTGTGGACAAGATTTAATTAATGTTTTCTTTACAGACTAATGCGTGCATCCGCACTTTGGGTGCCAAATATTTGTGTCCTTATGCTAAACTGTATGCAACTACAAACTAGCTGCAACGAGGCCATTACTATTCCTTTTAAACAGGTTTGGTTTGGTTTTAGGTCAAGACACCTGAGGGATGTCCACATGAAGGAGGGATCCTCTCCCAGGACGGACAGGCGATGAACCAGAACTCTTAGAGAAGAATTAGCTTATCTAACTCTGCAACTATGAAGGGAGATAAAGGGAACCACACAGTAAAATATTTGTTTATATTCTGCCAAATATAAAGTATCACAACACGTATTATTTATAAAATCAAGTTTAAAATACAAATATCCAAAAGCTCCGTATAGAAGAATCTTTACTGGTAACATTTAGAATTTAATCCCTATGTTATGGTTTGAATGACGTAGCAGACCGAGATGCTGGAACCATGGAAACTCAGGCGAAGAGTGATTAACAAAAGAGTTTTATTTTTCCAGGCAGGAAAAATCACAAGTCCTTTATGGTTACGTTCAGAAGACTGGGGCTCCAAAGTAGAAACAGCGTAGAAGTAGTTCAAGGAGCCCTCGGAGGTTATGACCAGAGACGAGGCGTGGCTGGAGAGGAGCGAGGCTTGAGGCGAGGAAGACAGTATCCCTTCAGACGTCTTGAGAGACGTGGCGTGGCAGGAGTGGAGCGTGGCTGGAGGCAAGGATGGTAGGAACGGATCTTGATGAAGATTTTCAAGGTGGACACTCGTGGAGGTGGAACCCAGATAGGTAACGAACTGGCGATGAATGCTGGGCATGATCTCCTTATGAAGGCGGTGAGTAGATGAGGTGAGTGTCCACAGCTGGTTCCGATCTTCTGAAGCGATGAGAGAGGGGAGGAGAACTGACAGAGGCACCATGACACCATATTTTACATTTTTTTGGGTTGTGTTATTTATCCCTGTTACAGCAGCCCAAAAAGAAATTGGACTCAGGCTTTAAAGTCATACGTTTTATTTCCACTTTAGAATAATATGCTTTAATTATTTGCAATATTTTTCTGCAAGAAAGATGACCTCATGTGACATGTTAATATTAAACAATTCTAACATTCAGTTATTGGTGCTAATTGAAAGTACACTGTTTAAAGTAAAGCTGTTACTTTACTGTGGTTTAAACAGTAAAGTATGACATTTAGTAATTTGTTACAGTAATGCCTCATTTTTTTGGTAACTAGTTACTTTTACTATAGAACAACTTAGTTACCAGCTCAAGTACTTATTGTACCAACTACAATGTACACAATAAAATAGCTGCCTGTAGGTTTGTCCTATTTTATTCTTTGCATAGGAGATTTTCAATTTTTTTTTTTTTTTTTTACAAAGGCTAAATTCAGATAATCATCTTACCCTCACATGTTTATAGATATATGATGTAAACAGAAAAGTGGAGTCACCGAACAAAATAGATTTCCTCCTCATCCGCTGTGTAGGCGGGAAACGGGTGTTTGTGTGTCAGGACCAGAGCATATGTCCGCTGTGTATTTGAATCAGTCACACCACACTGCATCCCAACACGGCTGAAAACACTCTCTCATGGCCCAGTGATGAAAACAGCCCATTTGGACAGAAAGATCACAGCACTGGAGGCTGTGGGAGAGTTGCTGTCTCTGTGGAGTGCCCTGATAAAATAATCATACACCAAAAGAGAGGAGAGACAAAAAAACTAGAGAACGTCTGGATTGTACAGTGGAGAAAAATGAAGAAAATCACTTCAGTTTTTTTGTTTTGTATGGTCATTTAAGCAAGAACAGGGTCTGCACTTTGCCCTGTTTTAGATTGTTTGGAAAAAGCGCCAGACACGCATCAACTCACTTAAAATAAAGGGGTCAAACCTTTTACATTTTTACTTTCCTAGAGTTTGTTCCAGAATAAGTTATTATTTTAATGATTATCTAAATAAAATCACATATTTTTCCACCAAAACATTGCTTCTTGTTTCATATACCACTTAAAAAGTGTAGCAGCCCACACAACTGTTGTTTGAGGACCTAATAATGGTGTATTTGGCGCTTTAGTTTGTCCTATTATAGCACTTTCATCACACAACTGATTAAAAATACGTGTCTCACGGGGTACAATTGTTGTAAGGCTTGACATACTCCTGTGCTAATGAAGGGCAGTGTAATGAGGTTTTGCACTGGCTCTTTGTTTTCATGTATTTTTGCAAACAACAAGAAATTGTTTGCATGCTACAGTAGCTAGCAGATGGTGAGTAGCCTATAGCTAGTTGTTGACGGGTTGTGCTTTTGTATTAAAAAGCTTATGTCTACATTTAAACACATAGCAGTTTCATTCACAATCTTTGCAGCTTTTCTTCAGATTCTTCAAAAGTCTGCAACAGAAACAGATGATGAAGTCTGGTCTGCAAAATTAGGTGTGTGCATGTGGCGAATAAACCAGTTTTTAGAAGAATAGTGTCTCTGCATGCTAAGACGTCTGATGCACATATGTTCTTTGTAAAAGCAATGAAAACTTAAATTTGTGATGACAATCACCTGTCTTTAAACCTGTAATTCAATTTAGCATAACCAATTTATGTATAAAAGTACTATTCTATGAAGGTTTCGCCGCTTTTCTCTGCTTCTAAATCTGCTGAAATTACGTTAATTGCAGTTGAAAGGTTAGAGTAGTCAAAAGAACGTAAGCACAGGAGCTAAAGCTCTTGTGTTAAAAAGGTTAGCATGTAAATGGACAAAAGTAATGTTTGGGTGAATAAAAAAGCCATTTTGAGGAGAATAAAACTTTGGAATGAGCTATAATTTACAAATTATATAACCAAATGTCAACATATTCTCCATCCATCTTCCAAACCCACTGAAACCCTGTTGGGGACACAGCCTATCCTCGCCATTGTAAGGCATAGGCGGGGTTCCCCCTGGACAGGTTGCCAGTATGGTGTAGGGTCAACATCTTTTTTAGTTAGATTTTAAAAATTACTTTTTTGCCAGTGTCTTTTTGTTTCTGCTTGAGATGTAGACATTTAATTCAGTATCTTTGAGTTGTTTTGCTTTTTAGTTTTATGGCTTTTTCGCTATTACTTTATATTGTATTTTAACCTGAAAAGCCCTTTGATCAAAGACTTTAAAGAAAAGGATAAAAAGAATTATAACAAAGTACACCAAACAATAACTACATTTTATCAAAGACTACAGATTAGGAAACAAATAAATAATCTTAATGCACATCAATCATGAAATACTGAAGGATAACAAAACAATAAGCAGTAGGTATAGTAATTGAAACTATAATTATGGTGTGAAGGGCGTACTGGAAGACTTTCAACAAAAACATATAGAGCTTAACAAAAAAAAAGTTAAGCATACAACTATACAAAGGGAGATGAACCACACACAGTACAGACCAAACTTTTGGACACACCTTCTCATTCAAATGAATGAGAAGGTGTGTCCAAATGTACTAAAAACCAAGACAAATATGTAAAACACAAAACCCCAATACATTTAAGAAATTAGGCAAGAAAAGCTCAAAGTTATGCTTTTGATCTAACCGAGACTTCTTATAGAGTGCACAGTTCTCAATATACTGAAGAGCACAGATGAGGAAACTTTAAGTCTTTGAGAATTAAATTGTCTATTAAGTAAAATTCAGTTGTGGGTGAACTCTCAAAATAAATTCTATAAAGTCCCTCACGCGCTTGAAAGCTTCACAAGTGTCACATTCATCTAAATTGGAACTCATTTTTTGAGAATAATACATTTTTGGTTGCAAGAAGCCAAATATTATCAAACCAGGAACTCAAAAGCCTCAGCTCTATGGCACTTTATTAAGAGTCAGAGATTTGATCAAAACAGTGTAAACTTGTGAAAATTTGATAACTATATGTACAGTATTAATGGATATAGTTTTTGTAGCAAAAGCTATCAAAACATTGTGTGTGTGTGAGTTATTCTCGCAGTGTTTTTAATGAAGGCATTACAGTTTGACCTTATAGCATCCGCATGTTGTGTCATAGTTTCAGGGCTTCAGCCCAGTCTCAATAACAGATAAGTGTGTTTGCTTGGTTTTCTGTGTGAGAAATATAATAACTGCAGCTGTTAGGGAGCACCGGTGCAGAGCACCATTTTCAGTGATGCTGTGGGATTTAAAGGATGACATTTTTAGAGACACTAATAAGACTTTAAGGCCAGTTCAGTTTAATTACAATGTTTATTCTGTTACAATTTCCATTTTATTTCATTTTGACTCATGTCAATTTTCAGTTTGTTGGCAGGGATATTTTCCAGACTTTGGAGTGAACCATTCCTGTAATTTGCTCCTGTAAAGCTTTACCAACATGCACCCGTGATGGGTTAATCCATACGGGTGCAGAAGGTTTTTGGATGGTTTGAGCCTGTGGAGGATTGCACAGAGTAATAGCTGCATCGAATGGGAGCAAAGGTGCAGTTCCCTTGAGGCTCCTCCAACCACCTCATGGAATGTCATGTAATATGGAATGTACCATTGTCATACATGTGCTACGTGAAGTATTCGTAAAGCTAATGGAAGTTGCTCCTACTTAGATGTACAGCTGTTGGCATGGTAAAATGCACCTATGCCACACTAAACTGGTTAGTACTGGCCCCTTACTGAACCTGTGCAAAGGGTGTGCACGTGATATGTAAGTGCCCCTTAGGACACTTGTAGAATGCCTACAAAACTTACACTCTTATTGTCTAATTTCCTTGTTTCTAAAGGCTGATTTCCATTGGTCCGTCTGCGGTGCGTTTCTGTTGCATTGACACACACACACAAAAAGTTTGTTAATCCTTTCATTTTTATTTCTCAGAAGATCTTCCCTTTTGCCAGGCCACAGTTGAAAATAAGGATTATTTTAATCTATGCTGCCTGTATAAAAAAAGGTTCATTCATTTTTCATTCATCTTCTTCCGTTTTGTCCCTTTCGGGGTCACGGGGCTGCCAGAGCCTATCCCGGCCACTTATAGGGCGAAGGCAGGGGACACCCTGGACAGGTCGCCAGTCTTTCGCAGGGTCACACATATCACACACCCATGCACACTCACATTCACACCTATGGACAATCTGGAGGTTAAATCAAATAAAAAGGTTAAATCAAACAAAAAAATAAAATAACTGGTATTGTCTGCATCTGGAGTCTGTCCCTGTTTAATGCAATGAAAGCTTTACTCATAAGATCTGTTTCCAGATATTTCTCAGCATCATTTATGATGAGCACAGAGAGCAGGACGTTCTAAACATGGGGGTAGCAGGGAAAACCACTCTTCTGGGAGCCAGCCCATAGCAAAGCAAAACTGAAGATGAGATCTCGTTTCTGTCACATTTACGTCTCCTAGACATAAATGAGAACTGTTTGAGACTAAACTGCTTTTCTCATTCTTCTCAAACATTTCTCCTGAGAAATAAGTCTCACAGTGAGCACTGTTTGAGATCTTAGAATTCTCTCACAACTGTCTCTTCTCCAAATCTCAATTAAGAGAAAAATGAGCCATATTATGTTGCGCTCAAGTATGTCTCAATTTGATATCCTTACTTCAAATCCCTATCTCAGTTACGTCTCAGTGAAAGACATAAAGGGTTTTGTCTCTTGTTGCTCAATAATTTAGATCTTGTTTTAGCCTCTTTTTTTTGTCTCAGTAAAAAGAAAAATGAGAATAGTACAAGCCCTAAAATGAGTCTCATGACAGCATTACAGTTCATCTCTGGAAAATAATATTTTTTTATTTATTTTATTTATGTTCAACTTAAAAAAGTTGTATATTGTAGCGACCCGGGGGTTAGCGCTGCCTTCAGCCCCAAAGGCTCAAGGGAAGTGGGGAGCTTAAGGGTGAAACCTTGAGTCAGAGGGCTGGAAGCTGAAGTGACCCTCCATGCTGTTTGGGCTGTATGTGTGCTGGAATAAACAGGCTTGTTGCTTAAAAGCTAATATTGCCCCTATCTACGTTTCTTCCAACATGAGACTGGTCGTGCGGTGTATGGGGCACGGACAGCTCTCCATTAGAATCTCTTCACGAGCGGTTGGCTTTCGCCACCCCACTAAAGTGACGGTCCGGCCGGATTGTTACATTGGTGTCAGAAGTGGGATCCTTAGCCACTGCTAAAGGCTAAATGTTTGATCTGGACTGTATCATGAAAAATGAAATAAAACAGATTTGAACCTTATTTGTTAAATAGTTAATGCCCATAGTATGCTGCATTTCAATTCTTTTAACTGAAACAGATGTCCTCTCAAGCAACGTGTGGCTGCTTTTGGGATGACAGAAACGTAATCTTATGGTAGCATTATGCAGCTGCTTTTATAAAACTAGAGTTGGCTTCTAGCTTGAGGTGTTATTGTTTGTTATGTGCTGTCTATTATCAATTTACTCATGCCAGATTTTAATGTTCTTGTCTTACACCTGATGTCCTGAGATGTGCCACTCAACCTGGTTGGGAAGAAATTGAAGAGGGCAAGCTCAAGAAAGCCTTTGTCAACAAATGTAGAGCCAGAACAGGTTCTAAGGCCACTGCTATGATCTACAATATGCGGACTGGTTTCTCTTCCATCTTTTTTCTTATTTTTTGTCTTAATTTGTTTCATGGATTTGATAGTCTGTAAGTTTCAGAGAATGTTTTTATCAGGTACTTTTTATGTGGTTACATAATCTTGTTTTTTTCCTTGTACCTCAGCAGTGCTGTCAGTGTGTTTGTTGTTTAAAATCTGGAAGTATTCATGACCAGCATGTCAGCCACATTGAGTATGCCACGGTTCATGTACTTAATGCATTTAATATTTTAAAAAGTGTCTAATACTGCTACCGCAATTCAAATGCTGTACTGATGATGGTGCTGCCCAAATAAAGTGTAAAACATTTACATTTCTAATATTGTTTTTACTGTTACTGTATATCAGTGGTCTCCCATCCTGGTCCTTGAAGGTCACTGTTCTGGATGTTTTAGCTGTTTTCCTGATCCAACAGATCTGCTGCAGTGGTTGAATTGCCTCCTCAAGTTCTGCAGGAGGTGGTTAATCACCTGTTGATTCACATCTGGGGAGCAAAGAAACATCTAAACCCTGCAGGATGGTGGCCCTTGAGGACCAGGATTGGCGACCACTGCTATAAAACTATATTCTCTTTTCTTTCTCAAATATATATCAAATATCATTCTCATTAACGGCTTTGGTAAGACATTCAAGAGAAATGATTTAGACATGAAAGAGACATCAGACAGACAATGATGAGATCTCTTTTAGGACTCATTCTTCTCAGATTTGTCTCATGAGCGTCTTAGGGTCGTCTCTCCCACTTCTTAATTATTGCTCTAACAGTTGTCTCAACTCAACCTCATTTGTCTCAGTGATGTCTTTTCTCATTCTAAGGGACCCTTAGGAGCAAGAGTTCAGAAGCAAATGATCACAGAATGATACAAATATGAGACGCTCAAACTGATCTCAAGAGACGAGATCAAGCAACATTTGAGCAACAGATTTTTCCTATGGGAGGGGGGATGGACCAGAGACACAACAGAGACAATGTTAGCTACCTGACGATTGTGAAACATACACCCCACGCAACAGAGATGCACCACAGATGGACAAGGGTAAATCCAGGGTTACTGTCAGGCTGCACATGAGGAACGCACAAAAAGCCCACCCTATTTATTTAAATAACAGTAACAGGCCCCTCGAACAGGGGGGGTTGTTGAAAAAGTGAAAACATGCCTGTGTCTCACCTACTTCCCCTTTACTTACCCTCGCGTGTTGTTTAAGTGATCGCTATGACCTGTCGCCCAACTCATGCTAGTAGGAATAAATGTGTATCTTCAGACTACGGGCTCAACAAGGGGTCTACAACCTTCCTGAGCTTTGCTCATTTCTCACTCACAGACAGCCCATATCCACCCTTAAGGGCAGTTGTGACTTAAGCTGGCTCATTGAATAATTGCAGAGAGCAATTATCATACAGCATTCTTTATTATGGTTTCCATAAAGGACCAATGTCAGACCTCAAAATTACACTACTGACACACCGATGCACAGCCTCACAAACACAACCAGGGTTCCCCATCACAGCCCGTTCTCCAACTGTCTCTTTCTTCTGGCCTGAACTAACCTTTCTCACAAACGTGCCCAAACACACCCTCTCTCAGCTGATTCTCCTTGACAGGAACAACAAAATATGTGTGCCTGGTAAAAGGAGGTAGACTCATTGGCTGCCTCAACAAGGTCAATGAAGATGGATAGGACCACTTAACTAAACGCACACTGATCCACAGACATGCACACTCTCCTGAATTAACTGTTTAGGACTCTTCAGAGAGTCTGCAGGACACCGCAAAATTAAACGATAGGGTTACTTGGTATCATCACATTTAAGCTGATGTTTATAAGCCTCTGAAGGCTGAACAAAGGAGCTGTCAGTAAATAAAAGATATCATAAAGTTGGATTTTGTAGGGGACAAATAGACAAGTGATATACAATCATAAGGTTGCTTCTGCTGGACTATAGCATTATAAAGTAAAGATGGGAAAAAGCACGAGCATAAAGACCAGGAAACAGAAACCATCTTGACAGTGTTGGGTAACATAGTGGTTATGTGCCTCCTGAACGTGGCTCAGCTGCAGCTCACCACTCCCCCAAGGGATGGGTCAAATGTGGAGAAGAATTTCATTGTGGGATAGAGTATCCATTATTATTATTCAATTTCTGACAATTCTAAGCAGGAAACTAATTGAATGAAATTTTTATACTTTTAAAAACTCCTTGAAAAATCTTCGATTATTCTTTGAAACCAAATAATTTAAAGTAATTATTGATCCACACATCAAGAGAGGAGATGTACCAGAGTTTTGGTACATCGCCTGTCCGTCCTGGGAGAGGATTCCTCCTTCATGTGGACATCCCTAAATTCATTGTCAGTAATTCATTTCTAACACATGAAGTGGTTTCTAAAAACAGCTTGAAACCCCAACTTAACAAAGTTTAATTATGATTGCTTAATTGAGTTGGGTCAGAATTTCATACGCTTAATATATTTTAGGCCAAATTCTCTCTTTATCTGGGTAAATAACTTTTCCATGTTTTTTAAAAGAGGAGGTTCAAGGGAAAGGGTCGATTATTTTTTTCTGGCAAAATGTCGCAAACAGCACCAATGGCCAAAAAATTACAGACAGATTTTACCACAGATAGAAAGATGATCGCAGAACAATAAGTTATAAAAGTCCCTCTTCAGCTGAATGTGGCCACTGCGCTGCAATTAGAAAAAACCCTGACCTAGTGTCACGCATTTATAAATCTACTTTTAATTTGAAACTGTTTTGTCTCAAAGCTGTTTGGTTTTGCAAATTCAAAATGAGTGAAAAAAATTAATTGAAGGCATAAATTAAATCTGGTACAGAAATCTAACCAAATGTTTGTGAACTTTGTCAAAACTTAAGAAAATTGTAAGATGTTGCATTCCACTGAAATTGTAGTACATTTCCTCAAAATGTGACCTGTAGTGTTCATACAAATTTAGCTGAGAATTGTTTCTTTGACACAAGAGAAACGAAAGAAACAAAATAACAAAAGATAACAAGTCTCAAGATACACAGACGGGCCTGGACTTGCCAAAATGCTTAACACTCTGTGAACAGATGGAAGAAAAGAGACAAAGTTTGACAACATCAAAGATATCAGCTGGATATCTAATTTGCTCTTAAGATAAAGACTATTGCTGCTTTGCTTCGGGTGGCGTGCTCCTGATGCAACAAAAGCCAATGGCTGAATCAAATGGCTATCTTTTCTGACTTGGCGTCCCCACAAGCACAAATCAAGGCCCTGAATTGCAAACAGGACCAGAGCAACAGAGCAATCAATGCTGCCAGGCTTTTTTCTCCCTATTGTTCCCAGGGAGGCTGCAGATTTCAAATTAACAGACCGAAAGACAAAGGTAAAGACAGCTAGAGGAGGCTTAAGCAAGGCCCCTGATCCCTTCTTAATAATTATTTAATCTATACGCAAACACCCATCTGAAATCAATCACACGATCATACAAGCCCTGCTTGACTTGTATTCTAGAAAATGAAAGGCAGCCCGAAAAAGAAAGCAGCCAGGCTAAATTGGACAGACGGGAGTTCACATTCAACATCAAACCGTATTTTCTACAAGATCACAGGATGAGATGGTGAAAAACTGCCTGGAATGGTTTGGTGGGGATTGATGTCAGAAAAATGCTGCTGGTAGAAGGTGAAAATGACTGTGGGGGCTGTCTGCTTTTATTCTGGTGACACACAGCCATCGTAAAAAGTTTTTTTTTTGAAGGGTCTGCTATAAAGGTTCATGCTCCGATTGTCCTCTGGTGTCTGACAAAAAGAAATATGAAGTTTTAAAAACTGGTATAAACTGAATTGATGTAAACAGCTCTGGACGTTAGTGATTTTGTTTAGTCATTAGAGCAGATATTAATTAAACCGAACAAAACCTTTTAAATGCTTTTAAGAAATGTGCTGCTTATATTTGCTTTTATATTTCCACACAAACTTCGAGAAATGATGAAACAATATTTGCAGCATTTACTTATGAAAGTAATTTTCAGTGAAAAAGGACACTTCATGGAAAAACAAGAAATCCAAACGTGCCTATGAGTCATTGTATTCATTACTGTGGAGAACAAGTCAAGCAGTTTCTAGAAATCTCACCTTAACTTTCACAGCTGAATTAGAAGTAGAGATTTTTTTTGCTGCCACCCTGAAGCTTTCTGCATTTAAAAACACAAAGGTCTCTGCAGGAGGAGTGCCAAGCAGCTGTCAATTGGTTGAATGCATGACAAGAAGCACCATTGGAAGCTCAAAGATTTGAGTACAGTATTTTCCGCACAATCACGCACATTTGAAAGCCTTCCTCTTTTTTTTTTTTTTTTCAAAAAACCAACAGTGCGCCTTATAATTTAGAATGCCTACTGATTAACTTGGTTATGCTCACTAAAGTCGAAGCGATTTTGAGAGGTACACGAAGCTCTGTCAAAATGTCAGTCGTTGAGTTCCAAACAAGTTTGGCCGCTCCATGGCCGGGCACAGAATGAAATGCTTTTCATGTGTTGGTTTGTATGCATATCCATCTAAACTGTTGTTGTGTTGAGTACATGTTGACATGATCGTACAGGAGACCCTTCGGAGCCAACAGGTATATTTGTAACACCTGAGTATGAGTGTGGACAGGCCCCGCCCCTTTTGACTAACTTTTACACAAGACAGTTATGATGTAAATCCTCCAGCATTTTGTTAATCTTTCTTGATTATTGTACCCTTACACCACTTTTGTAATCATCCTCCAGATTTCCTTAACTCCCCTTTTCCCTCTTTCTTCTGTGCCTTCATCCCCTGTCTTCAACATCCCTCCCTTCTTTCCTCTTCTTCCTTTCCGTCCGGCCCAACAACAAAAGAAAGGATACAAATGTCATCAATATGAATAACGTTTTGCCTAAATTATGAAAGGGGTTTAAACATATACATATTTTGTGTGTATTTAATGTTACAACTCCCTGTTGTAACATTAAAATATGTCCAACACAAGAAGCCTCCAGCTCCTATCTGTCTAATCAGCTGTTGGACAGGACAAGTTACAAAAAAAAAACAAGTTTGGATGTTGTTTTGACTGTACTAATTTGTCTAAGCTGTAGCAATGCCAGACTGTATTTTTTTGTGGTAAATGGTAAGTGGCATATACTTGTATAGCGCTTTACTACCTTCCTCCACAAGAGGTCCCACAGCATCTCACAGTTCATCAAAAGTTGAGCATGTCATGCGGAATTGTTGGATCCACAGCTCCTCTGTAAAATCACCAAGAGTGATTTCCCAAAATGGTTTCATCCGTAGCGGCTCCCAGGTGTAAGGAGCTCACCCCTCCATTGCCTGAATACGATGCCGTCTCCTTTGATAGATGATGATGAGTGACTGCCATGGCAGAAATTTGAATGTATTTGCGGTAAATCAAAGCATTGTTCACATTTCAAATGACTTTTCATGTGAATTAGTTTGTGTTTATTCACATAATTATGATTTTATGGAAACAGTGTAATTGCAAAATTGTGTTTTTTTCTGCATTGGTGCATTGGTGTAGGGCTGTCGACCCATGATCATTAGATCGCAGGTTCGATTCCCACCTTGCCCGCCCATGTGTTGAAGTGTCCTTGGGCAAGACACTGAACCCCACCTTGCCTCTGGTGGTTGGCGGGTGGCTGTGTTTGGCAGCGGAGCAACCACCAGTGTGTGAATGTGTGTGCGAATGTGTGTGTGACTGGGTGAATGGGTCTGTGACTGTAAAAGCACTTTGTCCTTGTAGGTAGAAAAGCGCTATACGCCATTTACCATTTCTAGAATTTTGATAAAGTTTGGCACATAAACAGCATCTGACTCTTTTCTTGCTTAATGCGCTTAATAGTTCGGTTTGCCTTTTATATGACACAAGTTTGAAAATATACAATTCATTGACGATGTGCCTTATAACCTGGAGCGCCATACTGCCAAAAATACGGTAAATAATAGGGATACAAGGATTCACTTTCCCACCGATTCTGTTCAAACCTCGATTTTTGGTGCACCAATTTGTTTCCGTTTGGTGCGTTGTGATTTGTGTGACACAAAACAACAACAAAAACAGAAATTCAGAAAATCTTTTTTTAAAATTTGCTAATAAACAAGTAACAATGAAGAAAATCTTGTAGTTGGCTCATGCTAAGCCCAATTTAATAAAACAATACATTACGAATCCTTAAATTTAACACAATTAATTGACACTTTTAAAGTAAATATATATTCAGTAGGAATGCAACGATTTCCCCATGATTCAGTTTAGTGTAACATATGCTTCAGTTTTTAAACTGAGAATTGTGGCGGCACTAGTAAATATGTTTAATGTCTTTTCCCCCCCTATTTTTCCTCTTGTTTTAATGACTGAAATATTAAATAAGTTTAAAATCAAATCAAAAAATGTAATGTAATCTATTTTTTTTTCACTTGCATGTGTTGCATTGGGTAGTATTCTCTGATTTCTGCTTATTTTATTTCATTTACCGTGCACTATGAATAAATTGAAGACCTTCAGATGAAATATTCTCATTGATTAAAACATTTTCCCCTCCAGCTATTACATTATCAGCACATACATCCCTGCTTCCAACCTGTGTTCTCATATTAATGTGATACCCGACCAAATGAAAGCCTCATAGATAAAATAATAACCATGAATTCATCTGCTGCAGCAATGATCACAATTCATGTCACTTCACGTCTGATCACTTTTGCGCACAAATCTCATCTTCATCGTCAACAGTATTTGATCTAAACCCCTGAAATGGTTAAAGAGGCCTGTGTTGACCATGTTTGGATTCACTTTCAATAATATCAAATAAATGCATTATCATAGCTGTGAACTCTGCCGCTCACAAAAGATTTTCATATCAATGAAGACTTCTTACTTTATTTACAACTCCTTTGTGTCTGTCGCACACAAACGCGCACGTCACAATCATTCCCTGAAGACGTTTTCTAAAGACTTTGGTTCCTCCATGTGGGAGGTTTTGAAGAAAGCTTGTCTTTGAATTTCTGATGTCTGGGGAAAAGCTTCAGAAGTTTGGAAATCACTACCAAAGAAACTTCAAAATCTCGGCATCGTGTTGAGCCTCATACAGTCGCTACCAAATAGGCACAGAGACTTAGCCCACACATCCGTCCCACACAATTATTCCCTCTTAGATAAGACGCCATCTCCGTTCGCAAACATGCATTCTGTCTATTTTAAGATTGCACATTCAAATCAGGGACTTTCGGTCTAGCTGCCACCGACAGACGGAAATAATCAACTCACCAGGAGCACTCCTGATCAACAAACAGCACCAGTGGGGCTAGACTTTGAAGTAGGTCTGTCTATATCTGTGCTCCTCATGCTCCGTCATGGTAATTTACTTTTATGTCCTTTTTTTATATCTTATTCTGTTGATTTTGTTTGTTAATCATGCAGTTCAGGGAGGAGGGGAAAAAGATTTAGAATATTTTGATCTTATAACAGAGAGCTAAAAACGGGAAAGACCATAAAATAAAACAAATTTCTCTGTCTTTGAAGACCCACTCTCATCATCTTTTGAGCTTTTTTTTCAAGGCGTTCTTAGTGGGCTTTCACTCATGGTTCTGCCAGTTTTTAGCCATGTTAGATGCAGGGGTTTTTCCACTTTCTTTCCTTTTTCCTTTCTCTACATGTGCTTCCTATGCTGAGTGAAGACGCCTGGCGGAGACCTGACAAGCTGTCCAATCAGACCCCAGAGCCAGCCGCCAGGCCTGCATATAAGCTCTTTTGGATCAATGGAAAAAGGGGCTCTTTCTTGATCAAAACTTTCATATGAAGGCGTATGTTCCCTTAATGCTGAAGAGTGTGGGAGGTTAGTGGACAGGTACACTGTCCACCTCATGTAGCTTGTCCTCTGTTATGCACATGTTGGTCGGTTCCACCTCTTGTATGTTTTCATTTCATTTTTGTAGTTAAGTCAGTGAGACTTTTGTTTTCTTGTGTCTGTTTAAGGCCGGTGATAGCTAGGCTGTGTTTTGTTCTGTTTTATTTCTTTCCTTGGCCCAAACTTGGTCTCTGCCTGCCTTCCTCCCCCTATCCAATAAAAACCTTAAAAGTCAACCACTGTGTGTTTTATGTCACGTACCCTCCAGCCGTAGACATGCATGTTTGTGGACATAACAAGCCAAAACTAAAAAACCTGTAGTCATCAGGCCATAATTTCTGCAGTGCCGCAAGAATTCATTAGAAATTGACCTCCGAGTTATGAGCGTAACTGTTGGCACAGAGCAACCCGACACACCTTTCAGTCACTCATTACTGACCTGTTAACACGCACAGCTTAGATAAGGAAAACAAAGACAGATCCAGTCAAGTGGATGCATCTGAATGGAGCAGAGCAGGGAGCTTGTGGCCCACCCAGCATATTGTTTACATCTCAAATACAATCGTTTTCAGAAGACATTTTGTTGTCTGCTCCTGATTCACAACGATTTGTATAAAGAAATAGGAAGGACTGGAATGTAAGTTTCATTTTCTTTAAATATGTCCACAAGAACATGTTAAAAACAGTTTTCATCAGTGGATGTTTAACCCTAGAGCTCCATTGCCGGGTGATTTTCACCTGAGCAAAACTATTTACATGAATTTCAATATGTCCCGTGTCAAGGAGTCTGGGCCTTCACCAGGGAAGTCTCTCATGTCCCAGGAATGGAGGGGACCAAAAAGCAAGTTTCTAGTATCATTTCATTATTTTTTAGGAATTTTTTGTCCTCAAATTCATAAAAAAAAAAAAAAATCTTAAGCATTTTTTTTAGAATACTTTCCTATTCTCTTTTACAATTTAATTTATCATGTGTTGTCATGTTTTGATTTATTTTTTTATGACAAGTACTTTTTGTTGGGTGTATTATATTGGGTAAAAATTACCCGTCAAAAGTGATGGTGTAACTTTTTATAGCAAAAGTGTCATAGGTTTAATCTTATGACTTTTAAGCTATTGTTAGCAATTATCTAATGATGACAAATATATATATATTTAAAAAAAAAAAGTTAAGATTTTGTCAAATTTAAAGGATGTCTGACAAGAAGAATAGTTTAAATGATGGCAATAATGAGGTTAAGAATGATGGAGTCCATTAACTGGTCAGATCTATTTATTCTGTGCTCGGTTCAGGCAGAAAAACTGGCATGTTTAAATCCCCCTGACGGCTCTCTTGGCTTTATTAAAGCCAAATGATTATGCCATAAAAATAACGTAATTAAACCCCAAAACACACACAAACATGCCAGAGCCCAGGGATTTTGTGTGCGCACATCTAAAGTTGGAAAAAGGAGTACAAAGAGTGCATATGTGTGCGCATGTGATGTGCACGAGCCTGTGTGTGTCTGTCCCATGTGGTCTAGTTATGGCTTCCATCCAGTGGCAGACAGCCTCATTTAGTGCCGAGGGGTTTACACACACAAAACACACACACACACTCCTTAATTTAAAACAGTGTGACAATGGAGCCAGAGCTTCCAAGTCAATCACACACATGGTCCACACAGGAAGCCAAGGGGGATTGAAGACCGGTTTATTGAAGTGTTGTTGTGTGGAACGCAGAAAGTCATTGTCTGACTGCCAGGTACCGCTTTGTTCTTATCATGCATCCCCCTGTAGCCAAAAATCAAATGCACCTAAAGAGACGATTTCTTGTCAGTCCCTCATCTGAAACAACATCAAAACTTTTGCTCGCACGTCTTCAGAAGTAGGCAGAAAAATCTAGTCTTATGGTTTTTCAAAGGTTTGGTCAATGATAAAGACCAGCTACTTCTGAAATGTGTAGAAAACAACTCAAACTTTAAAGAATAATAATTAGAATTTCTAAAGCAACTTTGGTTCTAGAGAATTTCCACTACTATTCAGCTGTAGTTTCTTTTTATTCTTTCTTTTATTTTTTGTGTTTATTTTTTTAAAAGGACAGAATCAGTATCAGCTCCTACAATCCGTGACTAATTTCACTCCTATGTTTAACTGGATTGGTCATCTTTAAGCTAATGTTCTATCAAAACAAACAGCTTTAAGTAACTTCAAGTTTATCTTCATGGGGCGGCTGTGTTGTAGTGGTAGGGTGGTCAACCACTGATTGGGCGATTGCTGGTTCGATTGCCGGCTTTTTGCCCATGTGTCACACTGAACCCCACCTTGCCTCTGGTGGAAGGTTGGCGCCAGTGTTTGGCAGCAGAGCCACCATCCGTGTGTGAATTTGTGCGTGAATGGGTTTGCTACTGTAAAGCGCTTTGGGCCTTCGAGGAAGGTAGAAAAGCCCAATACAATACAATACATGTATGCGCCATTTACCATAGTGAAGGCCAGTTCACTACCAAACACTACTATAGGCCGACAAAATTGTGTTTTGTTTGCAGAAACTGGGAAATTAGAAAAGTTGCAAAAAAAAAAAAAAAAACCTGGCAGGATTTTTAAATCACAAAAATCCACAGCGGAAACACTGATTTTTAAAAAATATATTTATTTATTTATAAAGTATACTACAGTTTAGGTTCAAACATACAGCTCTGGATTTTCAATGAGGAATGGGATTTGAGCATTTACCACTTCTAAACCCAATTTATGCACAAAGAAAAAAAAGGATGCAAAGACAAATAAACTTCAGTTTTAACAGATTATATAAATTATGTACTCTGTCTATCAATGAAAATATGTCTAGTAACGATTAAGAGTAGTTATAATAGGATAATGTAGTTGTAGAGTTTGATAAGCTTTTTCTTCTTTAACAGTCGTACATCGCCTGTCCGTCTTGGGAGAGGATCCTTCCTTCATGTGGACATCTCTGACGTTTCTTCTTTCTTTTTTCCTGGAATCTTTGTTTTTTAGTTTTGTCCTTACCAAGAAGGAGGGGGTCTAAGGCTTGGGATGCCCAGCTTAGCTTGGTCTGTTTAATTTAGTTTTTCAATCAGCTATTGTGTTTTAGAACTGATTTTGTGTTTTGTACAAATAGTGAAGCCCAATTGAGACAACTGTGTTGTAATATTGGACTAGAAAATAAAATTGAATTGAAAGTGAATTCAATTTACATGTGTATGTGGCTGTATATTTGTGGTGATGTATGTGTATGCATACATTTATGTAGAGTACGTGTGTATAAGAGTATTTCTTTTTTTTCTTTTACTTTTTTGTATTGTTCCCATCTATGAGAAATTGTTCTCAGTTTGATATATCTATGACTAAATATATATTTCTTTAGCTTGTCTTCTTTAGTTTTTAGTTTTGATTCTTTAAATTATACCAGTTTTAATTCCAAAACTCTTTCATTTTTTAAAATATTTACCCTAACTTTGATAGAAAAATGTAGTATAGTATGAAGTGTTTGTACAGAACTACATTGGAAATGATGTCACAATATTTGTGTTATTTTTCTTTTTTGATATTTTGTTTGTGTTACTGTAAAAAGAGGTAAATAAAAGCACTGGACACTTGTGGAGACGACTGGAACTCATACATTTCCACTACATGTGTAACCTACAGCTCAACCTTGTATATTTTTAATCGCATAGTAAATATTGTATTTTTCTTTAAAGATACATTTCCTGAATATTTACGTTAGATTGCATCAGACAAGGCAGACGTTGCCTGATGCAATCCAGTCACGCAGAGTTGTTATGCCGGATTACATCCAATTTTTAAACATGACATTTATTTACATCTTTATCTAATTAGTCTGAAAAATAAATGATACATTTAAAAAATGGCCAAGAGTGTGATGCTTTCAATCACGCCAAACATCTTTGATGGTGCTGTTTGTTTATAGAATAATATTGGCTTTAAATTAATTGCTTTCTAATCATCTTAACAAACACTTGACTCCCATTTGAACAGATTTACTTAAAGTGAATACAAACAAGTATCAAAGGGTCTACAATGGAAAGGGGAAAAAAAAGAACATTAATCTCATCTTTGAAGAAGATGTGTTGGGATTTGTAAATGTTACCAATCAAAGAGTCACTTTTCTGCAGTTTTCTGGTTCCCACAGCAGCCTGAGCACATGGATTTTAGGTGTTTCTAAATCAGCCGTGGGACCTCAGCATGAACTGTGCTTCATAACTTCACATGAAGTGAGCTGGAACTCCTGTTCTCCTCCACGGAGGAAGAGAGAGGGATGGATTGCTGGACGGTTTCAGATTAGTTGATCGTCATTAGCGTCTCCTCAAGGGACTGACAGCTCCAACCTGTTCAGTTTGAAGCCTCCACATCCACCGTTTGATCTTCGTAATTAAGGTGTGATATTATCTTGCTAACACATTGCATGATTTAGTCTTTGTAGGTTATTTTAGAGCATGTTTGAGGCATTGAATATGGACATTGAGTCCATTTTGTTGAAGCTAACACCATGGTTTGTTTACAATCTATATAAAAGAAGGCACAATAAAAAGATACTTACTTGGTTCTAAAATCTAAAGTGCCAATGCATCTGTCTTTTGCCTGAACTTCAGATGAAAATGTCAAATGGTCAGGATCAGAGATAGTTTAAAACATACATGGTGGGACTTGCAGATGGTGGGGAAAAAAAGGTGATGGCGTGCTGCAGGTGCGTGTACGGGCCTTTTAAGCTTAGTTGAAAATGTCACAGATAAAGACAGTTATTTAAAGCACAGCAGCAAATCTGCAGTAGTCGGAAAAATACAAAAGAATCAAAGTTTTGGTGTAGTCCAGTTGAGGCCTTAACTGTAAAACTGTTCATCTCAGCTTCTTCACGGCAGCCTCATGCTGTCCTTTAAATGACCCCTGTAGCTATTGACTATCTGGACATACTTAATACAGGTAAAGAACCAGAATAATAGGAAAGCAAATAGTCTTTCATACCTTTGCCAAAAGACTCAACTGAACAGCTCTGAAGAATGGCCCAAAATTCTTCTACAATAATTTATGAAACTGATAAAGTTTTACAGATTTCAGTTTTTATTTAGTTCAATTCAAACAACTTTATTTATCCCAGAGAGGCAATTATTTTTTAAGTTAACTTTGCTGGTTATGGCTTAATATCTTGTAAACACATTTTATGACAGCTGCAAAAAGTATGCTTTTATTTTATTGCGTATACTTAAGTATAAATATAGCAGCTAAAGACCATGTACATGTAGGAACTATACTGACAGAATACTTCTTCAGACTAAATTGCAACATTTTATGTTTATAAAATTATGATAGTATATAAAAATTAAACTTACACTAAGTATACTTGTGCACACACAGACTAGTTTTTGCTAAGTGACTTTGAACTTAACAGTTTTGTTTTATTTTGAAAGTGTCTGTTTTAAAAACCTCAGTACTTCCTGTTCCTGTTTTCTATGATTTGGTAGGAGGAAGAAAGTTTGTGGCACAAGACCAATGGATGTTTGAACTGACTGTTATTGGAGCTCATTGGAAGACAGTTAAGACCCGAACACTCAAACTGCAGACTTGACTCTGTAACCAACTTTCTTTTTCTTTTACTTTTTTCTTCAACTTTAAGTCTTATTTGGAAGTGAGAATACAACTTCCTGGATCCTCCATTGATTGACCTTAGAAGCCAGGACTTTTCCAAACTACACTCCTGGGTGAGTTTATTTAAGCTTTTCATGTTTGAAGAAGAGTTTTGTGTCCATAATTCTAGGGTAGGAACTAATTCCTACCAACACCTCTATAGTCAGATCACATGCAGCATTCAGGTCCATCAGCATTGGATTCCTAGGGTTTTTCTTTGGACAATTGGTGAAAGTGCTCTGTTTTAAAAAAAAAATGGGACATTTAGGTTTTTTCTTAAATAAGCTTCATAACAACATTTCCATTTTGTCTTGGATTTTAAATATAATAACTTAACAACTTCTAATTTTTTTAAAATAAAGATTATTTAAAAAATTGGGGAAAAAAGCATTACATATGGTAGATTTTGGTTCAGTCGGCTGTTGATTTGCTGCTTTTCTTCACATTAAGCTTTCATAATTTTTCCCATGGTATATCCTAACATTCAGTTTCAAGTACTTTCAATCTCTATTTCTTTGGAGGTAGTTTTTATGTTTATCATCACAAAAAGCTGTAAATAAATAGAGATTAACAGCCATTCACATGCAACAAAACTTTATAAGTGCTCAGTTGAGCAATTGAATTTTTAAAAGTTTTTTTTAATAAGTCATATTTTAATTTAAGATAAGTACAGCAAGTATGAACTTATTAAAAGTATTTCTACAAATATTATCCAGTAGCTCAGAAGTTTTTGGTCATATGTATCCTAAATGTTTACCTTCCCCTGGGGATTGATGAAGTATGCGTGAATTTGAATTTAAATTGAATTTAAAATATGCTAAGTCTCTGCTGGTTATGCTGAAGAATGTGGAGTGCATGATTTTACCTTAAATTTACCCCTGCCTGCAGGGAATATAAAAAGAAAAGAAAAAGTGTTCAATTTTTGTGCCGTGGTAATAGGAGGTATTTGTTTCCTTTTACCTGTCTTCAGATTTCAGATCATGTCTCTGCCATCTTATCTGACATTGAGTTCAGCCTAAAACGTGTTAGGTTATGTGTCAAAACGCCGGATCTGTTTGCCCATTCTCCTCCAGCTTGCACACAGCAAAAAATGGCAGCCACTAAAAGCTTTTTTTTCACAGAAGATGAATTAGTCTGCAACTCAGGCTTTTAGTGGGTACTTATAAAAGCTGCCAAACACCCGGGAGACAATTAAAGAAGGCGACAGCAGAGGAGTAGGTTGTACAGCTAATAAAGAGGGGTGAAGATAGGGTGTAAGAGAGAGGACTTTTAAAAAGATTTGGCAGAAAAAAGGTGAAATTAAGAAGCAGAAGTATTTCCACTGGAAGGGCTGCAGTGCAGAGAGGTTTGAAAAGTCCAGTTTGGGTTAAATAAACAACTCAACAAGGATCAGAAGGATTTCCAATGAATAAGTGGCTCCCCGCGCTTTTAAGACAAAATTAAAAAATTAAAATTAAATTAACGTGTGACGCAGCATTTAAAAGAACATTTGTGACTTTCATTTTACTTGTGTGTGACAAAGTATATAGTTGCACACCTTTAACACTACATATTTACCTCCTTACTTTTTACTCATTATTTTTGTGTCATCAAGCCTTTCTTAAAGATGAGCAATCTCAATGTAAATGTACCAAACAACTATCGGATGATTTCAAATCTGATGCTTTTTGGAGACCTCCTAGAATTTTTTTTTTCTAACAGTTCCCCATCTTTCTCCTGTTGAACAACTGTGTTGATGTTTTTTAGTCACCTTTCGGGTCCCATCATGCCCTGACCCTGCTCCTATCAAGGTGAAATCCATCTGAGTACAGACATGGACAAAATCTCTAAATGCTGTTGGACTTGAATGCTGCATGTGATCTGACTATAGAGGTATTGGTAGGAATCTTTAGGACTGCCTTTAAATGGCTTAAGTCCAATCTAAAAGTAAAAGTATCAATAACCGTGTCTGAGATGATGGAGTCCCCCAGGGATCCAGCTTGGGACCACTTGTGTTCAGTTTGTACATACCACCTCTTGACCAGCTGATTCACAGCACTAATGCATACTACCACAATTGTGCAGATGACACTCAGGTCTACATTTTACTCACAACTAGTGACTGTAGGCCAGTGGACTTACTTTGTCGTTGCATCCAACAGATCAGAACAACTTTCTGCAACTAAACACAGGCTAGACTGAAATATTGGCTCAGAAAGACAAAGAAAAGGTTTATAGTCATCTTCCATCTCATTCTCTAAAACTTAAAAGTCTGGGTAGAAATCTTTGGGTTATCAGGGACTTTGCCTGAAACTTTACCAACAAACTTATAACCTCATCAGCTTGGTCTCATAAAATTCCAGTGGTGCAACAAACCGCAATCAGCAATTCCTCTTTCATGATCAGTTTTGAAATGGTTGGCACTTTCGTGTTTTGAAAAGGACGTTTCCTAAACGTCATCACCAAATCCCAGTCCCTGATTGGTCAAAGTTCAAGTTGTTTCCCTTTCAACGGGCGTTCAATTGGCGCACATTTTGTAAACTTGCATAGCAACACATGAATGCAAGAGTTCAAAACGTTTCAATTAAAACATTCAAAAATGTTTTAATTGGAAGTGGTCAGTCGAACTTGCGTTTCCCGGTGTGAACTTCTCACAGCTGCTGGAGTCCTGAAAAAAATAACAGGAAGTGCAACCACATCAGTCCTATCCTCAGGTCTTTGTGCTGGCTTTCTGATGTTCTGAGGACAGACCTTAAAACAGTTCTGGAAGTTTTCCTTTGACATGCTGATTCTATGTGAAGCACCTTCGAGTCAGAAGCTTACGGTCAGACTTTTTTTCTTTTTTCTCCAACGCACTTTTGAACTACCTTGTGTATGAAATGTTCTTATACCTGCTTAACCTGACCTTATTTTACAAATTTGTTCTGTGCTCAAATGTTTGTCATAAAATAGGCATCAAGCTTGTTTTGTTGATGAATGTGTATTTATAGTTTGACACATCTTTTAAATTCTGCACAGATAAATTTTTTAATTGACAGTTGTCTGTTTCTGTTTAGGGGGACATGAATTTATCAGCCCCCTGTCTACTGCATTATGCCACAATGTATGCTTTTCTGTGCCAACACATCTTTTAAATCGCAGTAAAATAAATTGCTTTTGTTACTTCATTAGGGCAGCTTCTGGTCCAGCTACAGACTCTATCAGGCTTTGCAAACCTGTGTGTTTGTGTCCTTCAGGGAAATATCTGGTCAAAGTTAGCAAATGCAGCTTTATGAGGCATATAGTCAAAGTGCTGTGTCAAGACACTATGTGATTTGTGTCAACTGTCTGCATCTATTGTCTTTCAATGCGCCTCTGTATTCCTTTCACCCTTTCTTTCAATCTTCCAGTTATTGGACTTGTCACAGTCAGAGAAATATTAAGTATCTATTTATTTTTGACGAGTAGACAGCTGGAGGATTGTAAATCTCTCTGTTGACAAGACAACAGACCAAATATGCAATGCAATGCTGACACATCATAGGTTTATGTGTGTCCAGGGTAATAATGTAAATCAAGTGTGTGATGGGCAAACTTCTGAGCTGCAGCCATGCCTTTAAATGCAGTACAGCTGGTCTTTGAAAACACAGGTAGCATCCTAAATGCCTTTTAAGAATGTATACTTATTCTGTACTGTCTCCAGTGGACATTGTCAATTATGTTGAAGGATTTTAGTACATTCCTTTTTCTTTTTAAGTTTTACTATCTACCAGCTGGTCAAATTGTCAACAGTCTCTATAGATATGAGTTCACTAAAGAGAAATGCAACATTTAAACAGTGTGTAGGTTATGAAAAGGTGATTTGAATGATTCTCCGTGTAATTAGAAGTTTATTAATCAAAAATCCTCAAAAAAAAACTGGTTTACTGTTAAGTTCTGTAGCAATAAATTAACTACTCAACATCGGTGCCTTTGATTAGCTCAGTTTGAGTTGTTAAGTTCAGAATGGTGTTATAAAAAGCCTATTTTGATCTATTTACACAGTTAAGATACTGTGCTGGAACCTCAAGCTCCCAGGCCTCTGGTAGAGGACCCGAGTTTGGAGGAGAAACCACCCACCCCTTCCAAGCTCGGGTCCTCTACCAGAGGCCTGGGAGCTTGAGGGTTCTGCGCAGTATCTTAGCTGTTCCTAGCACTGCGCTTTTCTGGATTGAGATGTCTGAGATCTTTCCAGGTATCTGTTGTAGCCACTCCTCCAGCTTGGGGGTTATTGCCCCGAGTGCTCCAATTACCACAGACACCACTGTCACCTTCACTTTCCAGGCTTTCTCCAGTTCTTCTCTGAGTCCCTGGTATTTCTCCAGTTTCTCATGTTCCTTCTTCCTGATGTTCCCATCGCTTGGCACTGCCACATCCACCGCAACGGCTTTCCTCTGCTCTTTATCCACCACTACAATGTCTGGTTGGTTCGCCATTACCATCCTATCAGTCTGGATCTGGAGGTCCCACAGGATCTTTGCCCTCTCATTCTCTACCACCTTCGGGGGTGTTTCCCATTTTGACCTTGGGGTTTCCAGTTCATATTCTGCACACATGTTCCTGCATATTATTATTTCAGCCACTTGATTGTGGCGCTCCATGTATGCTTTACCTGCCAGCATCTCACATCCTGCAGTTATGTGCTGGATTGTTTCTGCCGCCTCTTTGCACCGCCTACACCTTGGGTCTTGTCTGGTGTGGTAGATCTGAGCCTCTATTGTTCTGGTGCTCAGGGCTTGTTCCTGAGCTGCCAGGATGAGCGCTTCAGTGCTGTCCTGTAGGCCAGCCCTTTCTAGCCATTGGTAGGACTTCTTGATATCAGCCACTTCAGATATGGTCTGGTGGTACATCCCATGCAGGTGTTTGTCCTCCCATGAGGATCTGTCCTCCAGCACTGTATCCTCTGCTCTCCATTGCCTGAGACATTCGCTGAGCACACTGTCAGTTGGGGCCTTGAGCTTGATGTACTCATGCATCTTGAATGTTTCATCCTGGATAGTGGCCTCTACGCTCACTAGTCCTCGGCCTCCTTCCTTGCGGCTAGCATACAGTCTCAGGGTGCTGGATTTGGGATGGAACCCTCCATGCATGGTGAGGAGCTTTCGTGTTTTAACATCCGTGGTCTGTATCTCTTCCTTTGGCCATCTTATTATTCCTGCAGGGTATTTAATAACTGGCAGTGCGCAGCTGTTTATTGCCCGGGTCTTATTTTTGCCATTGAGCTGGCTTCTCAGGGCTTGCCTTACTCGTTGGAGGTATTTAGCTGTTGCAGCTTTCCTTGTTGCCTGCTCCAGGTTGCCATTTGCCTGTGGAATTCCAAGGTACTTGTAACTGTCCTCGATGACTGCTATTGTTCCTTCTGGGAGTGAGAACCCTCCTGTGTGGACTACCTTGCCTCTCTTTGTCACCATCCGGCTGCATTTCTCGAGCCCGAATGACATCCCAATGTCAGTACTGTAGATCCTGGTGGTGTGGATCAGGGAGTCAATGTCACGTTGGCTCTTAGCATATAGCTTGATGTCATCCATGTAGAGGAGGTGACTGATGTTGGCCCCATTTCTGAGTCGGTATCCATAGCCAGTCTTGTTGATTATATGGCTGAGGGGGTTCAGACCTATGCAGAACAGCAGTGGGGACAGAGCATCACCTTGGTATATCCCACATTTGATGGACACTTGTGCAAGTGGCTTCCCATTGGCTTCAAGGGTGGTTTTCCACAGCTTCATTGAGTTTCCTATGAAGGCTCTTAGAGTCCTGTTGATGTTGTACAGCTCCAAGCATTCAGTGATCCACATGTGTGGGCTACTGGAACAAGACGGAAATTGGCTATATATAAATATATATATATATATACACAGTATATAATTGTACTCTTTTTTTATGCTTTCTTTAAACAATGTAAAGGGGGCAGAAAAAGGTTTTCTTCTCTGTAGTCACTTGTTTTACAGGTATATAAAAAGGAATAAAAATAAATAAGCTAAACATTTTTTCCCCCCCAAAATAAAACAAACAGCAATGGTTTACCTCTCAAAGCAACAAGACCAATTTTGTAGAAATCTCTGTGTGAAGTGAGTGTTTTTCCCTAACTTGATAAAATACTTTAATGGTTTTCATTTTGCTACTCTGACAATGTGTGGTCACAGTGGACTTGTTCATGAAGCGAGGGAATCCTTAAGTACGAAGATCTGTGTGTCTGTAAGCTGCTGATCTTGGATCGTTCACACCATCTGCCACTAATCCGTTTAGTAAAGACACGTGGTTAAGCTATCGGTTTCATCTCACACAAAACGCAAATCCCAGTGATCCATCTGTGGTTTCCTGCATTTGCACAGACTAGCACCATGGTCAGCTTCCTTTCTGCAAAAAGGCCAGCTCTTCTCTTCAGCGCTCGTTACTCGTTTTGCATAAAGCAGAAGTCCTCAAGCTTAAATAAGATTATAGGAGCAATGTGTATAGTTGATCACCGGACATTTAATGTGTTCTATTTGTACTACTAAGTCAAACAGCGTAGGACATAGTTTGGGCAACAAATACATGACAACTAAGTTGAAACGATCAAAATCAATCTGTTTATTAGTTAACTGATGGGACGTTTCAATTAAACTTGCATAACCACACTTGCTGCTACTAAAAATGACTTGTCTGTTTTTCAACAAAATCATTTTATCTAGAGAGCTGATCAGAGAGAAAAACAAGTCTCTTTTATACTTTGAGGAGACTTCTGATTTTTTTCTCTCCAACATCTTTTAAAATGTGTTTTTCAGATTTCAAAACAAATATCATTAATCATATTATTCCTAAATTTTGTTGAACATTTGGATCTGAAATCACAAAGGGAAAGTATATTTTCTTTTTAGCAAAAAGAGACATTAGACAAATGAGGCAGATCCCTTTTCAATGTTTGTGTTTTTGTGCAAAGACGTTGAGTCAGGTCTGTTCTTCTGAAAATGTGTACATTCTTTGGTAGTTAACAGCATATTGTTTGTTGGCTTAGTGTTATGTAAATTTTGTGTTATTATGCTTTTATGACACCCAACTAAACTTTTTAACCTATTTTTTTTTAACTTCTTAGTGGTGTTTTTTAATGTTTGAGTTTTTATTATTTTTCAGTTTAAAGTGCCATATACATAAATAAATAAATTGTTCGTCCTTTTCCTTTGATTCAGTTAAACAAATGACCATCAGTGATGACTGACTTTAACATTCCTATGACGCTAAATATTGTTTTTTGCATTGTATGTTGGCAAATACCTTGTACCAAAATCTTTCGCTTTCTTATTATTGCTTAATTTAGGTGCAACTTTTTAGCCTATCCTTTAACCTTTTAACTACTGGAACTCTTCAACCATTTATGAAATGATCGTAAGTTTGCTGATTCTGACTGGGAGGAAAACGGATTTGTGCCATTTTCAGGGGGAAAAAAAATCGGAATCAGCTGATTTCATAAACAGTTAAAAATGAGCTGATTCCCGTTTATCGCGGTTAAAAAGTTACGATTGTGTTAATATGTTGTTCCTGGCAGCATCTCCGTTATTAAATGCCTTATTTTTGCACATTAGGCCTATTAACTGTGAGAATTGTTCGATAGCATTTATTCTAAACGTTGCTTACTTTCACTTTTTAAGTCAACATAATATGTATAATGTGTTTTTAAGAAGAGTTATGTTTAGTTTTTAGTGTTTGACATTTGTTAATAATCATCTGTATAGAAAGACACAAAAATGAATCACATCAATAATAAACATGCAATGTCATAATTTGTAAATCTTAAACCTGAGTTTTACTTTTTGTAACAAGTTTTTATTTTGTCTTCATGAAGAAAACATTAAGTTCTGTCTACTTTCTTGTTTTCAAGTTACTGGTAAGTTGCATCTACACTAATGAAGAAACATTACGGAAGTCAACATCTAATAACTGCAAAATGTTTCACATTCAAGCATATTTTCATGATGCATTTCAAGATGTTTTTAACCGAGAGTGAGAAAAACCTCCCCAGAAGGCAAAACTGATAAAAAATGAAAGATGTAAATGAAAGCTGCACATCTATCAATCATGTTTCCCTTTCCTTCTTATGTCCTGTTTCAACACTATCTGTCATTATCATTTGTCTGCCTCTGTAAAAGAAATCAGAGGCCTGACTACAGAGTTAATTTCCAAGTCATTATCCTTCAGTGAATGTGTGCATGTGTATGCGTCTATAGGGAAACAGACTGTCAGGGAAAATGACCGTCTCATGCTACAACGTTTGTTCAGTAGTTGTCAGAGGCCTTCGTTGCACCCGTGGGCTAGTCTGAAATGACTGTGAAAGAAACCCCCTGTCTGGTTTAATGTCATTATATCACTTCTTAGTTTTTTTTTTTTTTTTCAGTTTGATGATTCCTCAAAGTAACTTTTAAATTGATAAAATCAGGGCAGCCATCAAATTTCCCTCAAGACATGTTAAAGATTCTCCAGTCAAAACTAGAAAGTGCTTGATCATGCCGGCTATGCATCATTTAAATATATTCTGTTATGTATTTTATTAAGGTACAGAAAACTGCATGTATGATTTTTCATTAATTTTAATGGTGTGGTTTTCTTTGCAAGCTAACTCAAATTAAATAAAGATTATGTTCTCAGTAGTTGCATGACTGAGGAATTAAAGACCCACTCTGATGAAAATTATTGTTTTTGGTGTTTTAGTTATTTTCTTGTGGCGTTTTTCTGATGATGGAGGAATTATTTTAAGAAAATTAAGCTTAAAATGTCATTTTTTTTAGTTTTGAATTGGGAGCAAACGAAAACATATACAGTTTAAAAAAGAGCTTATTTGCTCTTTGTAGAAAATATACCAGATGGGCTACAAGCTTCCTGCTCTGGTCTGTTCTGATCCACTTGGAGAAAAATAGGTCCATGTACAACTTTGTTTTCCTTGTCTGAGCTGGGATCTGGATCAAAACCATACGGCATGATGGCTCCAATATTGCCCGCCATTTTGTCTCATCGGTTTTGTTTGGTTGGAGGTTTGAAGGGCTGTGGACTAATGGGAAACGCTGGTAAAAAGATAGCTCTGTCATTGGTGAACTCCTGTCACTCTGCAGAAACTATGTCCTAGAAAACAACACAGATTTTTGGATTTTGGCAAAAAGTAGCATCATCATAATTAAAACGGCGAATACTTATATAGCGCTTTTCTACCTTCTTTGAAGGCCCAAAGCGCTTTACAGTCACAGACCCATTCACACACTGGTGGCGGCTCCGCTGCCAAACACTGGCGCTAACGTTCCACCAGAGGCAAGGTGGGGTTCAGTGTCTTGCCCAAGGACACTTCAACACATGGGCGGGCAAGGTGGGAATCGAATCTGCGATCTAGCGATCATGGGTCGACCACCCTACCGCTGCACCACGGCCGCCTAAAGGATCACTTTTACAATAGATCAAAAGATTATTAGAGTGCGACTTTAAATAAACAACATTGACCGATAAAAGCTAAACCAAAAACTGTATGAGATGCTGTCAGGACCTCTAAAGTAACAATTTTTAAAGAAAAAGCTGAATTTGTATCAGCTATATTTGTAATTTAATTGACATGAGAATGAGACCCTGCAAAAAACAAATCAACTATGAACCCCAAAATATTATGTAACATGTCTCTTCTCTAATATTAAACAAAATTATTTTTATTAAATAGATTTTTACATGTATGTGAGTGTTGTAGGAGGATGTTATGGCCTGTTCAGTGTGTGTGTGTGTATATATATATATATAAAAACTTGCCCCTTTCACCCTTTCGTGGGTGGTTTCTCACTCAAGCTCGGGTCCTCTACCAGAGGCCTGGGAGCTTGAGGGTTCTGCGCAGTATCTTAGCTGTTCCTAGCACTGCGCTTTTCTGGATTGAGATGTCTGAGATCTTTCCAGGTATCTGTTGTAGCCACTCCTCCAGCTTGGGGGTTACTGCCCCGAGTGCTCCAATTACCACAGGCACCACTGTCACCTTCACTTTCCAGGCTTTCTCCAGTTCTTCTCTGAGTCCCTGGTATTTCTCCAGTTTCTCATGTTCCTTCTTCCTGATGTTCCCATCGCTTGGCACTGCCACATCCACCACAACGGCTTTCCTCTGTTCTTTATCCACCACTACAATGTCTGGTTGGTTCGCCATTACCATCCTATCAGTCTGGATCTGGAAGTCCCACAGGATCTTTGCCCTCTCATTCTCTATCACCTTCGGAGGTGTTTCCCATTTTGACCTTGGGGTTTCCAGTCCATATTCTGCACACATGTTCCTGTATATTATTCCAGCCACTTGATTGTGGCGCTCCATGTATGCTTTACCTGCCAGCATCTTACACCCTGCAGTTATGTGCTGGATTGTTTCAGGTGCCTCTTTGCACAGCCTACACCTTGGGTCTTGTCTGGTGTGGTAGATCTGAGCCTCTATTGCTCTGGTGCTCAGGGCTTGTTCCTGAGCTGCCAGGATGAGTGCCTCAGTGCTGTCCTGTAGGCCAGCCCTCTCTAGCCATTGGTAGGACTTCTTGATATCAGCCACTTCAGTTATGGTCCGGTGGTACATCCCATGCAGGGGTTTGTCCTTCCATGAGGATCTGTCCTCCAGCACTGTATCCTCTGCTCTCCATTGCCTGAGACATTCACTGAGACATATATATATATATATATATATATTGATGTAC